>CP131464.1:13480000-13950000 GCA_030664755.1 Microcos paniculata
TCTAGCAATGATTTAAATTTATTTTACATACATTATTAAACAATGAAAATTTGAAATTGGATAAATTGCAAGTTTAATTACTTAAATTTTAGATTTTTTTTCTATTTTAATAATTTAACTATAAAAATTTATAATTTAATAATTCATCTTTATGAAATTCAATATTTTGGTAACTTATATCATAGCCATTGGATTTCTTTATGGCTGAGGTAGCCGTTGCATTTTAATGTTAATTATCATATTCCGAGCTCCATTAAAAAATAGCTATTAATTTAAATGTGAAATAAATTAATACACACACATATATATGAGATAAAATAGGTCTTGTTTATCACGTTTTGGACCTCTAGGTTGAGTTATTCATCTTATTCGGTGTTTCCATGAAAAATGCAATGCATCTTTGGAGAACAACGTATCAAAAAAAAATCGAAATTAATAATTTCTATGATGACGACTTTTTAAGTTTAGGTCTTTCACTTTTTCCAAACAATTTCTGATTTTTTTGGTGTACATATAAGAGAGAGAAGTTAGATAATGAAAGGCATGTCGCATGTTTTAATTTTAAACAGAACGAATAACACGTTTATTTTATTTTATTTTATTTTATTTTTTTTATGGTTTTATCAAAGATAAATCGTAAGATATTAAGGCAAAGTTCTCTACTACAACCTATTCTGAGTCACGTCACAATCTAACTTTGCCAAATTATGAACAAACATGTTAGCACTACGCGCCCAAATTAAATGACATTCAAGAAAAAAAAAATACGAAGTGTCAAAATAATCCAACACGTACCACATTGATCCCAAGGTCGTGACCCTCGTCGAGTAAATTGCCATAGATATCTTTGACCTTTATGCGATATATCTCATTTTCACGTGCAATTATTGAACCTTTATAACGATAATATTCATTTTGGAATTTTTTTTTTATGTATTTTTAAAAATTTGACCGAATCTGTTACCTCATTCCACAGGGATATCCGCGTGGCATAAGCATAACCACGTGGATGTCGACGTGGCAAGGAAAAAGGTGTAAGCTTGTTTGACTTGGTAAATTGGACGTATGAAAGCATAGGTGAGAAATTTGATTAACTTTTAATGGTCGTTTAGAATAAATTTGTTTTCTTTTGGAAAAAAAAAATGAAAATGGATGAGTAATAATCCTCCCAGTACAAGAGACTGCTTCCGTACTCTCCCATTATTAGGAAATGCATCACGTAGAAATTTTATAGCAACTAGAATATTTGCTCGCGCCTTTTTTGTATTTTTGGATAGAGGGTTTTTTTATTAATGATTTTATTTAAATATGTAAAATTTTATTTTTTAATAAATATATTTAGTAAATATATATATATATATATATTTGTATCTCCATCTTTATATAGTGAAACATCTTTTAAGAAAAAATTTTAATTAAGTAGTATAAGGAATATAAATGAAAATACTATCGTTAATAATAATAATAATAATAATAATAATAATAATTGTAATTGCGTATAGATATTTTTAAATGATTTATTTTATTTTTGTTATCTCAATTACGAAAAGATAAAAAGTAATAATTTAATTCTCTCTTCACATACACACATACACATGCATACATATATATATATATATATAAACTATTCGAAATAGTTCGTAACAACCCTTATAGTATTAAAATAATAAATAAATTTAAAATAATAAAAAATAAATTACTTAAAGAAAAGAAAAGAGAAATTGAAACAAAAGAAAGGAAATTAGAAATAAATTTTTTTTTAAAAAAATCCAGCTAGTGGGAGAGTGTCTCAAAACACTTTAAGAGACATTGTCTTTTGCTTCAATAGATAGTATATAAATGTCTACCTATTATAGTTGATATTTTAAAATAATGTTCACTTATCTAAAATGTTAAAACTTTTCTAAATCTATTATTTATATCTATAATATATATAAAAATATGCGTTGGTTAAATAGTTTGATGTCATCATTACTATTTTTTTCTTTTTTTAATATGTTACAAAAATACCATTAGATTTACTTTTTACCTATTATATAATTATATTTATATATTTATATATTTACATATTTATATATTTAAGTTCGAGCTTGGTAAAAATTGTGATTCATCTTAAATACTTATCTTTTTGACATATTTCAAAAATGCTATTAGTTTGAATTGAGTACTCTGTTCTTTTATATTTTATATATTTTTAAAATTAAAATTGGATTTTGACTGTCGGTTTTATTTTTTTATATTCTTTATATCCATTATTTAAATAAATATTTTCCACTTTAATATAATATAATTTAAATATTACTCTTAATTATATAATCATCCATGTTAACCGTATATAATCATCAATTTTAATGTAGCTTACTTTAATATTATTTTTTATATACATTATTTGTAAAAGACAAGTTATTCTATTTATTTATTTATTATTATTATTATTAATGTGTTGTATTACTTGTGTCGCATATGAGAGAGTAACTAATTCGTTTAAATACTACTTTTTTATGGGATCTATCACTAAAGATAAAACTGTAAAATAACAATCAAAATATGACTTTTCCTTAAACTCTGTGCCATATAATAACAAACCAACATAAAATTGAATTAAAACTTTGAAATTGAGATCTCAGCGTCACAAAAAACATACACCAACTACTTAAGTTACATACGGTTAGAAAATTTCACATTAGACCTTATAATTATTTTATCTATAATATGTATAAAAGTACGAATATTGTAAAACTTTTAAATCGTCTAAAATACTTATTTCTTTCTAATATATTTTAAACTTGCCATTGATATTACCGAATTAAATTAAAACTATTTATTTATCTTTTAGTAAAATTTTTATATGTTTATTAAATTATGATAGTAATTGACCAATTTTACTTTTATCATAATTAACTTACCACTATATTATCTTAAAAAAAATAGTTTAATTATCATCTAATTTCATGTAATTCAATTTGAAATTTACTTTATAATTTAATTATCATTCACTTTAACGTAATTTTTTATTTTTATTTTTATTAGTAATGAGTTATATCACATGCAACGTACGTGACAGAATGACTAGCCAAATAAAAAGAAATAATAATAAAAAAAAAGAATTAAAAAGATTGTTCGAGGCATAGGGTAGAACCATGGCCGATCACAAAAGTTGTACATATTTTATATTTTATAGATTATTATACGTCAACTTCCTTCTTTTCTTTTCTTTTCTTTTTTTTGAAGTTTTGATATTAAAATCAGAGAAAATTATCTCTTACATCGTTAGTAAAATTTTTAAACTCTACAAGTGAGGTTGGAGGATTAACATGTGTTTTATAGAGTATACCTTTATTTATTAATTAATTAGTTAATTAAGTAGGATATATGTTATTCTTCTAGCACTGCTTGTACAGTCCAAAAACTCTACAGACAGTATTTGAAATAATAATTCTAAAATTAAAAGAATCAAATTTACAACTATAAATATGAAATGCAAAAGGAATATACACGAAATGAAGATTTTTTATCAATAGAAAAAAAAAGTCAAAATTAGGCTCTAATGTGCCAATGATTTTTATTAAGAAGATGCGAGAAATGAATGTCTATCTCCATCCTTATCTACATATAAATGAACCAATACAAATAACTAAATGCCTCTCTTCCAAATTTGAAGGGGAAAAAAGAAAAAGAAGAAGCAATATTTAACACGAACAAAAAGATTTATATTTCTAATTGCTCCTTTACCTTACTCTTGCAGTCCAGTTGGTCGTTGTCTTTAATTCCAGTTACCATCCTCACCTTTGATCGATGTATTCACAAAATTAAGAGCATTCATACCCATAAGGATAGGCTTATTGTTTCCAAAAAGTTTAATTTGACTAACCATCAAGTTCACAATGAAACATTGGTGTAGCAAACGAACTTAGGTCGCCAAAAATAATATCATCACCCTCTGTGTAACTGCTAGAATCTTGACAATCAAAGTACGTTTGAATGTCATCGGGAAAGCTCCGACGAGGTACATCGGGCTCCGGTGGTGTTGATGGACAATCAATAGCTGATGTTCTCTCTAACATTTCCTTAAATTTGGACGATTGCAACAATAGCCCTAGTGCTGATGATGCAGAGGCACTGCCACTATCGCCGCCGCCACCACCACCACCACTAGTAGTATAGTTTTGAGGTTGGATGGAAAACTGTAATCCGATGTCGTCTTTAGGGCTTGGAACTAAATTGGTGTCACTATTGAGGTTTTGTTGACCGTTATCGGAGTTACTAGGGTTACCTTGGTGATTTGGGCGTAACCATTTAATGTAACGACTAAGGTCAAAGTTTGTGACCGCATTAAGTCCTCGGTACTCTATGGCTGCCACGTCGTATGCCGTCGCTGCTTCTTCTTGCGTCGCTAAAAAGGTAAAACAATAAATAGTGGAAAATAAATAAATCAGTTGGTAGTTTACGAGTTAAGGTGAAGACAGGTATGCATTAATAAAGAATAGAACTAAATTTGCATGCAGATTTCGGTGGAGGGTGGGAGATTTACTCCAATGGACTTTTCAAATCTTAAATATTAGCTAAGTAGGCAGTTGAGGTTCGGTGAACTATATCACAACCAACTTAATTTGATTACAATTTCACTTTCATCATCATTTTCCCTTTTATCTTGACTTGTTTGGCCCCATATCTTATTTATTTATTGTCCCAGAGAGAAATTTAAAATTTTTTTTATGTACCAAAAAGATTTATACTTTTTGACACTTGGTGCAATCATGACTGTCAATGTGGCAACTGGAATAATTTTGGCTAAAGTTCCAACTAATATATATAAATATATATATATATATATATACATAAACAATTTTTTTCTTTATTTTAAGAGGCAAGGGAAAATAGTCCTATGGTTATTATTTTTTTTTTTATGAAAAAAAGGCAATATAATAATTAAGTCATAGTTGATGGTAAAATGGGATATTTATATATACATTTAAATTTAGATTTTTTTATTTTTTGAATAAAAAAGGATACTGCTTAAAAAACTGTTTACTTAGTTTACACAATTTAATTAATAAAGTTTAGTAAAATTGGATTAAGAAAATTATGAAAAGTTTCATAAAGTGGTTATCTAGTGAGGATCCTATAATGGGGCAATAATAATTCTAAAACTAAATTCTTTTTTCTTTTTCTTCTTATTATTATCGTTCAATTGGCTAAAGCCAAAAAAAAAAAAAAAAGTGCGGATGGGGAGAGTTTGAAGTAGATCAAGCAAGTAAATGAGTTACCATAAGTTCCAAGGTAGAGATATTTATTGCCAAGAACTCTGCCAATTCGAGCTTCCCATCTTCCATTGTGGTGATGCCTACAAAAATTGATGAAAGACTTTTAAAGCCGCATATATATATATATATATATATATATATATATATATAATATAGAAACATAGGAATATAAAATAAAATTAATTTTAAGTTTTACAGATTGAAATTATATACTTTAATTCCTGGCCAAAAATATATACATATAAATATATAGTAGTATAGATTGGGACGTATCTAAATCAAAGTACAGCATTCTTAAATTCATCACTCTTTAACTAAATGTATGGGCACAAAATTAATTGAAAATTTTAATTCATAGGGAAAATAGTCAACAATAATGTTTCCAGCAAGGCCTATAACATGTAGTTTTTTAAATACTACTATAACAAAAAGTCAATCCATTTCAGCATCTTATTATAGATTTAATGCCGTTTTACTAAAAAGTAAACTTTTAGGGAGGGAAAAAACTAAAGAGCAAGTTTAAAAGAAAATGAAATTCTATCTACCTTGGAACTACTATGTTAAAAATATATAGAGAGAGAGAGAGAGTACAACATTTCTCACCTGGCAACCCCTCTATACTTTGAGACTCCACGAGAAAATCCACTACTTTTTCTGTATTAAATTAACTAGTTAATTTGAGGTAATGAAAAGTCAAATCATAGTTTATAATTTTACAATTTTAAGCAAAAATTAGTTATACAGCATATTTTGCTTGGTGCCTAATTCTCTTTCATTCACTATCACACAATCATATTAAATCTTGATTAATCTGAAATCGAGTTGTATTGGACTCTAGACTCCTTTTATGATACGGAGTTTCTTTTCACTTAGCTCAATATAAAAATTGATTAAATATGTATGATTCTTTTTTAAATAAAAAAAAATTACACATGTTTCTCTAAAATCAGGATTTGATATTTAACGGTATTTTTACTCCTTAAAATTGGATTAGATAAGATCCAAGATTTTCGAATCGTGTCTCTCGACTTCTTCATAATGTAAATATATATTCAAATTTACTTAAAATTTCCTTGTCACTAGGAAATTAAAAAAATAAAGTTATAATGAACATAATTTCATATAATTACCTCCTCAAAGATCCAATGTATTCTTCTTTTGATTGACTCTCCATTTCCTTGAGCTCATTTTCATAAGTTGATAACTACAAAATGAAAAAAAAAAAAAAAACTGAGGATTCAAAAACAAACTTTCCAAAATGGAAAAAAGCAAAATTATATACAAGGAAATGGAAAACTTACTGGGAAATTAAGGATAGTGTCATGTCCCCAGTACTTCAATGCCGCCAAGTCATATGCATTTGCTGCAGCTTCTTCATCATCATAAGCGCCTAACCAAAAAATCCGGCATAACAACTGAATTCTTTAATACCACCATAAAAATTGTTGAAAGTGAAAAGAGACAAGGAAAATGAATTCCAGGAAAGTAGTTTCTTGAAAATGACGGGGCCATTTAATATGTGGACAGAAAAAAAATTTAAAAAGAACTCATCCATCGGGTGATAAACTCACCTAAATAGACTGCATTTTCGGTTCGATTTTGTCGTCGCCGGTGCCATCAACATCAGCAAAATCAAGCACGAATGATCATACAAGTTAATAATTAAATTCAATAATTATGATTGTTAAAAAAAAATTGAGGGATTTCGTATTTATACCTTGTCTTCCCTTTTTGTTCTGCGATTCATTCCAGCAATTCTTATCCCACAAATGAGCTTCGTAACGCCCTGTCCATCGGTGCCTATAAACCAACAAAAGGTGAAGAAATCAAAACAGAATTTCCAAGAGAAAACCGAAAAAAATGAACATGAATTCGGTGATGGGCGGCGCCAGACGAAATAGGGTTATCTCTTATTGTGTAGCCTAATTTCACATTTATCGAACGATCGACAACAAAAATAAGACGAACAAGATCACAATTTGTAGATGTTATTAACCTCGTAACACCTCGATAAACAGAGCTACGTTGGGGAGGGCAGTCACGGGGAACACTTTTGCGAGTCCGTTTCACTTTCGTCGTAAGCTTGGCAACATTAGCTGCAGAAGTGTCGACCTTTCGGTTTTGCTGTGAGATTTTCGCCATGAAAGCTTAGCTGTGTTTAAGTTATGAGCTAAAGGGTTGAAAGAAAGTAGCTTGTATTAACTCGCAGTCTAAAGGACGAGAGAAAAAGAATAAAGCTTCTAAGGTCATCCAATGAGAAAAGGTTTGGCTTTAAAAAGAAAGGGATTTTGTTTTGGTGTTATATTTTGAAGTATTGATGGCAAGAGAGAGAGAGAGAGAGAGAGAGAGAGTGAGAGATGAGAGCCGGCAAAGTAGTAGTCTTTGTTGTGGCCGTCTCCAAGCGGCCTTTTCTCAACTCTCCTTTCCTTTTGTCCTCCCTGAAATGGTTTTCGATGTAGAAAGCACTGTTCCAAAAATATGGTATAAATATTTGTGAAAATTGATTGGAGTTTATTTCATTCCCCTTTCATGTTGCCTTTTAACTTTTTCTTTTCTTTGTTTAATTAATTAGTGTGAACTGATGATCTAGCCAGTCTAGTCTAGGTTAATTACTAACCCAATTACCTACACGTTAGGCTCCACTCAGGAGAGTTTGAGTGTACGAATATTTATCAATTATCATATATTTCCTCCGTTGCTATTTATGAGAAATAGTTATTTTATAAAATTCTATATAATTTTTACTTTAATTTCTAAATTTATCTTTAAACTATCTCATTTTCTCTCAATAATTACTACATTTAAAGTTTTTACAATTCCAACTAAAATTGGGAGAAGGGTAAATTTGAAAAAGGAAAAATTAATGCTTTGTTTTTTTTGGGGGGGTTGGAAAATTAATACTTTATTAAAACTATAAAAGAAAAAAAAAAAGAATTCAAAAATTTGACACAAATGGAAATAGAGGGAGTATATAGCAAGCATTATGCACTACTACTTGTCAAAGTTTTCATGATTTTTAACTATTGGTATATTTACGTGTAGTATTCGACACCAAGAAAACAAAATACCTATCTGTCGCGTACGTGAGACCCGCATTGCGATTGTGGGTTGGATCAAAGCCCAACTCCCACTATGGTGGCGATTCTCCAACATCTGAAATTTTGGTGTACTGACGTATGTGTATACGTGTATATGTATATATATATATATATATATATAACTTTTAATCTTATATCAGATGTACAATATAATTTTCAGAAATTTTGGTGTGTGAGTATATTATATATATTATTATACATATAAGGATTTTTATATTTGAGTCTTTTGTTTGAGGATCAACACGGCTCACTTCCCAATAATTAGATATAATGTGACTATTAGAAAGAAGGAGGGGAGGGAAAGGAAACGGTTTAATTCCAAAATTTTACTGATAATTAAATACATAAGTTATGGTTATTAGAGCTTTGAGTTTGAGGTTTTTTTTTTTAATATTTTTGGGTAAAATTTCAAATAAACACCTCATGTGGAAAGCTAAAATTGCGAAATAGAAAATAACGAGATGTATATATAGCTTATTCTTATTATCAATAGAAGTGAAAAGTTCAAAGGAATAATTAAAGTCCTTTTTTTTATTTGGAATTTATGTAATTCTTTTATTACAACTAACCAATCACGATTCAGAACCTTGGAGCCCGTATCTATAAACTGTGAACCCCCTGCCTACAGTGCTGTTAATTTGGTTGACAACTTGCATATGAAACGCTTCTTTTTTTTTTGTTTGAAACTGTTTAGGATTTACGCTATGTTTCGTATGAGAAAACATCTTCTGTTTTCATTTTTTTAAAAATACGAAGAAATTATCATCTAAGATATATGTTGTAAGAGAAAATGTATATATATTTTAGAAAATGAAAATAAAAATGGACTTAGAAATGAGATTAAAAAAATTATTCTCAATTTTAGGTTCATTTTCATTTTTATTTTCTAAAACATGCATACATTTCTATAAATTTCATTTTCATTTTCTAAAATATGCATATATTTCTATAAACTATACATATCTTATATGGTAATTTCTTTATATTTTTTAGAAAATGAAAATAGAAAATATCTTCATATAATAAGTATAGCCTTTTGAAGTTTTTTGGACTCACATATTATCTATCAATGAGGGCTTATGCGAGTTCAAAAAGTAGATGTCATACATTAATGATATGCACTTTTACCACTTTGATCAATTTTCATTATTATGAAACGTTTCTTTCCTACTAATTTGCGGTTCACAAGGTTTTATTCTTTTCTTCTTTTCTCTATCACATTTGATTTATTAATCTGATTTTTATCCGTCAAATCTTTTTAAGGACTTGAATTTTATTTAGGTGAAATGTATAACTGGATTTATTTTATGGAATAATTGGATATTTATATTTATATTTATATTTATATATATGCTATAGTGAACTGTCACGATGGTCCCTAGTGGTTGTACTTGTAGCTTATCAGGACGCAATACTTGCCATTGCTTTCTGGTGCGCCATACTAAGCGGCGTACGCCTAAATTTTCAGCTACACATTAAGTCTTCCACTATAAGAGAAATATAAATTGTTTTTTATGCGGTCTTCCGTTTCACTTTGAAGTTTGAATATATAACATATTTTGAAATTTACATAAATATTAGAAAAAGCAATATTTATTAATTATTTTACCAGCTTTATTCCTTAAATTAATACAAAATAACAAATCTTATGAAATTTATTGTCTTTTTTGTCATGTTAGCAGAGAAGCTAATGTGTTAGCACACCGCCTAACTGGAGTTGATTGTGGTATTGGTTCTAGACATGTGTAGAGTGAAGTTCTTCCTTAGTATGTTTATAATCCTAATTATTAATTTCTTTTAGTGTCAACTATATAAATGGTCATTTAATTTTTAGAAGTTTTTTGTTTTAATCATTCAATTATAAAACTTTATGATTTAATCATTTATTTTTATAAAATTCAATATTTTGACCACTAAATCATTAAAAAAAATTGACCCGCTGACATATCATAACCACATCACCAAATATGTCACATAGCATGATGACATGACTATGCCATATGATATGTTCGAGATGTGATATTGTCACATTATCATGTCAAGTGACCTTTTAGATGTCATATCACGTGATGTGTTAGATGATATGACAATGCTACATCATCAAGTCATTATTTTTTAAGAATTATATAAGTGGTAAAAATATTTAATTTTACAATGATATAATAAGTGACCAAAATAATAATAAGTTTCTGCAATGCCTAACCTCAAATTAACTCGAATTGGAGCCATAGGTTAATACAATGACAAAAATTTTGCATGAAATGCATGTGAACATATTCTTAGGGGAAATTATAAATAACTTTCACCTAGTGAAAATTCTCCCATTTTGAAGAACTTAATTCTTACACCATTAGGGCAAATTCTTCCATGATAGAGCAAGGCTTATTTTGTGTATTATTTTTAAAAAATTCACGTACCACCTTCGAGAGCTACCTAGCTTCTACAAAAAAAATTAGGATATACCCTAGTGAGTCTAAGAATTTTCGAAGTTATTGCGGTATTTTTCTGAGCATCCGAAGTTAGAGAAGAATATTGTAGGAAAGAATGTCGCATAGCCGATGGCATTTTCGTAAATATTAGCAAAGTTACAAATTAAATTTTTCTTCATTGAAAATGATTTTTCCTACAGTATTGAAGAGTCTCATACTATTATACACTGTCCAAACTTGAAAACTACCAAGTTGCTGCGTGAAAGTACCGGGTTAAAATTACCATTTTGCCCTTGTACAAGTTTTAAATGCCAAAATGGGGTAATTGCTCCCAATAGCTTAATGATTTAAGTACTTTGATAAATTCACCTCATTTTTGTAAAGCCTTGCCAATTGGTTTTAGTTTTGAATTTCTTTTATTTTGTTCTAATTTACATAATTTCTCTTTAGGACACAAAGGTAATTTCTGAAATTTAATGAGGGTATTTTTGTAAATTGACCAAATGAATAGTCTAGACTTTTCAAGACCACTTTTTTGGCTTTCTTCATCCTTTTTTTTTCTTGTCAATTTCGAAATTCCCCATAGCTAGCCTTTCTCCACCATTTTTCAACTTCCAAACTTCTAGTTTCTTCCACACAAACCTTTTCCACCAAAACTACATCAAAACCCCATCAAATTTTATCAAATTTCATCCAATTTTCCAAGAAAATCCATCAATTCAACTTCCAAACAATCTTTCCATCAAGAAGGTTTGAAGGAAAAAAAAAACCTTGCAAATTTCACCAAGTTTTCATCAAAACTAAAGGTGTGTTTTCATTTTCTTTTATTTCTTTTACAATTGTAGCAATAAAATGATGATTATTAGGCTTCATGCATAAATATTTTGCATTTTCTTTAATTTGCTATTAGTTTATGGCTCCAAATCTTCATAATATTTATGCTTCATGAGGCAAAGGCATAATTAGAGAATGGAAGTGTTAGAATAGTCTTTTGAATGTAGAAAAACTTAAATGAATAGAGAACAATATAGTCTAGCACTTAAATGACCAAAGTTCCATAAGAATGATATTATGCCATTCTAGAGAAAGTGCCATATTTGTGGCAATAGTCATGGGGTTTTAACCCATAAATGGTAGTTTGGCAACATAAGAAAATGATGTGAACTAAGAAACTAGAAGAAAGAAGAATGCTTAATGTAGTTGTAGCGTAAACCCATATTATGAGACATAATGACCTCCTAGGAGAGGTATAATATTTTAAGTAATAGCAATAGTGTTTTATTTCCTAAATGACATCTTGGCAAAATTAGAAAGTGTTGTGAACCAAGGAATGGTTGGAAAGAAGTTTAGGAATAGTAGTTGTAGAATAAACCTACATTATGGCCTAATAGTGGCCACCTTGGGCTAGTACCACCTAGAGGATTGGTTAGAAGCCATTCAAGGGTGGTACAAATCATAAATGGGTGCAGAAATAGATGTAGGGGGTTAACACCCTTAAGCAAATACCATATTCAATTATGACCTCTACAAGTGTGAAGAAACAATACATTTTTCCCTCCAAAACACAATGTAGGTGTCTAAACGCAACCATTTTTGGTGTATAGCATCCCTACAACGTGCTGAAACTGTAGGAATTGGAATCACGGAATTTCCACACCTCTAACTCATTCAGGTCGAAATTCACCTATTCTAGGGGTAAAATCATCCAACTTTTTCGTTATAAGGAGTTAGCCCAAACGGAAAGTATGCACAGGTGCTGTTTGACGAAACAAACTTGCTCACACCTTGAGAATGCTTATTGAACCACTAGAACTTGATTTGGACCCTTAGGTTTCAAGTTGGCACATTTAGTCCATAGACTAGTCAATTTTGGCATAATAATTTAAATAGTATTCTAGCTTGCTTTAACCCATTGTTTAACCAATTGTATAGGTGATGAAACCTCTTCTAAGGATCAAGAAAAGAAGGATTAGTGGGAGTGCACACCCTCTGTCACGCCCCGACCCACAGGCCCTGCCACGTGACAACCGCCGTACCACCTCGAGATGCGTGCCTCGTCAGGCGGGCAACCAAGATGGCATAAGGCATAAAAATAAAGGATATTCGAGCAATATATGAAAACATACGAAAATATTATAGGTAATATAGTTCAAAAATATTTAAAAAGAAAGTGACGTTTTACGGTGGTCCATGCAGCGGAGAGTAATATAAATATACATAAATATATATGTAAAATGCACTGATATTCCGAGCCAAGATACACAGAGCAAAAAGGGGTGGCACCTACAAAGTCGTGTCCACAGTGTCGTACTGGGATCACTGACCACCGGGACATCCGCCGTCCGAAGCCTCATGGCCTGACAACAAAAGTGAATGGAATGAGTACAATATACTTGTACCCAGTGAGGGACTCAGTTATAATGACCGATCACCTCAGGCTGGGGATATGAAATAATCCAAAAATCAATTTAATAAACCATTTACTAAAATTATAGGAAGTCCCACACCAAAACAAATATTAAAAAAATAATAATATTTCCAAATGGGCTGGCTTCTGAAATTGTCCCAAAAAGGTATACCCGTGCACTGGGGTATCCGCTGGACCGTCAAGGGTTACTTTATACTTTTAAAACACTTTTCTTTACCCTCTGGCCCATTCCCTTGACGTTTGCCTTGCTGTGGTGGAACACAGCAATCTGGAGCCCTGGCGAGCTTCCCTTCGCGCCTCTCCCAGGGTCTCGTCTCGCCGTGCCCCTCAACAGGCGGTCCACGGTCGAGAATCTTGCATGCTTCTCCAACTCGGTCCACGCTCCCGCAAATTGGAGCCCCGAGGAACCCGCTCAATCTCTCATCTCTCAGGGGCATCGTACCCCGAACAATTATCAATAATATCAATTTATAAAAATATTTGAAATTCCCACCCTTTAAATCATTTGTAAACTTGGTGTGTGAGGGTGGACATTTCATACCCCAAATCATATATAAACAATTTAATAAAGCATTTATAAAGAAATTTGAAAATGATTAACCCTTAATGGTCAACCAATATAATCCAAGCCACTCAAAAGAGAGGAGAGTTGTATACTCCCCGATTACCCACGAACGTCTTAGTTCAAACTGCTACCGGTCCGAAACTCATACAATCACGTACCTAAATAATCAAATTAAAATCTAATTTGATTAATAAAGACATTCAATCAACAATTAAATCATAAAACAAAACCTATTTAAGGTCTCCAAGGTCCAAGAACTAAATTGGATAAGTCTGGAAGTTAAATTGAAGCTAATTGGGGTCTAGGGCTGTAAAATTACCAAAACGCCCCTAAGCTACAGTGCCCAAGTCATCTGGTGGCTCACTCCCGGGCGTGAGTGAGCCAAAGTGGGAAAAAATCCCACAATTTAACAGCTCCCGCGCGGGACTCATTGAGTCCGGCGCGGGAGACGTTCCCAGTGCATGGCCGTGACCGGCCATGCACCAAATCGAGCTCGGTTTGAGCTCGATTCACAACCAATCCGCACCAAAATTGAAACACAGCAAGTTAAACACCTGATCTAAGGATTTACAGCTTCAAGAACGGAATCAAACCATTAAACATGCTTGAATTTTGAATCAAAACACTAAGGGTTAACATATCTCGGGCAAAATAGAAATCTCAACTTCAATCAACGATTTCTCTTAGCACAGACCACAAAATGAAGCATGTAAACTATCAAATTAAAGCTTGATGAGTCTAGAATAACATACCAAATTCCCAGCCACTTCCCACGGTTGAATTGAAAGATATAGCTCGAAGAACAAACTATCGCCGAAATGACAGTTTTGTAGATTTGGTGATTTCTTGGAAATTTTGATGTTTTGATCTTCAAGGAGGCAAGAGAAGTTGGTAATGATGTTTGGTTAAGTGTTTGAAAGGGATTGCAGAGTTGCTTTTGAAAAAGATCTAAGAGAGGGCTCGGAGAAGTTGAAGAACAAAGAAGAGAAGAGAAAAATGGGGGTCTCGGGTGGCCGAGACCCCGTATATAAGTTACGAGTCCGGCGCCAGACCGGTCCATGTCTGGCGCCGGAGTCAACATTTTCTGAGTTGACTCCGGTCAACTCAGCCCAATTTCCTTGGGACTCGTGTCAAGTGGGGCCCACAACCCTATACTTCAATTTTAGGGTTTTTAAGCTTGAAATTGAGCTAAATGAAGTTTAAAACATCCATGGGAAGTCTAATTTGGTATCTTGACTAGACAACTATATACATACACAAAACTTAACACGTACGGATTAGATCCGGGTGTGTCACCCTCCCTAAACTACTGAGTGAGACTTGATAGACTAAAAATGTGTTTTCTTGGTTTTCTTGCATTTTCAACCTTGTTTTGAATTTTTATGTGCAAAGGAAATGTTTTCTTGAATAAATGACAATGTGATTACGTTATGGATATGAAAACTGGATAATTCCTATAAGAATGAATCCATTTGATAAATTTGGAAATTCAATGCTTGTATTTTCATAATTGGCAATGTTTATGGATGAGATACATGTGAATTTGCTTTAGGCCTCATGGCTAAATAATGTACCTTTGCAAAATGATTGTTTTATCAATTATGAATGTTGGTGGATGATTAGAAGTCACTGCAGTGGTGTCTCTCACTATCCGGGCTTGTGGAGCCGGCATGAGTAGGCTTATCACTCCCACAAGGGGTGGAAGGTACAGGTGATTTCGTGCACACAGCAATTGTGATGTTGCGACCCCTGTGGGAGTACTATGGACATAGCCATGTACCACCCGTGGTGAAGGCCCATGCCAACGCCGAGTAGAGGGTTTTTTCTTACAATGTGACACAGAAAACTACCTCAGCGGGCTTAGATCTCATCTTGGCCAGGTGAGGTTTAAGCATTGTGTTTTGGCAAGCCCTTCGAAAATGATTTTAACTACATTGATTGGATTTCAAAGGTTATGGAAATACTATATTTTCATGATTTGAGTTGCATTGCTTGAATTTCATAAATTGTAGCAATGTTATTCTTTTATACCAAGTTTTCTTCAAACTCTTTATAAAAATGAAATTGTTTTCTAAACGGAAACTGCATGTTTTCATAATTTATATAGTCATGTCTCACTCACTGAGTATAATATAAAATACTCACCCCTTTTCTTTAAAAACTTATTTTTCAGGGTAATAAATTATGCATAGAAAGTAGACAATTGAAGCTTGAGACTCGACTCTGGACTTCTTTTACAAAGCGGTATGGTTTTCTACTTTAAACTAGCGGACCCACTGGCACTGATTTGAGTCATTTTCAAATTTTGCTTAATTATGTTTTCTTAATTTAAATTACTATTCTGTAACGTTTAAGAATTTCACACTATTTTTGTAAAATGATACATATGTACTTTCAACCTTCATTACTTTATAAAATGTGCAAATCCTAAATGGTTATTTTTAGTAAACTAGAAATCTTGGTTTCATGATAAGCATGGAATTTTATGAAGTATTTTATGTAAGTGGACTCTAGACATCATAAGCCTTGTGTGGTTGGAGTTTCGGGTGAGCGTGCCATTCGAAATTCTTACTACGCGGTGGTTGTCATATTTCGACCCCTTTCGGGTCGAGGTGTGACAGTTTCATAGTTGAATGACCAAATTAAATAACCTCTACGAGTATGTTGGGTTGGGTGTTACATTGCTTAACCCCGATTATGTGGCTTTTGGTATGTTATATGTTCTTATTTGGTTTAAGGTAATCAAATACTAATGTTTTATCATATTATTGCAATGTTAATTTTTGTGACCAAATTTTGATAATCTCATAACCTCTAAGCTCTTAGGCATTGTGCGATTACTAAGTTATGTTAAAAAATTTTTCGATTACTAAGTTATGTTAAAAAAATTCTTCACTTTACCCTCAATATTTTATCTTTCTGGACACAATAACCTCATTTAATTAGTAAATTAAAACACATTTTTGGAGCATAATTTTTTTTACCATAAGAAGCATAATAAACATAGTTTATCTAATTATTAAACCAATGTTATATGTTAGTTCAATTAAATTAGAAACATCTTTTTTTTTCATAAACAAAATTAAACTTGTTGTTTATAGCATTAAACTATTTACCAATTTTATATGTTAGTTCAATTAAATTAGAAGTGATACACTCGGACCTAGCACGACTTTTTCGTACGGAGTCAGCAAATAAGATGGAGGCTCACTAGGAGGCGTCGGTGGCTTAGGCATAGTAGTTTCCGCTGTGTAGGTATTCTTTTAAATTAGTCCACTGGTACATCTTGTAAGTTTAATTATTTTGTTAAATGATTTTATTTAAAGTTTTAGTTTTATTTTGCAGCGATGATATCTATTTCAAGCCTTGCGATGCCTCGGATGCGTGGCTGCAGACACGTACTTCGAGGTAGCACGACGGTTGCCACGTGGCCGGTTCGGGCGGGTTGGGCGTGACAACTTTAATGGTATCAGAGCATTTAAAAGATTCTGACGATTTTTAAGAGATATAAACTGTTTTCAAAGTATTTTCAAACGTTTTCAAAGCCAGTGGATTAAATAGGTTTAGAACTCCAGAGTTTGAGTATGTAGCTACTCGAAAGTGTCATGAATGATCAAACCTACTCATAGAATACATTCTTTAGCAGCGAGCCACCAGATAGTGTTCTCAAGTGTGGTCTTAAGTGAGAAGACATCACGACCACCTTTTTTCTCGAGATTCGTGCAAGCAAGGCACGCTATCCAAGAAACTCCCCAAACCCAAATTTTTAGCTTTTAATATTCCTTCTACTCGACAACTTAGCTATGCAAGGGATGGTATTTCCCTTATGATGACGAGATAGACGATATCTCGTTTAATTCTCTTTGAAAGCCTAGTTAGAGGCTTACCAGTATGTGAAAACTAGCTCGATGCCCACAACCCTCGATGTTAAATCTTTGAAGTTGTGAACATCGAGACTCGCTAGTAAAGCAGCGAGTTTGTAGCGTAAATTAAATGCGTTTCCCCATTCTTTACACTAGTGACGTGTAAGACTTGGGAGGAAATGATTCGATTAGAACGAAGAAAGGGGCCAAGGTAGGCATAACGTGTGTGAATGCTAACCTCACTTTTCTCGTTTTCTACACCGTTGGTGTGTAGCCTAAGAGAGAGAGTTGGGTTAGGATTGAAGAAATCGAAGGAGTCGACCACAGAGAAAGTGGTTGACCAAACACCTCAAGACGTGAGATGAGGAACACGAGCAAACGGATCGATGATCGAGGAGGAGCTCACATGGAGCAATAAGACCCCTGGCGATTAGGGTTCAAGGAGTGCTGTAGTGCACGGACAGTAGAACACCTGGCCCTTGGAGTAGCGTATGAGGTGGTTGGGCTCGACCCAACACTGTGGTGAACTTGGTGGAATGAGCCCACAGGTTGGCAAGTTTAGTGGGATAAGCCCACAGATTGCAGGGATGATGCTCCTAGAAGCGGGCAAGAGGTGAAAGAGGAGTTGCAGCAAGTACTAGCTGACTTCTGTTGTACTTGCACAGTGGTGTGTAAGTGGTGAAAAAAAGGGGGTATTGGTGGACTAAAGAGAGTTCGTCTAAAGTCAATCGAGGAGAAGCATCCAAGGAAATTGGAAGAGAAAGAGTGAGCCAAGATCCCAAGAGGTGAGATATGGGAATATCACTTGAAGATGTGAAAGGATTGATAAGAGAAAACCCTAAAGGATTTAAGGATGACAAAAAGGAAGAGTAAGGAAAAAGGAACAACAGAGAAGCCATTCTTGGGAAATGATGAGGAGGAATAAGGCAAGGATGATAAAATGGAGAATGAAGAAAGAAGGAAAAGAGATTACATCCAAGTGGTCAAGAGTAGTACATCCATTACTACTTGCTTGACCATTGGATACCAATGTTAAGAAGGGTAATGGACAAAAGAGAAAGGAAATGAAGATGAAGGAAATGGAATAGAGAGAAAGATAAGTTGTAAACCTCCACTCCTAAGGGGATTAAAGGTGATGTACCCTTTATTATTTGGTGATAAAAAGAGTAAGATGGAGGAGATCTTCAAAAGATGACATGAAATAACTTTGGTGAATATAATGGGAAGTAAGCAAGCAGAAAGAATGGAATGTACGGCATTGATGGAAATGCCTGCATACGTGCTAATGGAGGGCACGAAGAGAAGTTTCTCTAGAATTATAAAGACATCACCAGAAGGAACTGGTGAGAAAGAAGAAAGGGAAATGAGAAGAAAAGCACGCCTTTAAACAAAGGATAAGGAAATGTCGTGATGTAGTGCGGAGGCTTTCTTAATAAAGAAAGAAAGCATAAAAACCCTAGGTAAAAGAAGATCCTAGGCTAATAAAAGAAGAACAAGGCTTAGAAGAAAGAGAAACTTAGTTCAGTTGATGAACTAAGTATAGGCTAATTAGGAATAGAGCCTTAAAAGAAGAAAAGTATAACCTATCACTAGAAAACCTTAACCTTAATTAGTGATAATGTCATAATGAAACATAGGTTAATAACTCCAAATGGCTGACCAGGATTAGTAAAAAGAATAAGACTAAGAAACTAGGGTTAGAGACAAAACCTAGGTAGGTAACTTAGAGATAGATTAAAGAAAAGCGTAAAAAGGAAATTGAAAGAAGCCCAGAAAGAGGATTAAGGAAGACTTAGTGAATGAAAGTGTATAAAAGACTTAGAAACGGATATTGGCTAAAGAGAGTCGAGCATAATGAATCCCAAACTGAGTCAAGCCAAGGCACTACATCATAAAACGAATAAGTCAAAGGAAAGAAAAGAATAAACAAGGATTATCGGAGGCCAGAACCGAGAGACAGAAAAGGGGTCAAGGATATAAATTGGTGAAAGGAAAAGGAAACTCCCGACCATTTGATTTTGGAAGGAGAGAACAAAAGATTGAGAATGTGAATTGGTGAAAAGAAGGGAAAAGAAAACCCCTGATTATTTAAGTGATAGAAGAAGAGATAAGGAGATTGGATAGAAAGAAAAATTGGAGAAAACACAAGAGAAGAAGCACTCGTAGGAAACGAGTGAATGAGATAATTGTATTCTAATGGATGATATCAGTAAAGAATGAATGAAAGAGAAAAAGAGAGAAATCAAGAAGTAAGGATATGTAAGGATGATGATGATGGTGATGATAATGATAATGATAATGGAAATTGGAGAATAATTAAACACAGAGAAGAAGGAAAGTGGATCGACCTAAGTAAGAGTCGAAGAAAGCAGTGAGAATAAAACAAGGATAAATAAGATAATGATTGAAACTGAAGAAGGCAAAAAGGTGATTAAGCATGAAGCAGAATAATGGTTGGAGCTGAATGGGATAAAATGATGAGAACAAATGAGTAAAGTGAGATAGAAAGAATTAAGAGTATAAGGTTGAGGAATATGAAGGACAAGTTAAATCTTTTAGAAAGAGGGGAGTGAGCTAACTTTGAGGATAACCTCCCCGAAGAACGATAAGTGAAAAAGGGATGTGGGACATGAAGTCGAACCAAGCTAAGATGGAGTTAGCTTGGCGTGGGCAAGATAGAGAGGTAATGGAGGATAGAGAAAGGTGTTGCCCACGATAAATAAACCATGGTATCGAAAGACAAAGGAAAGATATCGATGGATTAAAAGCAGAAAATGGCTAAGGTAAAGGAAACCCACACGTGGAAAGCAAGAGATGAGGGAACTGAGACAGAAAGGTAACAAGAAGGAATCCCTGTACTCCTATGAACAAGGGATAAGGAAATGAATTGATTAAGCACGTGAACTTCTAAGAGCACAGCCAGTATGAAGAGCATAAAGGAAATTCTAACACCTGAGAGAATCAAAGGTGTTAGAAGAAAAGGGAAATAAGGATGAGAATGATGAAGAAAGTCAGAGAAGAAAGCAAAGAGGGAAGAATGAAGTCAAGGTAAAAGGAACCTTGGGTAAGACGTGAGAGATCACGCAGATCGAGGTAAAAGGATATGGAAAGAGAAAGGATACGGAGATAACCCTAAGGAAAGGGTATAGAGATGACAAGGGCTGTAGATAATGCCTGAACATGGCAATGGACCAGAGAGAAGGTCAAGTAAGTGGAGAACGAGATACCTCAAGAGAGAGGAATGCAAAGATGAAGAAGCTACAAAGGACACCGCACAAGTTTAACGTACGTGATTTGCCTGGTCTCGTATTGACGAGAAGGTAAAGAGAAATGTGGACCCCATAATGGACGTGGTTTGATGGAGTGGAAGACAAAGATAGTGATGGAGATAAGAAACCCCAAATAGCACTATTGATGAAAGAAGGAAAAGGAAGTCATAGTGAAGAGAAACACGCGACACCTCCTAAAGTGGACACTCCAAGGGAGTGAAAGATGAGAAAAAGCCTAAGAGGCTAGTGAAATGGTGTGAATGAGTATGAGGTCGAGGCTCAAGTATAAATGCATTGGGAGCCATGTGAGGCATCCCTATGAGAGGAAGGATAAAAGATTGAGATCTTGAGGATCTCTATGATGACCACTCTAGAGGACCGGCCCAGTGTGTGATTGGGGAGAGCATGAGGCCTCCTAGAGTTCTCCATCCCAGAGAGGATGAGATATGAGACGGGCTGTGGGCCCTATATGTGATGTGATGGGCCGTGGGCCCTATGTGTGATTGTGATGGGTGGTCAGAGAGTGGGTCAGATTGTGAGAGCCGAGAGGGCATGATCTATGATTCCTCTGTTGTGATGTGGCCGAATGTGGGCCAGTGTGTACTAGAACTCAACTCGTACACCATGAAAATTGAATGGAAGAGAGTAAAGGTGACACACCCGAACCTAGCACGACCTTTTCGTACGAACGGAATAGTGTAAGATGATGTACTAATTGAATAATAAGTCGATCCGGCTGTGTCAAGTCAGAAGAGAAGTTAAAATTAGGATAAGATGGAGTCTGAAGATAAAGTAATTAACCGTGCATGGAAATTAGTAAAATGCCAAAAGACCTCCAATTAAGTCCCTAGAAATTTATTATGGGCCTCATTGGCACAAGAAAGCAAAGGATTTAGCCAATGGTGAAAATGAAAGAAAGTTAAAAAAGGGGGAAAAGTTTGACTCGGGGCCCGAGTAGACCCGGTGTCGGGCTCCTCTATAAATAGGGGTGAGCCAAAGCTTTTCTTCATTTCTCTTTTTCTTTTTCTTTCATTTTCTTTTCTTTTTCTCTCTGGAGCCAAACAGAGGCATTTTGGACACTTGGCAGATCCGGACAAACCGACCGCAAGTTCGAGGCGGGATCTTAGTGAGTTGTTCTTAACTCCTCGATCTACGTTTTTCTAAGTTTACACGTTTTTCCATGCATTGGTTTAGGAAAGTCCAAGCTTAAAGTTAGTTCAGCTTTTTAGTTAAATTTTTGGTTTAAAATCTAGATCTAGGAACTTTGAACTTGTGTTTCTCGTTTTTCTTTCGATAAACGTGTCGTGGATGCATTAAGGTACATGCATATGAAATTGTAGCTAAATTGGTGGACGATTGCATCGGTTTTCGAATTAAGAGAAAAATTGAAGAAATTTCGGGTTGGAAACCCAAAACAGAATCGGTGCCGGATCTGTGCAGAACCGGTGCCGTTTTTGCATGACGGCGACCGACCTTGTGGTCCAAGAGAACCGGAGCCCGTTCACTCTAATTCCGGGGCCAGTTTTGCCCTTTAGGGGTAAAACGGTCATTTTACCTCCCGAAACCCTAATTGACCCCAAATCAAGTCAAAACACTTCCGAGTCTTCCAAACCACATTCAGACTTCATCTTAGATCATGTTAGAGCCTCGTAGGTGCATTCATAAATTTAGTTATGAATGCTAATGTATATTTCCGTGTACTAGGGCTCCGGTTGAATCGAGTGCGGTGATGCTCCGGAGGTTGAACTACATGGAGCGCTTGGGAGTATACGATTCTCCCAATACTGTGAGTGGCTTAGATTTCAGTGCTTAGCCACTAGGGCAAAATGTCTTAAAAATATAAATTGTTTTAAAAAGGTTTTACAACTGTTTTGGGATAAGGGTAATCCACGACACACAATTTTTACTTTGTGATATGCCCACTTATGGGGTGGGATGATTTTAAAAATACAAAAGCTTGTGTGTGTTTACATGTTTTTAATATTTATAAAGAAATATTATTATTATTATTATTATGGTTATTGGGGTACGATGCCCCTGGAAGATGAGTGATTGAGTGGGATTCCTCGGGACTCCAATTTGCGGGAGCGTAGATCGAGTTTGAGAGCATGCATGATACTCAGCCGTGGACCGCCTATCGAAGGGCACTGTGAGTCGAGCCTGGTTGGGAGAGGCGCGTAGGGAAACTCGTTAGAACTCCAGTTCACTTTGTTCCACCACAGTGAGGTACCACCGAGGGAACGGGCTAGTGTATGAGATAAAGAGAAAATGAATTTGAAGAGAAAAGAAATAGCCCTCGGTTTTTTAAGGCATACGACCGGCCAGTCGTGCCTTCAGTGTATTAGGTGCCAGCGCATGAGTATATAATTATTTTAAAGGTTTTAAAATTTATTTCTCCTTGGGAGAATTTCAAAAGAGGTTTTGAAAACAAAAAATTATTTTATTTACTTTAATTATTTTATTTTATTATTTATTTTGATTACCCTATTTTCCCTAACCCTGATGGAGATTCATTGAACCTCTGTCACTCACCTGTATCCAATGTGGATGGATACAGATCCGCGTACGAGGTCAGCCAATAGAGTGGAGGCTCACTAGGAGACGTCGGTGGCTTAGGCTTAGTAGTTTTCCGCTGCATAGGTATTCCTTTTAAATTAATCCACTGGTGCACTATTTAAGTTTTATTATTTTATTAAATGATTTATTCAAAGTTTTAAGAGTTTTGCAGCGATGGTATTCATTTCAATGCCTTGCGGTGCTTCTGGTGCGTGACCGGCTGGTGCGTGACCGGCTGGCACGTACTTCGAGGCAACGCGGCGGTTGCCATGTGGCGGACCTCGGACGGGTCGGGGCGTGACAATTTGAATGGTATCAGAGCATTTAAAAGATTCTGACTGTTTTCAAAAAACTATATAGTATTTTCAAAGTATTTTCAACTACAAAGTATTTTCAAAATGTTTTCAAATGTTTTTGAAGCCAGTGGATTAAATAGGTTTAGTACTCAAGAGTTCGAGTATGTAGCTACTCGAAAGTGTCATAAATGATCAAACCTATTCTTAGAATACCTTCTTTAGCAACAAGCCACCAAATAGAGTTCTCAAGTGTGGTCTTAAGTGAGAAAACATCACGACCACCGTTTTTCTCGAGATTCGTGCAAGCAAAGCACGCTTTCCAATAAACTCCCCAAACTCAAATTTTCAATTTTCAATGTTCCTTCTACTCGACAACCGAACTATGCAAGGGATGGTATTTCCCATGAGATGACGAGATAGGTGATATCTCGTCTAATCTTCCTTAGTAGCCTAGTTAGAGGCTTACTAGTGGTGAAATTGGTTCGATGCCCACAACCTTCGATGTTCAATCTTTGAAGTTGTGAACATCGAGACTCGCTAGTAAAGCAGCGAGTGTCAAGCGTAAATTAGATGCGTTTCCCCATTTTTTACACTAGTGATGTGTAAAACTTGGAAGGAAATGAAGTGGCTAGAACGAGGCCAAGTTGGGGCCTAACATGCGTGAATGCTAACCTCACTTCTCTCGCTCTTTACACCATTGGTGTGTAACCTTGGAGAGAGAGTTAGGTTAGAATGAAAGAAATCAAAGGAGTTAATCACAGAAGATGTGGTTGACCAAACACCTCAGGACATGAGATGAAGCATTCGAGCAATCAGATGAAGGATCGAGGAGGACCTCACAAAGCATCAAATGGAGATGAAGAGAAGCGATTGCCGAAGAGCCCACAGGTCGGCAAGTCTGGCGGGATAAGCCCACAGATTGCCTGGATGATGCTCTGAGGAGTGAGCATGAAGTGAGAGAAGTGGCAGCAAGGGCTAATTAACTTATTCTACTTACACTGTGGTGTGTAAGAGGTGAAAGAAAGGAGGTATTGGCGAACGAAAGAGAGTTCGTTTAAAGTAATCGAGGAGAAGCATCCAAGGGGATTGGAAGAGAAAGAGCGAGCCCAAGATCCCAAGAGGTGAGATACAGGAAGATTATTAGAGGATGTGAAAAGGATTGATAAGAGGAAGACCCTAAAGGATTTAAGGATGGCAAAAAGGAAGAGTAAGGAAAGAGAATAAAAGAGAAGCCATTTTTGGGAAACGATGATAAGGAAATAAGGCGATGATAACAAGATGGGGAATGAGGAAAGAAGGATGAAAAGAGATCACATCCAAGCGGTCAATGCGTAGTACGTCCGTCACTACTTGTTTGACCATTGGATACCAATGATGAGAAGGATAATGGACAAAAAGAAAGGAAATGAAGATGAAGGAAATGGAATAAGGGGAATGATAAGATGTAAACCTCTATGTTTAAATGGATTAAGGGTGATGAACCCCTTATTAATTGATGGATAAAGAGAGTAAGAACGAAGAGACCTCTAAGGGATAATAAGAGGTGATCTTGATGAAATCTATGGGAAGTAAGCAAGCAAAGAAAGAGTGTGATGCACGGTAATGATGGGAATGCCTGCATAAGTGCTAATGAAGGGCACGAAGAGGACGTTTTTTTGAAATTGTGTAGACATCACCGAGGGGAACTGGTGAGGAGGAAGAAGAGGAAAGGAGAAAAAACGCGAACCCTTAATCAAAGGATAAAGAGATGTCGTGATGTAGTGCGGAGGCTTTCTTAATGAAGAAAGAAAGTATGAAAACTCTAGGTAAAAGAAGATCCTAGGCTAATAAAAGAGAACAAGACTTAGAAGAAAGAGAGACTTAGTTCAGTTGGTGAACTAAGTATAGGCTAATTGGAATAGAGCCTTAAAAGAAGAAAAGTATAATACATCACTAGAAAACTGTAACCTTAAATAGTGATAATGACATAATAAACCATAGGTTAATAACTCCAAATGGCTGACCAGGATTAGTAAAAGATTAAGACTAGAAAATTTGGGTTAGAGACAAAACCTAGGTGAGTAACTTAGAGATAGATTAAAGAAGAACATGCAAAGAAGAATAAAAGAAACTTAGAAAGAGGACTAAGAAAGTTCTAGTGAAAGAAAGTGTATAAAAGACTTAGAAACGGATGATAGTTAAAGAGAGTCGAGCATAATAAACCCCGAACTCGAGTCAAGCCAAGGCACTACATCATACAACGAACAAATCAAGGAAAGAAAAGAATAAACAAGGATTAGTGGAGGCCAGCACTAAGAGAGAGAAAAAGGGGTCAAGGAGACAAATGGACGAAAGTAAGAAGAAACCCCTGATTACTTGAAAATGGAAGAAGAGAACAAAAAAGGGTTAAATTGTAAATTGGTGGAAAAGAAAGGAAAGGAAAACCCCTAATTATATCAATGTTAAAAGAGGAGATGAAGAGGTTGGATAGAAAGAAAAAGTTGGAGAAAACATAAGAGAATGAGCACTCGTAGGAAACGAGTGCAGGAAGATGATTGCGTCCCAATGGATAATGGGTGATAGTGGATGATACAAGTAATGAATGAATGGAAGAGATTGGAAAGGAAGCGAAAGAATAAAGATATAAGTTAAGAGAGGGAGAAAGAAGAAAAGGGCAAGCAAAAGAAGTGAGGATACCAAGGTATGGTAATACAAACAAGAGTGAATGACGGATGAGAACAATGATGATGAAGGAAATAATAAGGAGATTTCAAAACCAATTGATGGAGAAAAGTGGATCGACCTTAGTAAGAGTCGAAGAAAGAGTGAGGACAAAACAAGGATGAATAGATGATGATTGAAACTGGAGAAGACAAAAAGGTGAAAGCATGGCAAAAGAGTGGAATAGAAGGAATTAAGAGTATAAGGTTAAGGGATACGAAGGATAAGTTAAATCTTTTAGAAGGAGGGGAGTAAGCTAACTTTGAGGATAAACTCCCCGAAGAATGGTAAGTGAAGAAAGGATGTGGGAGATAAAGTTAAACCGAGCTAAGATGGAGTCAGCTTGACGTGGGCAAGATAGAGAAGTAATGGAAAAATAGAGAAAGGTGTTGCCCACAATAAATAAACCATGGTATCGAAAGACAAAAGAGAGATGTCGACGGATTAAGAGCCGAAGATGGCTAAGATAAAGGAAACCTACATTGGTAAAGCAAGAAATGAGGGAACTGAGACATGAAGGATGACAAGAGAGAACCCCGAGTACTCAAGGGAAGGAGTACGGGAATAAGGAAAGGAATTGATCAGGCTCATGAACTTCTATGAGCACAGCCAGTATGTGCAACAGAAAGGAAATTCTAGCACCCCAGAGAATTAAAGGTGTTAGGAGAAAAGAGGGTTAAGGATGAGAAAGAGGAAGAAAGTCAGAGAAGAAAGCAAAGAAAGGGAAGAACGAGGCCAAGGTAAAGGAAACCTTGGATACAACGTGAGAGGTCACGTGGATTAAGGTAAAGAAATCTGGATAAGAGAAAAGGTACGGAGATGACCCCAAGGAAAAATGGCATAAAGATAACAAGAGCTGTAAGTGATGCCTAATGATGGAAAAAGACCAAAGAGAAGGTCAAGTTAAGTGAAGAACAAGATACCTTAAGAGAAAAGAATGCAAAGATAATGAAGCTACAAAGGATACCACACGGGTTTGACATGCGTGTTTGGCCTAGTCTTATAGTGACGAGAAGGTAAGAGAAATGTGGACCCCAAAATGGACGTGGGTGGATGGAAATAAAGAAAAGAAAAGAGATGGGGATAGGAAACCCCAAATAACACTGTTGATGAAAGGAGGAAAAGAATTAATCATTAGCATTGAAGCTAATGTGAAAGAAAAGAGGTGAAAGGAAGAAAAACACGCGACACCTCCTGAATTGGATACCTCAAGAAAATAAAGTTTAAGGAATGCCGAAAAGGCAAGAAAAAAATGGTATGAATGGGTATGAAGTCGAGGCTCAAATGTGATGGATTTGGGAGCCATGTGTGAGGCGTCCCTATAAGAGGAAGGGTCAGAGATCGAGATCTTGAGGATCTCTGTGTTGACCACTCGAGAGGATCGGCCCAAATATGTGATTGGGGGTGTGCATGAGGCCACCCAGAGTTCTCCATCCATGAGAGGATGTGAGATGAGTTGTGATGGGCCGAGGGCCCTATGTGTTATTATGATGGGCGATCAGAGAGTGGGTCATATGTGAGAGCCGAGAGGGCATGATCTCTGATTTCTCAGTTATGATATGGCCCAGTATGGGCCAATATGTATTAGAGCTTGACTCATACGCCATGAGATTTGAATGGAGGAAGTGTAAAAGAGAAAGAATGTCACGCCCCGACCCGCCCGGGGTCGGCCACGTGGCAACCGCCGCGCTGCCTCGAAGTACGTGCCGACCGGTCACGCACCAGAAGCACCGCAAGGCATAGAAATGATACCATCGCTGCAAAACTCTTAAAACTTTAATTAAATCATTTAATAAAATAATAAAACTTAAATAGTGCACCAGTGGATTAATTTAAAAGGAATACCTATGCAGCGGAAAACTACTAAGCCTAAGCCACCGACGCCTCTTAGTGAGCCTCCAATCTATTGGCTGACCTCGTACGCGGATCTTCATCCATCCACATAGGATACAGGTGAGTGACAGAGATTCAATGAGTCTCCATCAGGGTTAGGGAAAACAGGGTTAATCCAAAGTACAGTAAAAATAAAATAAATAAATTTATTTTTCAAAATCTCTTTTCCCAAAGAGAATTAAATTTAAAACCTTTAAAATAATAAATAATTATATACTAATGGGCTGGCACCTAGTACACTGAAGGCACGACTGGCCGGTCATATGCCTTACTGCACCGAGGGCTAACTCTTTTCTCTTTAAAAACATTTTCTCTTTATCTCTTACTCTAGCCCGTTCCCTCGGTGGTGCCTCACTGTGGTGGAACACAGTGAACTGGAGCTCTGCCGAGTTTTCCTACGCGCCTCTCCCAACCAAGCTCGACTCACCTTGCCCCTCGATAGGCGGTCCACGGCTAAGTATCTTGCATGCACTCAGACTCGGTCCACACTCCCACAAATTGGAGCCCCGAGGAATCCCACTCAATCACTCCTCTTCCCGGGGCATCGTACCCCAATAACCATAATAATAATAATAATAATAATAATATTTCTTTATATAAATATTAAAACATATAAACACACACAAACTTTTGTATTTTTAAAATCATCCCACCCCCATAAGTGGGCGTATCACAAAATAAAAAGTGTGTGTCGTGGATTACCCTTATCCCAAAACCGTTGTAAAACCTTTTTAAAACAATTTATATTTTTAAAACATTTTGCCCTAGTGGCTAAGCACTGAATTCTAAGCCACTCACAGTGATGGGAGAATCGTATACTCCCAAGCGTTCCATGTAGCTCAACCTCCGGGGCATCGCCGCACTCGATTATCCGCAGCCCTAGTACACGGAAATATAAATTAGCATTCATAATTAAATTGATGAATGCACCTACGAGGCTCTAGTATGACCTAAGATGACGATTGGATGTGGTTTAGAAGACTCGGAAGTGTTCCGAATCGATTTGGGGTCAATTTGGGTTTCGAGACGTAAAATGACCATTTTGCCCTTAAAGGGCAAGAACGGCGCCAGATCTAGAGTGAACCGGCACCAGTTCTCTTCGACCCAAGGTCAGTCGCTGGACAAGCAGAAACGGCACCGTTTCTGGATAGAACCGACGCCGGTTCTGTTCTGGGTTCCAAGCCCGAAATTTCTTCAAATTTTCTCTTAATTCGAAAACCAATGCAATCGTCCGCCAATTTAGCTACAATTTAAGATGCATGCACCTTAATGCATCCACTACACATTTACCGAAAGAAAAACGAGAATCACAAGCTCAAAGTTCGTAGATCTCGAATCTAAACTTAAAATCTAACTAAAAGCTGAACCTAACTTTGAACTTGGATCTCTCCTCAACCGGGAAAACGCGCAAACTTAATGGAACGTAGATCGAGGAGTTAGGAATAACTCACCAAGATCTCGCCTCGAACTTGCGGTCGGTTTGTCCGGATCTGCCAATTGTCCAAAATGCCTCCGTTTGACTCCAGAAAGAAAAAGAAAAGAAAATGAAAGTGAAAGAAAAAGAGAAATGAGGAAAAGCTTCGGCTCACCCCTATTTATAGAGGAGGCCGACACCGGGTCTACTCGGGCCCCGAGTCAAACTTTTCCCCTTTTTCAACTTTCTTTCATTTTCACCCATTGGCTAAATCCTTTGCTCTCTTGTGCCAATGGGGCCCATAATAAATTTCTAGGGACTTAATTGGAGGTCTTTTTGGCATTTACTAATTCCCATGCACGGTTAATTACTTTTTCTTCTAACTCTGTCTTATCCTAATTTGCACTTCTCTTCTTAATTAGACACAGCCGGACCGACATAGTGTTTAATTGTCACGTCATCTTGCCCTATTCCGTTTGTACGAAAAGGTCGTGCTAGGTCCGGGTGTGTCAACTCTCCCCTCCTTCTAAAAATTTCGTCCTTGAAATTAAATAAGGTGCCTTGGGGAGGTTCGGCTTCCATTTGAAGCCCTCGTTTCGTTTTCGAATAGTGTTCTCCTCACTATTCGCCGCTGAAGTTTATCACGCTTTCGCTGCGCACTCTGATCATTCTCTCTCTCAAGAGTGGCTCCATTGCCCTTGTACTCTTGAGTTTGAACCTAATCTTTCCTTAACATAGCCTACCCTTATCACTTATGGGTTAGGCTTTCTTTTATCCAATTATTTCACTCGGAGGTTCTTCCTTTGCTTTAGCTATGCTTACTCAATTTTCTCATTTATCCTTGTCTCATCCTTCAAGTCTCTCTCGACGAGACTATTCTTTTGTTTCTTTTGAGGTTCCACACCTCTTACTCTTCTCGAGAGTTCTTCTCCTTTTTCATTATCATTGCCTCTTGCTTTGAGGCCATCTTCTGTCGCGTATCTTATCGTTTCGTGGCCTTGTACTCGTCCTTGTAACCAAGTTATCGGGACAAATCTTCGCTTAACTCCCTCGCCTCCGCGGCGAGGATGCGGTGAGTTAATTGTCTTTCCCCCTACCTTGGTCTTGCTTCTTCGTTTCGTTTCTTACTCCCATTCTCTTCTTTCTCTGATCCTCTTCCGTTCAAACTCAGGGCGTATGAGTCGAGCTCTAGTACACACTGGCCCACACTTGGCCACATCATAACAGTGGAATCAGAGATCATGCCCTCTCGGCTCTCACAAGCTAACCCACTCTCTGACCGCCCATCATAATCACAAATAGGGCCTCGAACTTGCGGTCGGTTTGTCCGGATCTGCCAATTGTCCAAAATGCCTCCGTTTGACTCCAGAGAGAAAAAGAAAACAAAATGAAAGAAAAAGAAAAAGAGAAATGAGGAAAAGCTTCGGCTCACCCCTATTTATAGAGGAGCCCGACACCGGGTCTACTCGGGCCCCGGGTCAAACTTTTCCCCTTTTTCAACTTTCTTTCATGCTCACCCATTGGCTAAATCCTTTGCTTTCTTGTGCCAATGGGGCCCATAATAAATTTCTAGGGACTTAATTGGAGGTCTTTTTGGCATTTACTAATTCCCATGCACGGTTAATTACTTTTTCTTCTAACTCCGTCTTATCCTAATTTGCACTTCTCTTCTTAATTAGACATAGCCGGACCGACATAGTGTTTAATTGTCACGTCATCTTGCACTATTCCGTTCGTACGAAAAGGTCGTGCTAGGTCCGGGTGTGTCAAAAAATGAAGTAAGAGACGAAACGAGAAACGAAACCAAGATAGGGGGAAGATAATTAACTCACCGCATCCTCGTTGCGGAGACGAGGGAGTTAAGCGAAAGTCTTTCCCGATAGCTTGGTTACAGAGACGAGTACAAGACCATGAAACGACAAGATACGCGTTAGAAGTTGGCCTCGAAGCGAGAGGCAAGGGTAATGAAAAAGGAGAAGGAACTCCTAAGAAGAGTAAGAGGTGTGGATCCTCAGAAGAAACAAAAGGATAGTCTCGTCAAGAGAGACTTGAAGGATGAGACAAGGACAAATGAGAAAATCGAGCAAGCATAGCTAAAGCGAAGGAAGAACCTCCAAGTGAAACAATTGGATAGAAGAAAGCCTAACCCACAAGTGGTAAGGGTAGGCTAAGTTAAAGAAAGATGAGGTTCAAACTCAAGAGTAAAGGAACGATGAAGCCACTCTTGAGGAAGAAAATGATCAGAGTGCGCAGCAGGAGCGCAGTAAACATCAGCCGCGAATAGTGAGGAGAACACTATTTGAGAATGAAACGAGGGCTTCAAATAAAAGCCAAATCTCCCCAAGCTACCTTATTTAATTTCGAGGACGAAATTTTTAGAAGGAGGGGAGAGTTGACACACCTGGACCTAGCACGACCTTTTCGTACGAACGAAATAGTGTAAGATGACGTAATGATTGAATAATAAGTCGGTCCGGCTGTGTCAAGTCAGAAGAGAAGTTAAAATTAGGATAAGACGGAGTCTGAAGATAAAGTAATTAACCGTGCATGGAAATGAGTAAAATGCCAAAAGACCTCCAATTAAGTCCCTAGAAATTTATTATGGGCCCCGTTGGCACAAGAAAGCAAAGGATTTAGCCAATGGGTGAAAATGAAAGAAAGTTGAAAAAGGGGGAAAAGTTTGACTCGGGGCCCGAGTAGACCCGGTGTCGAGCTCCTCTATAAATAGGGGTGAGTCGAAGGTTTTCTTCATTTCTCTTTCTCTTTTTCTCTCATTTTCTTTTCTTTTTCTCTCTGGAGCCAAACAGAGGCATTTTGGACAATTGGCAGATCCAGAAAAATCGACCTCAAGTTCGAGGCGAGATCTTGGTGAGTTGTTCTTAACTCCTCGATCTACATTTTTCTAAGTTTGCACGCTTTTCCATGCATTGGTTTAGGAGAGATCCAAGCTCAAAGTTAGTTCAACTTTTTAGTCAAATTTTTTGTTTAAAATCTAGATCTAGGAACTTTGAGCTTGTGTTTCTCATTTTTCTTTCGATAAACGTGTTGTGGATGCATTAAGGTACATGCATATGAAATTGTAGCTAAATTGGTGGACGATTGCATCGGTTTTCAAATTAAGAGAAAAATTGAAGAAATTTCGGGTTGGAAACCCAGAACCAAACCGGTGCCGGATCTATGCAAAACCAGCGCCATTTCTGCATGACGGTGACCGACCTTGTGGTTGAAGAGAACCGACGCCGGTTCGCTCCAATTCCAGCGCCAGTTCTTCCTTTTAGGGGCAAAACGGTCATTTTATCTCCCGAAACCCTAGTTGACCACAAATCAATTCAAAACACTTCAGCGTCTTCCAAACCACATTCAGACTTCATCTTAGATCATGTTAGAGCCTCGTAGGTGCATTCATAAATTTAGTTATGAATGCTAATGTATATTTCCGTGTACTAGGGCTCCGGTTGAATCGAGTGCGGCGATGCTCCGGAGGTTGAGCTACATGGAGCGCTTGGGAGTATACGATTCTCCCAATACTATGAGTGGCTCAGATTTCAGTGCTTAGCCACTAGGGCAAAATGTCTTAAAAATATAAATTGTTTTAAAAAGGTTTTACAACTGTTTTGGGTTAAGGGTAATCCACGACACACACTTTTTACTTTGTGATACGCCCACTTAGGGGGTGGGATGATTTTAAAAATACAAAAGCTTGTGTGTGTTTACATGTTTTTAATATTTATAAAGAAATATTATTATTATTATTATTATTATGGTTATTGGGGTACGATGCCCCTGGAAGAGGAGTGATTGAGTGGGATCCTCGGGGCTCCAATTTGCGGGAGCGTGGACCGAGTTTGAGAGCATGCATGATACTCAGTCGTGGACCGCCTATCGAGGGGCACTGTGAGTCGAGCCTGGTTGGGAGAGGCGCGTAGGGAAACTCGCCAAAGCTCCAGTTCACTGTGTTCCACCACAGTGAGGCACCACCGAGGGAACGGGCTAGTGTATGAGATAAAGAGAAAATGAATTTGAAGAGAAAAGAAATAGCCCTCGGTGCAGTAAGGCATACAACCGGCCAGTCGTGCCTTCAGTGTATTAGGTGCCAGCCCATGAGTATATAATTATTTTAAAGGTTTTAAAATTTACTTCTCCTTGGGAGAATTTCAAAAGAGGTTTTGAAAATAAAAATTTATTTTATTTACTTTAATTATTTTATTTTATTATATTTTTTGATTACCCTGTTTTCTTTAACCCTGATGGAGATTCATTGAACCTCTGTCACTCACCTGTATCCAATGTGGATGGATGCAAATCCGCGTACGAGGTCAGCCAATAGAGTGAAGGCTCACTAGGAGACGTCGGTGGCTTAGGCTTAGTAGTTTTCCACTGCATAGGTATTCCTTTTAAATTAATCCACTGGTGCACTATTTAAGTTTTATTATTTTATTAAATGATTTATTCAAAGTTTTAAGAGTTCTGCATCGATGGTATTCATTTCAATGCCTTGCGGTGCTTCTGGTGCGTGACCAGTCGGCACATACTTCGAGGCAACGCGGCGGTTGCCACGTGGCCGACCTCGGGCGGGTCGGGGCATGACAAAAGGAAAGAGAACGGAAGTAAGGGACGAAACGAAGAAGTGAAACCAAGATAGGGGAAAGATAATTAACTCACAGCATCCTCGCCGCGGAGGCGAGGGAGTTAAGCTAAGGTCTTTCCCGATAGCTTGGTTACAAGAACGAGTACAAGACCACGAAATGACGAGTAACGCGTCGGATAATGGCCTCGAAGTGAGAGGCAGTGGCAAAGAAAAGGAGGAGGAACTCCTAAGAAGAGTAAGAGGTATGGAACCTCAGAAGTAACAAGAGGATAGTCTCGTTAAGAGAGACTTGGAGGATGAGACAAGGATAGGATGAAAGAATCAAGTTAGCGCAGTGGAAACGAAGTGAGCCTAACCCATTGAAGGGTAAGAAGAGGCTATGTTAAGGAAAAAGATGAGGTTCAAACTCAAGAACAGAAGAGAGGTGAAGCTGTTCTTGAACAAACATGATTGGAAGAGATTAGACACGAATTGGTGGGCGTCAGCGACGAATAGTGATGCGAACACTATTCGAAAACGAAAAGAAGGTTTCGAATGGAAGCCAAACCTCCCCAAGCTACCTTGTTTAATTTCGAGGACGAAATTTTTAGAAGGAAGGGAGAGTTGACACACCAGGACATAGCACGACTTTTTCGTACGGAGTCAGCAAATAAGATGGAGGCTCACTAGGAGGCTTCGGTGGCTTAGGCATAGTAGTTTCCGCTGTGTAGGTATTCTTTTAAATTAGTCCACTGGTACATCTTGTAAGTTTAATTATTTTGTTAAATGATTTTATTTAAAGTTTTAGTTTTATTTTGCAGCGATGATATCTATTTCAAGCCTTGCGGTGCCTCGGATGCGTGGCTGCAGACACGTACTTCGAGGTAGCGCGGTGGTTGCCACGTGATCAGCCCGGGCGGGTCTGGGCGTGACAAGAAGCATAATTTTTTTTGTCATAAACAAAATTAAACTTATAGCTTATATAATCATTAAACTATTTACCAATTTTATATGTTAGTTCAATTAAATTAAAAGCATAATTTTTTTGTCACAAACAAAATTAAACTTATAACTTATATAATCATTAAACTATTTAATTATATAATATTTTGTTAAGTTTATTGCTTAAATAATTTTTATATCAGTCATGTTTAATTATGAAATTTAACAAAGTTACAAAATTGTATATAATATTAAACAAATAAGAAATAAGTTTAAGTGTTGCATTGATGGTATTATAATAAAATATTCATTTTGACAGAAAATATAACCTCAACTAAACAAGTCAATATTACATTTTCGAAATCTCAACAAAACAGAAATTGAGCACATTTATGAGAATGTGCACTAGATTATATTTTAAATGGTAATCACATAACCTAAGATAACTTAAGATTCCGGAAATCAAATGCCCTAATATATGCAGGTACTTAACTAAACTTAAAATTTATCATTTTCTTAATAATGGTTTACTGAATATATTCCTTAATAAAAATATGTAAAGGGTAATGATAGAAATTGTTTTTCATTTTAGGAAAGTGGGTACTATTTTGAAAATTTAGAACACCATATTAAGATAACATTTTTTTGGTGCATAGGAAGTAGACAAATAGACCTACTTGCCGAATGAAAGATTTCAAATCTGAGATCTCTTTATACGAATTTTTCAACTTCTAACCAATGGCTGGAGGAAGAATTTTTAAGATAACATATTTAACTAGAACCATAAAACGTATATGTATAAGAATCTGAAATGCGAACCCAATTACTTGTCAAGTAGGGAAGTATGTATAAAATTAACCACCGAGTTAAAAAGTGTTGAGGATCATCATGTCCGACTAAAATTTGAACAAAACTCTCCTCCCCATAACAATCTATAACATCAAAGGGGAACAACAACTCGGCAAAAATGCAAATGGTTAGGTTAGGGTTGGGTACTAGCCGAGGTGAGTTAGGTTAGGCTGACACCATACAATATAAGGTCATCCATTGAAAAATTAAAAAATAGGATGGGGACATTCAGCAAAAGAAACACACAAAAAAGATGAAAGTTAAATAATGGGAAAATAAAAAAACCAAAAGCAAGTCTATACACAATAAGATATGGTTCTGATCTTAGTTAATATCAAGTTCTTTAACATCCATTTCTATCCGATGTATTTGGAGTGGAAATTAAACGAGAAAAACCAACAAAGAGAAAATAATAAAGGTACTCTGTAACCAAAAAAGGGGAAAAAGTACTCTCTTGATCAAGAAATCTCCAGAAAACAAGTAGGAATAAGAAAGAAAGAGGGAGAGAGAGATGTCAGAGGGAACCAATTTCATTGATTCCAGCAGAAAGTAATTTACAAGGCACGAGCATGATCTAAAATCCTAATACTCTACATCTGGCTCTAACTGTTGTGCACAAAATCCAAATACCCAACCTTGCAAAAGGCAAGTGACACAACTACCCATTGGGCCTACGCACTCTGACATAGACTTGGGCTTCCATGTATATATTTGGTGAGAACTTCGGCTTATATATTGATCCAAGTCCAACGTTACAAAGCTTATTAACAGTAAACAAATGCTTAGATGAAGTGATTAACTAACTTAGCTAATTTAATTAAACTACAGCTTGAGAGGTGTTCATGGGCTGGGTCAGGCTGGGCCTAGGCATGGAATCAACATCCCACTTACTTGTCCAAGCTCGGCCCATCTATTTGGGCTTATACCTTTGTCCACAGCCCATCCATATTTTCAAACCATTGACCAACTACTATACAGGCGTGTCCATATTTATTTTTTAAAACAAAATAATGATTAAAATTTATTTAAATAACAAATTTTAAATTTTAGAACGTAAATAATTTAATAAAAAATTAAATTTAAATGAGTTTTAACCAAAAAAATTTAATTGTATTAGAGTTTTATGAGTTTATATTAAGTTATACAATAAATTGCTTAACTACACTATAAATATGTACAAATAATAAATTTATTTATTTTATTATAACATAATTCAAGCTGGGCTTAGGCTAGGCCAAACCTAAGATATTAAGACCAAGGTCCAGCTTTTTTTTTTAAAACAGATCTTTCTCTTTGTCCAAGACTCCAAAAATGAGCCTAATATTTTTATTCAAACCCTCTCATTTTTTGGGCAGGCATTTGGGCTTAGGCAGATGGCACAGCCCTTGAATAATTCTAATGCATGAGTGCCAAGCAGGGGCAATCCAAGAATTTTAACTAGTAGACGCAAACTAATATGTAACTTTTTTGTCACCTAAACAAGGAAATAGATCATTTTTTTTTGGAAAGAGATAGATCTTATAAATTTAATTCAACATTACCTTACTTTGCAAATATATTTTTCTTATTTTCTTATGCTATTTAAATTTTAAAATAACCGTGAAATATATATTTATTTATAAAATATTTTTAGTAAATTTCAATAATCACATTGAATCTCAACTAATCCGTAAGCGAGTTGGGTCAGACCCTATTAGACTATAATTTTGACAATATTTTTTTTGAAAGGGATAGTATGGGATAGTGTAATTGAATGATAAGAATAAGAGAGATTTTCTCTAAATTGTACATTAGTTTCAAAATTTATCCTAAAAGGCAATTACTGATAGTTACCAGAAACATAAGGAAGTGGATGTAAGTTAACTAATGTAAGAGAAGCAGTTTCAAGGTAATAGATAATTTCTAAGAGAATATTTTAGGAAAGAGAGAATGAAGCACTGTGAAGTAACTTATTCCTCCCAGTATAAATGGCCAAAAACATAAGGAAATGGATGAAAATTACCTAGTGCAATAGGTAGTGGATTGTTTCTTGGAGAATTATTCTAGGAAAAAGATAGTGGAACAATTTTACTAAGAGTCCGTTTGATATTTTAGCGATGACAATATGGGTGGGCTTGCTAGCATGACCCAAAAAAAGAGCTGTCCACATAATATAGGTTGGGCCGTGCTAGCTCACCAAAAAAATGGGCAGTGCCATGTTGGTCTATTTATTTTAAAGTAGAAATCCAACACAACTTGTAACCTTTGAGTCATATGAATCATGCTGTGTCAATACATGGGTTAATAATGTATTAGATCGAGTAAGCACATGGACTAATGATTTTATTAAAAAAATATTTTTGTTAATCTTTTTTATTTTATTTCATTTTATATTTTTAATATTAATTACTAAATTATAAATAAAACTGAAAAAATTAACAAAAATAATAAATTTATAATATAATTTGATAAAAATTAAACTTAAATTAATAATTTATACTACCTTTTGTTTAATTTTACGACCATAATTTTAATTTTGTTCAGTTAAAAATAAGAAAGGATAATCATATAATTGATCTATTAATGTAATTCTAAATTTAAATTAAATATGGCTTAACCCAAATAGACACACGGGTCGTATTGTACTATGCCATTTTTATGGGCTATGGTGTGTCAGCCTTCGTGCCAACAAAAGGCTGTCCAACTTGTCCATAACTCTTGGATCGTGATGGCATAGCTCACTAAAAAAGTAACGTGGGGCGTGTTGGCATGATCCATATTAGGCTGGGTTGTGTTGGCTTTCTGTGCCGTCAATCCAATTGCCATATCTAGGTACTTTGTAAGGAATTACTTTGTAAGATAATTCCTTGCAAAGTTTAGGGCTACAATAACTTTGCATGTAAAGTGAGTTTGTAATATTTGGTATATTCTATAAAAGTTGTAATTAAATTACATGCAAAGTTTTTTTTGCAATGTATGGTTAAAATACACTTTCCTGTAAAGGTTGGATAAATCTTGAATTTGCCCTTGAAAAATTGTCTCTAGTGATGAAATAATGGGTAAATGGTAATTTAATAATTTATGAACTTTCACAAATTGGACTGCGATCACTTTCACACACAAACTCTGAATCACTTTTCCTGATTAAAGGGAAAGTGATTGCAAGGGAACCACTCACTTTACATAATCAAAATTGACACCAAACATATGAAAAGCGTTTCCCCCTAACTTTATATGGAAAGTGATTAAATTGCATCCTATCAAACAGGCTCTATGGCACACCCGGTTCTATTTAAACTCTTTCGTACTAGTTAGAATAATATAAAATGGTGAACTAGTGCAAGCAATGGGTTGGTTCGAGTGTCTATGATAAAAAAGATGTTGAGGGAATAAAAAACGAAGTAGAAAGATACGGTAATAGCCAATGCATGGGAAATTTAAATGGAACAAATCAAACTTCCTTTAAGTCCATAAGCAATGATTGGAGGCCTATTGAAGTAAGAAATCGGAGAACCGAGGAAGCAAAGAGAAAAAGAAGAAGGTCAGTGTATGACCTAAATAGGTCCGATGCCGGACTTGTATTGTAAAAGGCTCGACTTGCCCCCTTATTCTCTCTTCTCCCTCTCTTTTCTTCTTCCTCTCTTCTCCACCACCCCAACCACCCAAACCACCACTATAAACCATCCTTAATCTCATCCCTAAACACTTATAAACAATCCTTTAGCCTCATTAAGTAAGGATCCAAGGAGAAAAGCAAAGATTTTAAGAATTTGAGCTAAAAGGAGCAAAATAGGCATATTGGGGTTTTGATCGATTCGGATAATCCGACTGTCGGGTCAAAGTGTGTTTCTAATATGTTGTTCTACTCATCCCAAGGTTTAATTTGGCTATTTGCTTGCATAAATTCATTAATTGGTTTGGGAGAAATCTTAGCACAGAGTTAAGTTGGTTTTTTGGTTAAATTAAGTTTAGATTTGATTTTTGAGAATTTTGAGTTGTTAGATTTGAGATTTGAAGCTATAAACTTGTTGCGGATGTTGTGTTTCAATTTGTAACTTAATCCATAGAGAAACGAATGAGAAATGGGCTCGAAAAGGGTTGGAGAGGCCCATAAATGGGCTTTAGTTTGTCTCTCGTGTGGCACATAACCACTTGCAAGGAAGTCAAGTTTCAAGGCCAATATGGCTTTCCCAACTAGGTCCTTCATGGGACCTAGTCACTCCCACGTGGAATCCATCTGGGAGGCATTTTCATAATTTTACACAAAGTGTCCATTTTTGACCCAAAAGCTCCTTGGACATTTTCCTAACCCCCCAAATTACTTCCGAACCTTAGTTTACAGCATATTAGAGCCTCCAAATCATTTAAGAGAGCTCAAATTAGATTTCTAACGCATTTCACTTCTAATTAGGGTTTTCGGGCTATCAAATGCGGTGACGCTCCGAACATCAATTGTTGAGAAGTATATGAATCTCCCAATATTGTGAATGACTTTGTTTCAATGTTTAACTATCTAGGGATAAATGATTTTATTGTTTTTATAAAATATTTTCTATGTTCTAGAATTCGGGTATTCCTCACATGCACACACTTTAATTGCATACCACTCTAGGCATAATGTTTTAAAGTAAAATTTAATTTATGGAAATGCGTCTTTGTATGTTTATAAATGTTTATCTACGGGGTAAGATTATATGAGATGAGAGATCGAGTCCCAGAGAGGACAAGATTGGTGTCACGCCCCGACCCGCAGGCTCGGCCACGTTACAACCGCCGTACCACCTCGAGATGCGTGCCTCGTCAGACGGGCAACCAAGATGGCACAAGGCTTGAAAATAAAGGATATTTTAGCAATATTTGAAAACATACGAAATTATTATGGATAATATAGTTCAGAAATATTTAAAAAGAAAGTGACACATCTTACGGTGCTCTATGCAGCGGAAAGTATTATATATAAATACATAAATGTATATGTAAGATGCACTAATATTCCGAGCCAAGCTACACCGAGTAAAATGAGGTGGCACCTACAAAGTCGTGTCCACAGTGACGTACTGGGATCACTGGCCACCAGGACGTCCGCCGTCCAAAACTTGATGATCTGACAACAAAAGTGAATGGGGTGAGTACATAAACTTGTACCCAGTGAGAGACTCGGTTATAAAGACCGATCACCTCAGGCTAGGGATATGAAATAATCCAAAAATCAATTTAATTAACCATTTACTGAAATATAGTAAGTCCCAAACCAAATCAAATATTAAATCAATAATAATATTTCCAAATGGGCTGGCATCTGAAATTGTCTCAATAAGGTATACCCGTGCACTGGGGTATCTGCTGGACCGTCAAGGGTTACTTTATACTTTTAAAACATTTTTCTTTACTCTTTGGCCCATTCCTTTGACGTTTGCCTTGCTGTGGTGGAACACAGCATCTGGAGCCCTGGCGAGTTTCCCTACGCGCCTCTCCCAACCAGGCTCGACTCACCGTCCCCTCGATAGGCGGTCCACGGCTGAGTATCACGCATGCTCTCAAACTCGGTCCACGCTCCCGCAAATCGGAGCCCCGAGGAATCCGCTCAGTCTCTCATCTCTCAGGGGTATCGTTCCCCAATCAATAATCAATAATATCAATTTATAAAAATATTTGATATTCCCACCCTTTAAATCATTTGTAAACTTGGTGTGTGAGGGTGGACAATTCATACCCCAAAACATACATAAACAATTTAATAAAGCATTTATAAAGAAATTTGAAAATGGTTAACCCTCAATGGTCAACCAATATAATCCAAGCCACTCGCAAGAGAGGAGAGTTGTATACTCTCCGATTACCCACGAATGCCTTAGCTCAAACTGCTACCGATCCGAAACTTGTACAATCATGTACCTAAATAATCAAATTAAAATCTAATTTGATTAATAAAGATATTCAACCAACAATTAAATCATAAAAAAAAGCTATTTAAGGTCTTCAAGGTCCAAGAACTAAATTGGACAAGTCCGGAAGTTAATTGAAGCTAATTGGGGTTTAGGGCTGCAAAATTACCAAAATGCCCCTAATGCTACAGTGCCAAGTCATCAGTTGGCTCACTCCCTGGCGTGAGTGAGCCAAAGTGGGAAAAATCCCACAAATTAAGCAGCTCCCGCGCGGGACTCAACAGGTCTGGCGCGGGAGTCGTTCCCAGCGCATGGCCGTGCTCGGCCATGCACCAAATCGAGCTCGGTTTGAGTTCGATTCACAACCAATCCGCACCAAAATTGAAATGCAGCAAGTTAAACACATGATCTAAGGATTCACAGCTTCAAGAATGGAATCAATCCATTAAACATGCTCGAATTTTGAATCAAAACACTAAGGGTTAACATATCTCTGGCGAAACAAAAATCTCAACTTCAATCAACGAATTCTCTTAGCACAGACCATGAAATCAAGCATGTAAACTATCAAATTAAAACTTGATGAGTCTAGAACAACATACCAAATTCCCAGCCACTTCCCACGGTTGAATCAAAAGATATGAGCTGATGAACAATCTGTCGCCAAAATTATAGATTTGTAGATTTGGTGATTTTCTTGGAAATTTTGGTGTTTTGATCTTCAATGAGACAAGAGAAGTTGGTGTTGATGTTTGATTGAGTGTTTGAAAAGGGATTACAGGGTTGATCTTGAAGAAGATCGAAGAGAGAGCTTGGGGAAAATGAAGAATAGAGAAGAGAAAATGGAAATGGGGAAATAGGGGTCTCGGGTGAGCCGAGACCCATTATAATCGGTCAGATCCGGCGTCGGTTCTGACCAGTTTCGACGCCGGAATCAACAAGGTCAAGTTGACTCTGGTCAACTCGATCAAACTTCCTTGGAATTCGTGCCCAAGTGGGCCCATCAACTCGGAACTTCAATTTTAGGGTTTTTAAGCTTGAAAATGAGCTAAATGAAGTTTAAAACATCCATAGGGTGTCTAATTTGGTATATTGACTAGACAACAATACATAAATATACAACTTGACACGTGCGGACTAGGTCTGGGCGTGTCAACTCTCCCCCCCTTACAAAAATTTCGTCCCAGAAATTTAAACAAACTAATCATCAAACAAATGGGGGAAGTCACGTCTCATGTCATTCTCAGGTTCCCAAGTCTGTTCCTCAATCTGCGAGCTTTTCTATAAAACTCGCACCAAAGGTACCGATTTATTCCTCAAGATTCGAACCTCTCGATCCAATATGGCTACAGGTCGAACCCTGAAGCCCAAACTCTTCTTCAGCATCACAGGTGGTGCTTGAAGAACGTGTGACGAATCAGGTACATATTTTCGAAGCATAGATACATGAAAGACATCATGTAATCGAGTCATGTCAGGTGGCAACTCCAAGCGATACGCCATCGGTCCAATTCGTTCAGTGACAAGGAATGGACCAATGTATCTTGGGTTTAGCTTTCCCGCCTTGCGGAATCGAATAACACCTTTCTAAGGTGAGACCTTCAAAAACACTTGATCTCCCACTTGGAACTCCAAAGGTGTCCTCCTCCGTTATGCATACTTTCGATCTCGATCTTGGGCTGCCTGAAGTCGTTCTCGGATGAACTTTACCTTCTTGGTGGTGAGTTCAATTTCTGCCTTGTCGAAGATTCAATTCTTGCCCACTTCATCCCAATACAACGGGGTTCTACACTTCTTTCCGTACAGAGCTTCATACGGAGCCATACCAATGCTAGATTGGTAGCTGTTGTTGTAAGCAAACTCCGCTGCCGCAAGATATGTGTCCCATCCACTAGAAAACTCAAGTGCACATGCTCGGAGCATGTCTTCCTGTAGACACTTGTTTTTAAATTTTAATTAGTAAATTAGCTGATTAATTGGTTAATTAGTTAATTAATTAATTGATCATTTCCAAATTTTATTTTACTTATCCTTTTTAAGTTTAGTCTATTTTTGTTTATTACTATTACTTTATTTTACATAATCTAATTTTAATTTTGTCTCATTACCTTGTAGGTAATTTTGAACCAAAACCGAGAAGCCAATCAAGTCAATTTGGTTATCATACAGAACATATATATATATATATATATATTTACATGTGTGTATATTTATATATTTATATGCATATATATTTTTGTATATAAATATACATTTATATATATATATATATCAAAAACCATTTCCCATCCACCATTTCACTATCCCATCCTCCCCATTAATTCTTCCTGCGTTGCCTTCCTCCTTTATATAATTCAACTCTTGCTTACTAAGCTCACTTTCACATAAAATAAAGTTATCTTCTGCTTTGTTTTCTATTCATATATATAGATATATATATATATATATATATTAATGGTAATCTAAGTTTTTTATTATTATTAAATTTTTCTCGGTGGGGGTGGTGTCTGCAAAAGTCAAAAAAAAAGAAGAAGAAAAAAAGAAGAAGAAAAGAAAAGAAAACAACAACAACAACAACAAAACATGTGGGGGCCATTTGTCCTCTCAAGAAGCCAAACAATTCATTCACGTGACTACTCCATTGCCAGCTGCATCCCTGCTCAAACAATGCCCTTACTAGGACAACAAAAGTAAAAGCCAGCTAATAAAAGGCAAAACAGCAAAATAACAACCAAGCGAAGCATAAATAAAAAGGGCAAGAGAGGAAAGTCACATATCAAATAACATGAGCCATCAGATGAGAAGATAGAAATGAAGGAGAATCGTTGGATCAAGGCATGAAAAGAGGATATAAAATAACATCTTCAGCAGCAAAGAAGGGGGGGCGGCTCTTCATTTTCACAAAAAGGCAAGGTTTTCAAAACAGCAAAAAAAAAGAGCTTTATTTCTTTTGTTTTCAAAAAATGGGAGGAGCATGTTTTTCCAAAAAACAGAGGTCGGCGATTTTTCTTTTCTGGTTTTCGTTTCTGGAATGAGTTTTTGGAGTTCAAAAAAGGGAACTTTTTGGTTTTTTTTAAAGAACGGGTAGGCATTTCTTCTCTGTTTCTCTTCTCTTCTTCGTTTTGAATAGTATTTCTTTTTCTTTTTTTTTTCTTTTCATTTCGAGGAAGCTGTCCGGAGAATCAAAGGGGCGAGAGCTGTTTGATCTTCAAACTGGAAGCCATCCCTTTCTCAAAAAACAGAGATAGCCTTCCTTAGAAAAAAAAATTTTAAAAACAGAAAGGAGAGTAAAGTTGCAGTTCTTTTTTGTAAACGAAATCTTCAAGGGTATAGCTCTTTTCCCTTTTGAAATGAAATGGTTTCTTTTTCTTTATTTCAACAGGCAACTCTTTGCCTGACTTTTGTTCATTTGTGTAAAGTTTACTACTTTGCCTTCTTTGAGTTTATTTTTTTTTGCAAACCATGAAGTCTTACTATCATTTTACATACTCTGTTTAATCTGAAAGTATGATTTTGTGTATAAAAATGTCATCTTTTTGTTTATATGCGTGGTTAACATGTGTTTGAATGTGATAGTTTGTTTAAATTTTGCTGAAATTGTTTATGAACAAAAAGCTTCCATCCTTGAACGGAAGGCTTCTTTTTTATAAACAAGACCTCTGTTTTCATCTTCAATGGTATATATTTGTTGTTTGATATGTCTGATATTCATTTGTACAGAAATGTCTAATCTTTCTTCTTTTCGGATCCATATTTATGTTCTAAAGTCTTTTACATTATTTATGTAGATCATTAAGCTAAAGGTTCTATCTTTATACATAAAGTTGTCTTCTTTTGCCTGAATATGTTTAGTATTTACGTGTGATGTAATCTGAAGTCTAACTCCATGTGTGCTATGTTCGTAAAGATTCAGTTTTTAACTGTAAAGTTTGCATCTTTAGAACCTGTTTAGGTTAAAAATTTAATTTTGACTATAAAGATTGCATCTTTAAACCTGTTTAGGTTAAAAGATTTAATTTTGACTGTAAAATTTGCATCTTTAGAACCTGTTTAGGTTAAAAATTTAATTTTGACTATAAAGATTGCATCTTTAAACCTGTTTAGGTTAAAAAATTTAATTTTTGACTGTAAAGTTTGCATCTTTAGAATCTGTTTAGGTTAAAAATTTAATTTTGACTATAAAGATTGCATCTTTAAACCTGTTTAGGTTAAAAGATTTAGTTTTGACTGTAAAGTTTGCATCTTTAAAACCTGTTTAGGTTAAAAATTTAATTTTGACTATAAAGATTGCATCTTTAAACCTGTTTAGGTTAAAAAATTTAATTTTTGACTGTAAAGTTTGCATCTTTAGAACCTGTTTAGGTTAAAAATTTAATTTTGACTATGAAGATTGCATCTTTAGAACCTGTTTAGGTTAAAAACTTAATTTTGACTGTAAAGTTTGCATCTTCAAACCTGTTTAGGTTAAAAATTTAAATAAAAATTAATCTTGGTTATAAAAATTTTTATTATTGTATTTTTAAGTTTGAATAGATGCATATTTATCTAATATTTAATTATGATCTTGTTAAATTACTTTCTCGCCCTTAAATCCGTGTCTGTCTTAATTTAATCATGTGCGTAAAATTACTCTTTTGCCCTCGCCTACATGTTTGTTAAATTATGAATTGAATTTTGTATAAAATTACATCTTTGGCTTGATATATGTGTTTATTTAAATTAAGTTTACTTATCTGTTATGTAATTAATTGTGTTTATATGTACTAACCTATGTTTTCTTGTTCCATTCATGCATAATTTAGTTTAAAACATTGATTTTCAAAATTCATATGCATGGGGTAGTCGGAGGGTGTCTTGGGAGTCCGAGGTTTCTAAAGGTTTTTCCCGATGGAAAGATTTTTTCGGTGTCTAATCGGGCCCGGGGAAATTTTTCATCCCTTCGAAATTAAAAATATATTTTTCATTGGTTTTTCATAAAGGCATACTCATATCATGTTTATGATTTCTTTAATTTCTTAAAATTTACAAATGAACCCCACAAAGAAAATCTTTTTACAAAAAGGAATGTTAATTCCAAAATCTTTTATTTTTATTTATTTTATTTTGCCTTTTTTTACTTTTATATTTTATTTTCATTTTATTTTAATAAAATCTCTTGTTTAAGAGGCCCAATTAAATTAAAAGGAATGTTCATTCTGACATTAATTTCAAAACATGTTTTAGAAGTCTTTTTGAGATATCTTAATTACCCAATTATAGTTAGGGTCTCTCAAATTAATCCAAATTTTGTTAAAAAAACCACTTTCAAAATTTCTTTTCTTATTTTAATTTATTCTTTTTCAATGGAAGGGATTATTTATTTTCTTTTTCCTTTTCTTTAGTTTTTCCAAAAATACCTTTTTGGGAGGATTTTATTATGTTTCATTAATTAAGACCTTTCAAGTAAACTTCATTTTTATTAAAAGGCATTTTTAGCTTCAATAGAATGTTTATTCTTTAAATCTTTAAATTTTTTTTTCAAATTTAGCTTTATTCGATAAAAAAGACATTCATTTTTTTTAAAAAAAAGGGGTTTTGTTTTTTTTAAAAGGTCTTAATTTATTAATCTACTAAGGTTTTCCTACTAAACTAAATTTTTGTCAAATTATTCCCTTCAACAAATTAAAAGGAATATTTATTCCGACATTGTTTTAAAATTAAATCTTTCTAAGAGATTTTAATTTAGGTAATCATAATTAAAGTCTCTTAAAGTAAATTTCAAAGCATAAATTTGAGGATGTTTATCCCAACTTTTTTTTTGTAAAATGTTTTCTAGAAGGTTTCAGTTAATATTCTCATAATTGAGACTTTCTAAAATTAAAATTAAACCTTTGTTTTTCATAAAAGGATATTTATCCTCATTTTTAAATTTGACTTTGATTTTTGAAGAATATTTATTCCTATTTAGAAATTGAATCTCCATTCTAAGTAGGAAATTTCTTCAAATTCAAAATTGGGCTATGGATTTTTACATCAAAAAGAATGTTCATTCCGACATTAAGTTTTTAAATTTCGGATTTAACTTTTCTAATGGGATGTTTATCCTACATTAAAAGGAATATTTATTCCGACATTTAAAATTATGTTTTTCTTAAAATGATTTTAAACACATTTTATTATCATTTTCCAAGTAAAATATTTTTAAGACTTTTGTGGTACCGATTTCCGGGCGTCTTGGGGGTGCTAATCCTTCCCCAAGCGTAACCGACTCTCGAACCTAAAATCTTTTTCGTAGACCAGTTTCTTTCCTAAACTTGACGTAATCTTTCTAGATTTATGTTGAGTTAAACAAGTAGGTGGCTAACCACACCTATTAAAAATAAAAGGTTAGTGGCGACTCCATTTGTTTTTCGACTGTTTAGTCCCGAGCATTTTTTTTACGCCATATCATTTATCGTCGGAGCGGTAAAACGTCTCAACACTTCCAATATCTGGATAGTACGTTCCGACTGACCGTCGGTCTGTGGATGGAAGGCAGTACTGAAACGAAGTTGAGTTCCCATCGCTTGCTGAAAGCTGTCCCAGAACTGCGAAGTAAACCTCGGATCTCGATCTGAAACTATAGAAGCTGGGACTCCGTGAAGTCGAACTACTTCATTCATGTAAAGTTGCGCTAACTGGTTCACGCTCCATTTCATGCTTACAGGGAGGAAATGTGCTGACTTAGTAAGTCGGTCAATAATCACCCATACCGCATCAATTCCTCGTCTAACACACGGAAAATCGGTCACAAAATCCATGGTGATGTGCTCCCACTTCCATTCGGGAATTTGAAGAGGTTGAAGTGTCCCGAAAGGCTTTCGACATTCCGCCTTCACTTGCTGGCACGTCAAACATCTCGCTATGAATTCAGCGACTTCTCTCTTCATTCCAGGCCACCAATAATGGTCTTTGATGGTTCGATACATCTTGGTGCTACCTGGGTGCATGGAAAACGGAGAAGAATGGGCTTGCTGAAGAATGGTGCCTTTAAGATCAAGATCGTGTGGCACACAGATTCGACTCCGGAACAACAAAACTCCATCACTGTGAACTGAAAACTCCGATGGTTCACCCAACTGCAACTTTTGAAGTTCATGCTGCAACCTCGGATCGGACGTTTGGAGATCACGAATCCGATCATCTAGCACTGGCTTAGCTAAAATCTGAGCAATTAGTGCACCGTCATGATGATCATAAGCCAATTTGGTTCCAGTCGACCTCAACTCCACCAACTCTGGTAAGTGAATATCTCTAATCGTCGCCAAGGACGTATCTGTATTTCGGCTCAAAGCATCACCAACTATGTTCGCCTTGCCGGGATGATAGTCGATTATGAGATCGTAATCCTTTATAAGATCTAGCCATTGCCTTTGCCGCATATTCAACTCACGCTGGGTCATAAAGTGTTTAAGACTCTTGTGATCGGTGTAGATACGACATGTTTCACCATATAAATGGTGACGCTAAATCTTCAAAGCGAAGACTATGGCAGCAAGCTCCAAATCATGTATTGGATAATTGACCTCATTCGGCTTCAATTGACGGGAAGCATATGCAATTACCCACTCGTCTTGCATCAACACACATCTAAGTCCGTTGCATGATGCATCGGTATACACAGTGAACTCTTTGCCGTTCACAGGTAAGGCAAGTACCGGTGCAGTCGTCAATTTGTTCTTCAGCTTCTGGAAACTCTCTTCACATTCCTCTGACCAAACGAACTTAGTGTTCTTGTGAGTCAACTTGGTCAATGGTGTAGCAATCGCGGAGAATCCATCCACAAATCTCCGATAATATCCAGCTAATCCCAAGAAACTTCGAATCTCCGTGGTAGTTGCAGGACGTTTCCAATTGGTGATTGCCTCAATCTTGCTGGAATCCACATATATGCCGTCCCTAGACACAACATGTCCAAGGAATCCAACTTGCTGCAACCAAAACTGGCATTTGGAGAGCTTAGCGTAAAGTTGGTGATCTCGAAGAGTTTGCAGAACAATGCGAAGATGATTAGCGTGTTCTCGTTGGTTCCTTGAATAAACCAATATGTCATCAATGAAGACGATGACAAATCGGTCTAAGTATGGATGGAATATGCGATTCATCAGGTCCATAAATGCTGCTGGAGCATTGGTAAGTCCAAACGACATCACACAAAACTCGTAATGTCCATATCTGGTACGAAAAGCAGACTTATGGATATCTCCTTCTCGGATCTTCAACTGATGATAGCCTGATCGCAGATCAATCTTGGAAAACAATCCGGCCCCTCGAAGTTGGTCGAACAAATCGTCAATGCGAGGTAGTGGGCATCTATTTTTCACGGTCACCGCATTCAACTTGCGGTAGTCGATACAGAGTCGCATGGAACCATCTTTCTTCCTCACAAATAAAACTGGGGCTCCCCAAGGTGATGTACTCGACCGAATGAATCCTTTATCCAATAATTCAGTGAGTTGTTTCTTCAACTCAACCAGTTCAGTGGGCGCCATTCGGTATGGAGCCATAGAAATTGGGTCCGTACCGGGATAAACATCAATCGGGAAGTCGAAGTCTCTTTCGGGTGGCAAACCAAGTAATTCATCGGGAAAAACATCCGGAAACTCATTAACTACCGGAATATCTTCAATGTTAGGCTCTTCCACTGAATTATCTACTACATGGGCTAACACAGCTTTACACCCTTTGAGTAGTAGCTTACTTGCTTTAATGGCGGAGATAACATTCGGTGTGCCTCTGCGCTCGCTGTAAAAGTCGATCATGCTGCCGTTAGGTCGTGGAACCCTCACCAAATGGTGCTCGCAGAAGATCTGAGCACAATGTCTCCCAAGCCAATCCATCCCCAAGATGGCATTGAAGTCGGACATTTGAAGTGGAATTAAGTCCGCTTCGAAAGTCAGGTTTTCCAACTTCACTGCACATTCTTTGTACACCGTATTTCGAACCATTCTCTCACCCAACGGTGTATTCACCAATAGCTCGTACCCCAAGGGCGATAACGATCGATCCGCATGCACGGCAAACTTAGTATTAACATATGACAAGGCAGCTCCAGTGTCCATAATCACATAAGCCGGTTGATCGAAAATAACTACCACTCGAACTCGATCCTCCTGGTCGGCGCTGAGCAATCATAGCTTCTGCCCACAACGCATCCTGTCGACACTGCTCGAAAGTGGCTTTAGAGGTAGGCTTCATCATCTGTACAATCTCCCACCGAAGGGCGTTAACAAACTGAAGACAAAGGGCGTCCTCGGTGATGGATGGAAGATGGCGTGAAAGTCTCCGTAACTCTGTCTCAAGCTGCTCGACTGATCTGTTGCCTTGCTGCAGTCGAAGGAACTTACTATATCGTCTCATCCCTATCTCTTCCGATATAAACCTCTCTCGGAACTCAGTAACAAATGTCTCCCACGTCACTGGTCCAGTAGCTCGGCTCTCGAGATTTGTCCACCAACTCAGTGGCTGTCCTTGGAGATATCGAGTAACCACACTCACTCGCTCTTCCGAGGTCATACCCAGACCCTGTGTGTTCTTCGTGACGAAATGTAACCAATCCCACACTGCAGCAGCGGACGTGTCGGAGAGCTTTGGGGTGTCTAGTCCCTTCATGATGCTAAGGAACCTCACCAAGTGAACCTCCGAATAAATGGCACCAGCAGAAGTGCTCGCTGTACCGCTCGGCTGAAAGTGCAGCGGCATCGGTGTCGGCATCGGTGGCGATGGATGAACTGGTGGTGTAATGCCGGTAGTCGGATGTGCGCCAGTGGCCATCTGTGATGAAAAGAATCTACTGGCCCAAGTGTCAAACATCTGCTCGAAAACAGCGGGCGTAAACTGCACCGGCGTGGCAGTCGTCGGAGGTGGGGGTGGTGGAATATCAGTATGAGTATCCTGATGATGCATCTCATCAACAGGCAGAATAGGTGGAACAGGCTCGTCCGGAATCACAGTGGTCTCCGGGCCTACACTAGGCTGAATCTCAGGCTGCCTACGTGGTCGACCTCTTCTCCTAGGTACTGAAGGATCAGGGGTAGGCACAGAAGGATTTGGATTATTCCTCCTTCTAGGTGGCATGGTGTAACTCTACATAAAATCTAGGTCAGAAGATAAAAAATATATCTATACCAATCACACCCCCTTAATTCTAACCTCAAATCAGAAATCTCAAAATTATATGAACTCCTCGGCTCGGTATAATATAGATATACTATATATTAAAAATTTGCTCTGATACCAATAAAATTGCCATGCCCCGACCCGCAAGCTCGGTCACGTGACAATCGCCGTACCACCTCGAGATGCGTGCCTCGTCAGACGGGCAACCAAGATGGCACAAGGCTTGAAAATAAAGGATATTTGAGCAATATATGAAAACATACGAAATTATTATGGATAATATAGTTCATAAATATTTAAAAAGAAAGTGACACATCTTACGGTGCTCCATGCAGCGGAAAGTATTATATATAAATACATAAATGTAATGTAAGATGCACTAATATTCCGAGCCAAGATACACCGAGTAAAATGAGGTGGCACCTACAAAGTCGTGTTCACAGTGACGTACTGGGATCACTGGCCACCAGGACGTCCACCGTCCAAAACTTGATGATCTGACAACAAAAGTGAATGGGGTGAGTACATAAACTTGTACCCAGTGAGAGACTCGGTTATAAAGACCGATCACCTCAGGCTGGGGATATAAAATAATCCAAAAATCAATTTAATTAACCATTTACTGAAATATAGTAAGTCCCAAACCAAATCAAATATTAAATCAATAATAATATTTCCAAATGGGCTGGCATCTGAAATTGTCCCAATAAGGTATACCCGTGCATTGGGGTATCCGCTGGACCGTCAAGGGTTACTTTATACTTTTAAAACATTTTTCTTTACTCTCTGGCCCATTCCCTTGACGTTTGCCTTGTTGTGGTGGAACACAGCATCTGGAGCCCTGGCGAGTTTTTCTACGCGCCTCTCCCAACCAGGCTCGACTCACCGTGCCCCTCGATAGGCGGTCCACGGCTGAGTATCACGCATGCTCTCAAACTCGGTCCACGCTCCCGCAAATCGGAGCCCCGAGGAATCCGCTCAGTCTCTCATCTCTCAGGGGTATCGTTCCCCAATCAATAATCAATAATATCAATTTATAAAAATATTTGATATTCCCACCCTTTAAATCATTTGTAAACTTGGTGTGTGAGGGTGGACAATTCATACCCCAAAACATACATAAACAATTTAATAAAGCATTTATAAAGAAATTTGAAAACGGTTAACCCTCAATGGTCAACCAATATAATCCAAGCCACTCACAAGAGAGGAGAGTTGTATACTCCCCGATTACCCACGAATGCCTTAGCTCAAACTGCTACCGGTCCGAAACTTGTACAATCACGTACCTAAATAATCAAATTAAAATCTAATTTGATTAATAAAGATATTCAACCAACAATTAAATCATAAAAAAAAGCTATTTAAGGTCTTCAAGGTCCAAGAACTAAATTGGACAAGTCCGGAAGTTAATTGAAGCTAATTGGGGTTTAGGGCTGTAAAATTACCAAAATGCCCCTAATGCTACAGTGCCAAGTCATCAAGTGGTTCACTCCCGGGCGTGAGTGAGCCAAAGTGGGAAAAATCCCACAAATTAAGCAGCTCCCGCGCGGGACTCAACAGGTCCGGTGCGGGAGTCGTTCCCAGCGCATGGCCGTGCTCGGCCATGCACCAAATCGAGCTCGGTTTGAGTTCGATTCACAACCAATCCGCACCAAAATTGAAATACAGCAAGTTAAACACATGATCTAAGGATTCACAGCTTCAAGAATGGAATCAATTCATTAAACATGCTCGAATTTTGAATCAAAACACTAAGGGTTAACATATCTCTGGCAAAACAGAAATCTCAACTTCAATCAACGAATTCTCTTAGCACAGACCATGAAATCAAGCATGTAAACTATCAAATTAAAGCTTGATGAGTCTAGAACAACATACCAAATTCCCAGTCACTTCCCACTGTTGAATCAAAAGATATGAGCTCATGAACAATCTGTCGCCAAAATTACAAATTTGTAGATTTGGTGATTTTCTTGGAAATTTTGGTGTTTTGATCTTCAAGGAGACAAGAGAAGTTGGTGTTGATGTTTGATTGAGTGTTTGAAAAGGGATTACAGGGTTGATCTTGAAGAAGATCGAAGAGAGAGCTCGGGGAAAATGAAGAATAGAGAAGAGAAAATGGAAATGGGGAAATAGAGGTCTCGGGTGAGCCGAGACCTATTACAATCAGTCAGATCCGGCACCGGTTCTGACCAGTTCTGGCTCCGGAATCAACAAGGTCAAGTTGACTCTGGTCAACTCGGTCAAACTTCCTTGGAATTCGTGCCCAAGTGGGCCCCGCAACTCGGAACTTCAATTTTAGGGTTTTTAAGCTTGAAATTGAGCTAAATGAAGTTTAGAACATCCATGGGAAGTCTAATTTGGTATATTGACTAGACAACAATACATAAATATACAACTTGACACGTGCAGACTAGGTCCAGGCGTGTTAATTGGACTCGGCATTCCATGAGAGAGAGCGAGTGGACTAAGATCGAGCATGCATTTGACGAGTATCTTTGGATCACCTTTTGATGGGCATGGTTGATAGGTGTATTTTAAACCTATATTTGAGACTATTTTAGAACACTTTTATTACTTTTTAATTATATTTTTAGTACATATGTGACACACCCGGACCTAACACAACTTTTTCTTACGAACGGAATAGCGTAAGATGGCGTATCAATTAAACATTATGTTGGTCCGGATGTGTCTAATTAAGAAGAGAAGTTCAAATTAGGATAAGACGGAGTTGGAAGATAAAGTAATTAATCGTGCATGGAAATTAGTAAAATGCCAAAAAGACCTCCAATTAAGTCCCTAGAAATTTATTATGGGCCCATTGGCACAAGAAATCAAAGGATTTAGCCAACGGGTAAAAATGGAAGAAAGTTGAAAAAGGGAAAAAGTTTGACCAGGGGCCCGAGTGGACCCGGTGTCGGGCTCCCCTATAAATAGGGGAGGGGCCAAACCTTTCTTTCATTTTTTCTTTTCTTTTTCTTCTTCTTTTCTCTGGAGCCGACCGGAGGCATTTTGGACAATTGGCAAATCGGGACAGTCCGGCAGTCAAATCAAGGTGAGTTTCCAGTATGTTGTTCTTCTCACCTCGATCTACGTTATGTTAAGTTTACACGCACATCCATGCATCGGTTTAGCCTAGATCTCAGTTTTCAGCTTTTAACCAAATTAAAACTTTAAACTCAAATAAATGGATTTCGAGTCGGTGGATTAAGGTGAGTTTTTAGTAGGTTATAGTACTCACCTTAATCTACGTCATATTCCATTTTTACGCATTTCTGTGCACCCGTCGTGGATGCCATGAGGATCGCCTCTCTAAGTTTGTACGTCGAAAGGAGAAGAAACGAGTGTGAAAACCGGGGGAAAGACCGGCCGAAGAACTGGCCGATTGAGTCCCTGTTTAGATATTTTTAATTTAATATTATTATATTAAAAGATATTTATATATTATATTAATCTATTTAGGTATTTATATATTATATCATTATAATATATAAATATCTCATAGGTGGGCTTTTTGAGCACGATTTCGAGTAGAATTTGGCCCAACGGTGTAGGGCCCACGGGCCCTCGGGGGTATTTTGGTAATTTTTTGTCGAGAGTCCGATTTTAGCCCCGAAACCTCCCGGACACTTTTGTAAGTGTCGGGCCCAGCCCGAGTGACCCATGGACCCCCAGGGGCATTTTCGTAATTTTTCATCAAGTGTCCAATTTTTACCCCGAAACCTCCTGGACACTTTTCTAAGCCCCGAATCACATTCAAGCCCAGTCGTAGGTCATGTTAGAGCCTCGTAGGTGCATTCATAAATTTAATTATGAATGCTAACGCATATTTCCGTGTGCTAGGGCTCCGGGTGAATCAAATGCGGCGATGCTCCGGAGGTTGAGCTACATGGAGTGCTTGAGTGTATACGAATCTCCCAATACTGTGAGTGGCTTAGATTTCTTTGTTTAGCCACTGGGAACAAAGGTTTTAAAAATGATTTTAAAAACATAAATGTTTTCAAAAAGGTTTTGGGATATGGGAAATCCACACACACACAATTGTTTGTGATATACCCACACAGTGAGTGGGATGTTTTAAAAAGAAATATAAAACTTATGTGTGTGTGATTATATGTTTTAAATATAAATGTTTTATGTGTATATATATATTTTTGAAATATTATTATTATTATTATTATTGAGGGTTCGATGCCCTTGGGAGATGAGTGTTCGAGAGGGTTCCTCGGAGCTCCAATTTGCGAGAGCGTGGACCGAGTTTGAGAGCATGCATGATACTCAGCCGTGGACCGCCTATCGAGGGGCACGGTGAGTCAAGCCTGATTGGGAGAGGAGCGTAGGGAAACTCGCCAGAGCTCCAGATCACTGTGTTCCACCACAGTGAGGCACCACCGAGGGAACGGGCTAGAGAAAGAAAAATGAGAAAATGTTTTAGAAAGAAAAGAGATAGCCCTCGGTGCAGTGAGGCATGAGACAACCGACGGGTCGAGCCTCCAGTATAAAAGAGAGATGCCAGCCCATTTGAGATTTATATGTTTTATTTGTTTAAGAATTTTTAAAAGAGGGTTCTCAGCAGGAGAACCAGAAAAGAGTTTTAAAAAGAAAAATATTTATATTATTATTATTTTATTTTGGATTTCCCTTATTTTCCCTAATCCCAATGGAGATTCTTAGAACCTTTGTCACTCACCTGTATCCAATGTGGATGGATGCAGATTCGCTTACGGAGTCAGCAAATATAATGGAGGCTCACTAGGAGGCGTCGGTGGCTTAGGCTTAGTAGTTTCCACTGTTTAGGTATTCTTTAAATTAATCCACTGGTACATCTTGTAAGTTTAATTATTTTATTAAATGGTTTTTAATTAAATTTTTAGTTGTTTTGCAGCGATGGTATCCATTTCTATGCCTTCCGATGCTTCAGGTGCGTGACTGGCCAGCACGTACTTCGAGACAGCGCGGCGATTGCCACGTGGCTAACCCGGGTGGGTCGGGGTGTGACCATATGTATTTATTTCTTCTCACTTTAGTTATTTGTTTGTTTTGTAGGAATTCTAATATATTTAAAGGATTCTGATGGAATAGGAGTTTTACTAGAAGTCAAGGCGAAAGTCAAACTTGTAGACAAAAGCAAAACATGGTCTTCATGGTCAAAGGAAGTCACGGCCCATTCAAACATAAATTCAAGGCAATTTCCAATTATGGGCCAATTACCACAAGTGAAGAGTTAAAGTTCAAGCCCAAGTCCATTGTAATCTTTTAAGTTATTAAGGTTTTAGTCATCTAGTATAAATACAATAGTTATTATTCTTTTTAGAACTTTTTGCTATCAAGGAGAGCTAGAAGCAAGTTTTGGAGTTTTCTTCTACTTTGTTCCTACACTCTTTCTTTATGTTTAATTCTATTGTTTTTTGTTTTTATTCAATTATGTATAACTAAATCCCTAGTTAGGGTTAGGGATTAGCTTTTGTTGGATTATTCAATTATGAATGCATGATTTAATTATTGCTTTGGTTGAATTTATTCTCTTTGATCTTAATTTTGGATTTATGCCTTATCAACATAGATTCATTCTTAGGGATTATATGAAGTACTGAAATGAGAAGTATAATCTGTGCACTAGGAGAGTAAACATCATAGAGTTAGAGATAGAGATATCCTAAACTAGGGTGATAACTATTTATTAGTTGATCTTAATGAATTTAAGTAAGTTGAATTGCGTATCGAGAGATGGTAATTGCTTAATTGAATATACCTTTGTACCTTGAGAGAGGACATAGATATCTTAGTGTAATCATTATTTCAACCGTAATAATTAATCTTGCTTAGTAATTGAATATTCACTTAAGTGAATCTCGAAGCCCTAGCACTTTTCATAATTCGAATTTAATCCTTCTTTTATTTAGCTTAATCTTAGAATTTAGTCTTTAATTTGATTCATTTAATATCTTCTTCATTTGTTTTAAACTTGTTTTGGACTGAAATTAGTTTAGATAACAAATCTTAATTTTAGTGGGAACGACGTTGAATACTCCTTTATTTGTGCTATATCGATTCTGTTCACTTGCAGATTTAGGCGATCAACGGTAATCAGGGAGATGTTGGAGTAGAGAGGTGTGGAAGGAAACTCACCAAGGCTATATGTAGTTGTGTTCCACCACAACGAATTACATCGTCAAGAAAATTGGCTTGAGTAAGATATATATATACATATGAATATGTGTGTGTGTGTGTGTGTGTGTGTTAGATAAAAAAAATTGTTTTAAAGGAAAAGAGATGGGATAGCCTTCGACGATATGAGATCCTCGATCTATGTGCAAGGTCGTGTGTCGAAGTGTTTTCATGGCCGGCCCTTAGATAGCGTATTATTATTGTTGTTGTTGTTGTAACGCCTAGTCTTCAATTACTATAGTTTGGAGCTATAGACTATCGTAATGAAGGTTTTTGTACTTGGTATATGTATAGATGTGTTCTTAGTAGAAATAAGAATAATTTTTACCTAGTGAAAATTTTTTTCATTTTGAAGAATTAGGCTTTTAAACCTCTAGGACAAATTTTGATCTAGGAGGAAAAAGTCAACCTTTTCGTAGAATTTTCAAAAATTTCGTACATTCCACCGAAGGTATATTTGGCTTCTCCAATCACCAAGTTATCTTCTTTAGTGTGTCTAAGAATATTTGAAACTATCATGTTAATTTTTTGAACATTTTAATTTGAAGTAAAAAAATTGCAGAATAGAATGTCGCAATGCCTGATGGCATTCTCGTAAATATTAGTAAATTTACAAATTGAATTTTTCTACGTTGATAATGATTTTTTCTATAGTATTGGAGGGTCCCATACTGTTATATACTGTTAAAACTTAAAAACTGCCTAGTTACTACGTAAAAATCTAATGTATGATTACCATTTTACCCTTAAAAAACTTAACAATGCATTCTAACTTCCTAGGATGCATTCTTTTAGATAGTTTAATTGGATAGTTACTTTAACTAGTTGACCTTCCTTTTCATGGAGTAACCTAATTTCAAATTAATTTTATGAAATTCCTAATTTGATAATTTCTTTTATGGGACCTAATGGTAATTGATAAATTTTATAAAGGGTATTTTTGTCAACTAAAAAAGGTCTTGATTTTTCTAGAGAAATCAAGATTCTTTAAACAAGATTTTTTTCTGCTTTCTTGACCATTTTTCCACTAAGTTCTAGGTTTCTCTAAGCAATTCTTCAACCTATAAATTCATCTTATTCTCCATTTTTCTTCCACCAACACCAAAGTTTTTCCTATTCTTTCAACTTCCAAATTCACTGTTTTCTCCAAAATCCTCCATCAAACTTTTCTAACCAAGAAAATCTTCATCAAAACTAAAAACTAAATACTTCATCAAAAAATTTCAATGGTTGGTTGACGCACCCGGACCTAGTTCAACTTTTTCATACAAACGGAATAGTGTAGACGGCGTATTAATTTGAACAATACGTCGATCTGGATATGTCTAATTATGAAGAGATGTTAAGCTTAGGTTAAAATGAAGTTGGAAGATGAGGTGGTTAACCATGCATGGAAACAACTAGGCACCAATTGGACGTCTTCTAAGTCTATAGTAACCGGATTGAGGGCTATTGGCATGAAAGGTCGGTGAATTAGGCCAATGATCGAGAATAGGAAAGGTTGAAAAGAGAATAGAAAGTTTGACGTGGAGTCCGAGTAGCCTTGGTGTCGGGCTTCCCTATAAATAAAGGGAGGCCAAGCCTCTCCCCTTCATTTTCTTTCTTTCTCTCTTTCTCTTTTCTCTCTTTTGCTCTCTTAGAGCAATCTCGAACTTTTGGCCGATCCGGACAAACTGACCAATGAATCAAGGTGAGATCTTAGTATGTTATTCTACTCACCTTAATCTACATTTTACTCCGTTTTCACGAATTTCCATGCATTGGTCTAAGAGAGATCTCAGCTCAAATTTAGGTTTAGCATTTTAGTTAGATTTTAGTTTATATTTGAGATTTAGGAAGTTTAAGCTTGTGATTCTCATTTTTCTTCTGATGAATATGTTGTGAACAGCGTAAGGATTGCCTGTCCAAGTTTGCGTGGTGAAAGGAGGTCAGATGGCATGAAAATCGAGGCCAATACCCGATTCCCAAGCCTTTTAGCTCGTCTTCCACGCGGGAGGCGAGTCACTCCCACGCAGGAGTGGCCAATCCTGTGCAAGAACTGAACCACTCTTGTGCAGGAGTGGCCTAAAGCCAAGTCCCGTGCAGGAGTTGCCATTTGCCCTATGGGTATTTTGGTAATTTTAAATCAAGTGTCCGATTTTGACCCTGAACCTTTTTCTAAGCCCCGAGACACATCCAAACATAATCTTAGGTCATATTAGAGCCTCGTAGGTGCATTCATACTCAGATTATGAATGCTAACATGTATTTCCGTGCGATTAGGGTTCTAGACAATCAAATGCATTGACGCTCTGGAGGTTGATCTACGTGGATCCTTTAGAAGTATACGAACCTCCCATCACTGTGAGTGGCTTAGATTTCATTACTTAGTCACTAGGGTTAAATGTTTTCAAAAGGTTTTCAAAACATAAAATGTTTTTCAAATGTTTTAGGATACGAGAAATCCACCACACACACATCTATTTTATGATATACCCACGTAGAGAGTGGGAGGGTTTTTAAAGAAAATATAAATGTTTATGTGTGTGTGTTTATATTATATGTATTACATACATATGTATATACATTTTCTGATGATGATGAGAGGTGAGATGAGCGATTGAGCAGATCTCGGTGCTCTGATAAGAGGGAGCGAGTGGATCGAGCGAGATATGCATGCGACTAAGTAGCCGTGGACCACCTATCGAGGGGCACGGTGAGTGGAGACCCTGGGAGAGACGCATAGGGAAACTCGCCAGGGCTCGATGTAGCTGTGTTCCACCTACAGCGACTAACACCACCGAGGGAACAGACTAAAGAAAGAGAAATATATTAAAATGTTTTAAAAAGAAAAGAGATAGCCCTTGGTGCAATAAGGCATACGACCGATGGGTCGAGCCTTCAGTGATTTGATTGCCAGCCCATTTTAGTTATTTATTTTATATTGAGTTTTATTAAAAATATTGTTTTATAAAATTTATTTTTGGATTATCCTTATTTCCCTATCCCCTAGTGGAAATTTATTGAACGTCTGTCATTCACCTGTATCCAATGTGGTTGGATGCAGATCCACGCTCGAGGACATCAGATAGATCAGAGGCTAGTTAGGAGAGGTCGATGGCGTAGGAGTATTAGTTTCCATTGTGTAGGTTTTCTCTTAGATTGATCCACTGATATTTTATTTTCCATTTATTAAATCTTTTTATTAAATGATTTATTATTATATTATTATTATTAAAGTTTTAGTAATAGTCTTGCAGCGAAGACACTCAATTCATACCTTACGGTGCTTCAGGGCATGACATTAGCTTTCAAGATTCTTCAAGCAAATTTAATTTCATTTCTTCAAGGATTTCTAGGAAACTTTTTTCCTTTGCCTCTCTACTTCCATCTAGATATGTAAATTCTCTTTAAAAGTTTTTGTTTTTTAAGTTTTATTCATACAAATTCATGTATATTAATATAGTTGAAACCCTAAAAACTCTAGGATATTTTTATTTCATAAAGCTAGGATGTAAATTGGTAATTTATATTCTTAGATGCTTAGTTAAAACAAGAAATATTTAAATTGATGAAAAGACTCCTTAAATGAGGTTAATATCTAGTTAGGTGAAATTATATAGTAAGATGTCATCCTAGAGAAAGTATAGTATCTTACTAAAGAACACTAACATTTTATTTTATAAGTAATAATTTGATAGGATTAGAAAGAAATATAAACCAAGAAAATGATAAAAAGAGATTTAGTTTAATAGTTATAAAATAAACCTAATTTATATTACAGTGTAGTCATTTTAAATAAGTAGAGTATAAAAAAGTTTAATTGGATGCCATTCAAAGTCTATACAAGTTATAAATGAAGTAGAAAATTTATATGAATGGTTAGTTTAATTATGGAAATTTTATGGAGAAAAATGGCCATTCCAAGTCTAGGAAAATTTAAGTATTTTGCTTTAAACTCTAATGTAAGCATACTAATTCAGTTTCCTTATAGTTATTGTGCTTTAGTAATATGTCTAAAACCTTGAAGAACTAAAATGGCTAAATTTTTCCCACCTAATTAGCTGAAATTTTATCTTCTAGGGACAAAACTGTCCAAAATTTTCATTATTCATAATTACATCAAATTAAGTCTACAAGCAAGTAGAACACAAAATCGCCATGTAGAACTTAAATTAGTAATGAGTAAAGTATGCATTTTGCATGCTCACCTCATCTAACAACCTTTTCCATTGCCATGTGCTAACACATTATCCAAATACAGATATATAGAGGTGGAGAATTGCCTTCCAAGGGAAAGGAACGTTCGATATAGTGGGAGTGTAAACCCTCCCTAAACTTGTGAGTGGGACTTTATTGGACCTAAATTTAAGTTTGAATGATTTAAAATGTTTTACTATTTCAATTAGCTTTCAACTACAAAAGGTTTGATTCCTTGAATTTAAATTGTTTTATGATGGTTATTTATGATCTTGACATGGATTGACATATCTTAAAATTTTTGCAATCAAATGTTTAGATTATGTGGTGAAATTGATGGAAATTGATATATTTGGAATTGATTTCAATAATGGGCTAGTTGGCCAAATAGTATATGATTGAATCACGTTGTTTTACATTATGATTTTGGTGGATGAGATATTAGTCACTGCAGTGGCGCTTCTCATGTTTCGACTTTGTGGAGGCGGCGTGATAAGTAGTTAACTCCCACGTGAGATGGAGTGATACAGGGGTTGATTGTGCACATTGATATTTAATTATGTGATCCCTGTAGGAGTATAGTAGACATAGCCACATACCACCTGTGGTGAAAGCCCATGTCAACGTCGAGGTATGGCATTTTGGTAAACTTAAATAAAACTTATGATCCCTCAACGGACTCAGATTCCATTTTGGCTGGATGTGAGTTTAAGTATAGTTTTAACGAGCCCAAAATAGATTTTCTCACAACATGATTGTTTTGTTTTTATTTACTATTTCATTTTGGAAAATTTTCAAAGATTTATCCCGATTTTCTTATTTTAAGGTAAATAAACTCATATTTTCGGACAAGGTCTATGACAATTCAAACATTTTATAAATCATTATATTTTCAATTTAATTTCTACAATATATGCATTTATACTTTACCTAATTAGATTTGTATTCTTAGACTAACTTCACTCACTAAGTATAAGCTATATACTCACCTTTTTCTTTCTTTCTTTTTTCAATTTTATTTTCAGACCAATAGGACATCTATAAGGATTAAATTACTAAGAAGCGTGGCTTATTTTCAGACAGTGGATAGTAAGCCAATACGACTTATCTATTACTAATATCGGATCCACCAGAATGATTTAGAGTCTGTTTTTGAACCTTGTCTATATAAATTGTGGAACTATTATATAATGTGCAAGTATCAATTTTGTTTTGTAAAAGTTATCTTAAAACTTTGGTGTGAATGAATATGTAGGAAAACAAATGTATGAGTTTTATAAATTAATGACTATTATTTAAATTTTGTACTGCATCTATGTTTTGAAACTATTTTACTTATTATTTACAAAATAGTATAATTGTTTTACAAATTGGGTTCAAAGTACTGTAAGCCTTGTGAGCTTCGAGTTGTGGACAAAACGCGCCGTTCACAATTGGTAGCATGCAGTGGTTGTCACATTCTCGACCTTCGGATCGAGGTGTGATAATTATTATTAGTAATTGAATTAGAAAGGTCAAATTATATATTTAGTCTCTCTATTATATGAAAAGTGTGGATTTAGTCTCTCTACTTTGATTTGATCAAATTGAGTCCCTCCACTTTTATTTATTATCAATTTTAGTCCAATCACTAACTGTGTTAAATTTTCATAGTTAACTATACTGATGTAGTATTGACTATGCTAACGCAATATTAACTATGTTAACGTGACATTAACTTTGATAGCATGTACCCTAAAAAAATATTAAAAAATTTTTACATGGTTTTTTTTTTGTCATATTGAATATCTTTTGATCGTGATTATGAAATTTCTCATCAAAAGATATGAAATTAAACATTCAAAACTAAAATAAAAAATTAGTTATCGAGGCAAAAAATATATTATTTTGTTAAAAAAAGTCACATGAATTTTTTTTTAATTTTTTTAAAAGCATATATGTTATTATAATCAATGCCACATCAGCATAGTTAACGGTGAATATTTAACACTATTAGTGATTGGATTAAAATTGATAATAAATAAAAGTAGATGAACTCAATTTGACAATAAATAAAAGAAAGAGACTCAATTTGATCAAATCGAAGTAGAGTGATTAAATTCACTCTTTCAGTATAATAGAGGGACTAATTGTACAATTTGACCAATTAGAAAGGTTTTGGGGAAAATGATTTTTAAATGTTTTAAAAGTAAATTATAAAAATATTTTCGAACTTGTTTTGGATACATCCGACTCTCCAAACCTAGGTGGCTTTGCATTGAATCGGAATCACTCACTGAGTATATAATTGTACCCACCACAACCTTTTTCTTATGTTTTTTAAGTTAGATGTCCAGAGACTTATTAAACGGTCGATGACTTAGAAGTTATTAGCTTTCCGTTACTTATGTATTTCTTAAGAATTTATCTATTGGTACTCTATTTTAATTAAATTTTTTTATTAAGTGAATTTTCTATTATCATAAATGTTTTCTAATTAAAGTTTAATTTTAAATGTTTTGTAGCGATGATATCCCATTCATACCTTGCGTTGCATTAGGGTGCGTGGCTGCAAATACGTTCTTAGAGTTAACGTGGTGGTTGCCAATTGCCACATGATCGACTTTTGGGTCAGGGCATGATACTCTAAGAGTTTTGACAATGTGACTTTGGTCTTGGCTACTAGATGTTTGCTCTGCCTTTTATTTTCTCCTGCAATTCATCTTTTCACGCACGTTACTTTTATTTTTTTACATTGGTTTTTCATGGCTTTTCTTTTCCATGCTTGTCCTTATAATCTTGCACTACATTCTAGTCTTCCATCAGTATAACGTACCCTTCCATGGACAACTCGAAGCTGGTGGCTTTTACACCACCATTTTATTTTTTTATTTTTAACTTTTGGTTGCAAAGAATTTCCCTCTTGTCATACATTGTGATCATCTGAAGATAGAGGCACATCCTTTGTCTCATGAAACCAAAAATAATTTTTATAGAATGCAAATGAGAATACCCTCCTAAACTTATTTTTTTCATTCATAAGACTCAAATTAACCCAATACCTTAAAATGTATTAGACTCCTTCCATTTGATGCATGACGTTGCTAAAAACCAAAATAATTATTAATTAACTAACTTAATTTACTTCGGTCAAATTATGCAATTCGTCTCTACACTATATAGAAAATGCGGATTTAGTCATTCTACTATGATTCGTTTAAATTGAGTTTCTTTATTATCATTTACTATTAAATTAAGTTCAATTAATAACTGTATCAAACTTTCATCATTAACTTTGCTTAAATGACATTGACTATGTTGACATGGCCTTAACTTTAATGATATGTACTTCTAGAAAATATTACAACTTTTTTATGGAATATCTTTTGGTTGTGATAATAAAATTTTTTACAATAAAAAAGGAGAAATTAAACATAAGAAAAAAGTGACCTAGAAAAAATATACCATGTGACAAGAAAAAGTCACCTGATCCTTTTTAAAAGTACATATAAGTGTGTTTAAAGAAAGTTGCGTGAAATATTTTTAAAGTTTTTAAAGTATATACTAACAATTTTGACTCATGCTAACGTCGCGAGATTTTGTAAAATCATAATATATTATATTTTTTTTATTTATTAGAGCACATATAAAAAAATTAGATTAAACTTCTGCTAATATCATGGATTATATAAATATCGTAGATTTATATGAAATTGTAATAAATTTTATATATTTGTTGAAATATATATGTTTTAACAATATTATTAAGAATAATATTATTATAGAGAAAGAAAACTACATGACCAATACAATAATAACAAATCAATTGAAATAGTATGTTAATATCTTTCTTAAAAAAAAGTAATCTCTTAATACCTATTTCTTTTTTAAAAAATTTTAAATCATGTATATTTCCCTTTTCACTAAGGATTGTATAATCTATTTTTTGAATATGCATAATATAATCTTAATGGGGTTTTTAATTCATGTGTATTTTCTTTTTTTTAAATAGTATGGTCTTAATAGATTTTTTTTATAAGAATTGAATTTTATTTTTTAAGAATTTAAAATTTATTTCTAATGGTGTTAAGTGTTAACTTTAATATATTTAATTAATAGATATTATAAAAGGTAGATATTGGAAAGATAAATTAACACACTTACTTTAGAAATAAAATGGCTAAATACTCAATTAAGGACATGAACTCTTAAAATTAGCTCAAGTAAGGCCTAAAAACATAATTCTAACAAATTAAAGCCGATACTTAGTAAATTATAACAAATTGGACTCATTATTAGTTAACGTTAGTGTGTCATATATATATATATATATATATATTGAAAAATACGTGAAGATTTTATATCATACTATGTATATTGAATTTATTTTGATTAATATTATTTATTTTTAATTAATATGACGATATTTTTTTCTATCAAAATTAATACGTATATATGACAATCATTGATTTTCATATAAGGAGGACCTAATTTGTCATAATTTGCTAAGCATGAGTTGTAATTTGTTTAAATTATGTTTTTGGACCCTTATTTGAGGCAATTTTGAAAGTTAAGATTCTTAATTGAGCATTTAGCAAAAAATATATATGCTTTTAATGCTTATTTCTTTTTTTTTAAATCATGCATATTTCCCTTTTTTTTAAAGGATTGTATAATCTATTTTTTAATTTGTGTGTATTTTCTTTTTTTTAAATAGTATGGGTTTAATGGTTTTTTTTTTAATAAGTGCTGAATTTTTTTAAGAATTTAAATGAAATTTCTAATGGTGTTAACTTTAATATACTTAATTAATAGATATTGGGAAAGATAACTTAACACACTTACTTTAAAAATACTAGTCTCAGTGTTACGTGCATCGCATGTGATATAATGTGTTTTACTAATCTAAGAAATTCATCCAACTGACCAAAACTTGAAACTAATTGAACGCATTTTGATTTTTGAAAGAAATAAATAAGCTAAACCCGACTGATCCAAAACCCGATTAATCTGACAACCAAATTACTCGAAATCCAATTGATCTAAGAGTTTAACCCATAAAACTCAATAAATGAATTTGAAATAACTTGACATACTAATTTAAATAACTGAAAATCCAAAAACTTAAATCTGAATGACCCAAAAAATCCAAGGACCAAACTCGAAAAACTTGAGAGACAAACAAAAAAAATCCAAAACGGATTGACTTGAAAATATAAACCTGAATGACCCGAAAACTCAAATCTGAATGACCCAAAATTTAAATGGCTTAAAAATTTCTTTGGATCAATCTGACCCGAACCCGTAACCTACCCAACCCGTCTATTTCACACTTCTGACTCTTAATTTTGTACCTTTTAATTGTGTAAAACCCGATTTAAACCGATGACATTCTTGAATATCAATGAGTAAAAACCCTTTAAAATCCTAATGTTTAAATCCGATTTTAACCAGTGGCATTCTTAGACACTAATGAGTAAAAACCCTTTAAAATCTTAATGTTTAATTATTTATTTTTTAAAACCTGGATATAAAAAGTAAAACCCAAATCCATATTTTTTAAAAGCCGAATATAAAATGTAAAACCCAAATCCAATGGTATTTTTGAAATATGTTAAAGAAAAAAGGATATTTAATAGGTGTAAATTTATTACCTAAGTCACACTTTTATATATATTATAAATAAGAATAATTAAAATGTTATTTATGAGATTTCATAACAATCATTAAAATTATTATGAAAAGAGCAAAAGAGATATTAAACTTGAAATTATAACAATTCGTATAGAATTCTTTATGGAATTTCATTAAGTATTGAAATTAATGTATACTAGACTAGATTAGATGTTATCCCTTGCTAACGCTGTAGGTATAAAAATAATAATTTGTGTTTATATTTTAAAATAAACTAGGTTTAAGCCCTCACTCTACGTCGGGATCTAATAATATAACAATGAAATTCCAAACAAATCAACAAAAAGTGTGACGAAATAATTTCCATCAAATTTTATGATCCTTATACAAAAATTATATGATATAAGAATAAAATATAACATTAAGAGGGAAAAAATTGTCATTAAACTCGTTCTAGGAAAAAAAAGGAAAAAATAAAGTGCCATTAAAATCATTTTGGGAAAAACAAAAGAAAAAAATAAATTGCTATTAAAATCTTTTTAGGTAAAAGAAAAGTCTTTTAAGATATTATCATAATCTTTTTATTTGTTATCTATTTGGATATTTATCTAAAGATGTTAATTGTAAAAAACAGAATTCTAGAATAATTTAATTTAACAAAATATTTAAAAAGCATCAAAATTGTCATTTAGAGCCCTTTTAAGCCAGATTTTGTAACTATTTTAAATGTATGTAAGATGTATTGTAATATTTAAGTGTATAATAACAAATAATGTTAAATGTGAGAAAATTTAAAAAAAAAAATGAAGAAAGCATATTTATAAACTTAGTTAATACCTATTGTCATAGTGGAAAAAATATCAAATTAAATTATATACTAAATTTTAACTTGTTAACATTAAAAAGCAAAGAGTACGAGAAATAATGAAAAAAAAAGTTTTTATTAGTTTATCTTCATGATTTTTTACTTTATCCTTTTAATTTAAAAATAAAAAATAAATAGATTAACACTTTAAGTTGTTGCGTTTTCATTTATCCTTCTAAAATAATAAATTAATATAATGTTTTTTAATTTCTCAAGAAGAAAAATTTATTGAAAATTTTAAAAAATAACTAATTTACTTCACATTGTCTTTTTTTTTAAATGTCTTTTTATTTCTCTTTTCTAATTAACCCAAACAACAAAAAAATAAAAGTTACATTGATAATGACCTTAAATAATTGTATTTACTATTTCTTAAGGTAATACATATTTTATATTTCAGAAAATAACAAAAAAAAACCTAAAAAAAAATCAAGTGACACTCTCCCTAAAACTTCATTAGACATAACTTTTATTTTATTTAATTAATGGTATAAATATATATATATATATCTATATATCTATATATAGATTATCATAATCAACGTAAAATCAGCATAATTAACCATGAAAGTTTAATATCATTAATGATTAAATTTAATTCGACAAAAAGATGATAATAAAGTGATTAAAGATATACTTTCGTATAGTAGAAGGACCAATTCCATAATTTGACATTTTGCCGATTTAAACAAGGCCGGAGTTAGAGGTGATCATGGGCCGGGCCGAGCTTCGGCTTGAGAAAAATATGTATTGGGCTTATGTCCAAGCCTGGCTCAATGACACTCCCGGACCTAGTCCGCACGTGTCAAGTTGTGTATTTATGTATTGTTGTCTGGTTAAGATACCAAATTTGACTTCCCATGGATGTTTTAAATTTCATTTAGCTCAATTTCAAGCTTAAAAACCCTAAAATTGAAATCCGAGGATGTGGGCCCCACTTGGATTCGAGTCTCAAGGAAATTGGGCAGTGTTGACCGGAGTCAACTCAGAAAATGTTGACTCCGGCGCCGGACAGGGACGGGTCCAGCGCCGGACCCGTTATTTTTATAAGGGGAGAGCTGCCCGAGACCCCCATTTTCACTTCTCTTCCTTGTTCTTCATCCTCCGAGTTCTCTCTTTCAAATTCCTTGAAATCAAACCTTGAATCCCTCTTTAAACACTCAATCAAACATCAATACCAACTTCTTTTGCCTCCTTGAAGATCAAAACACCAAAGTTTCCAAGAAAATCACCAAATCTACAAATCTGTAATTTTGGCGACAGATTGTTCATCAGCTCATATCTTTTGATTCAACCGTGGGAAGTGGCTGGGAATTTGGTATGTTGTTCTAGACTTATCAAGCTTTAATTTGATAGTTTACATGCTTGATTTCATGGTCTGTGCTAAGAGAATTCGTTGATTGAAGTTGAGATTTCTGTTTTGCCCGAGATATGTTAACCCTTAGTGTTTTGATTCAAAATTCGAGCATGTTTAATGGATTGATTCCGTTCTTGAAGCTGTGAATCCTTAGATCATGTGTTTAACTTGCTGTATTTCAATTTTGGTGCGGATTGGTTGTGAATCGAACTCAAACCGAGCTCGATTTGGTGCATGGCCGAGCACGGCCATGCGCTGGGAACGACTCCCGCGCCGGACCTGTTGAGTCCCGCGCGGGAGCTGCTTAATTTGTGGGATTTTTCCCACTTTGGCTCACTCACGCCCGGGAGTGAACCACTTGATGACTTGGCACTGTAGCATTAGGGGCATTTTGGTAATTTTACAGCCCTAAACCCCAATTAGCTTCAATTAACTTCCGGACTTGTCCAATTAGTTCTTGGACCTTGAAGACCTTAAATAGGTTTTGTTTTATGATTTAATTGTTGGTTGAATATCTTTATTAATCAAATTAGATTTTAATTTGATTATTTAGGTACGTGATTGTACAAGTTTCGGATCGGTAGCAGTTTGAGCTAAGGCATTCGTGGGTAATCGGGGAGTATACAACTCTCCTCTCTTGTGAGTGGCTTGGATTATATTGGTTGACCATTAAGGGTGAACCGTTTTCAAATTTCTTTATAAATGCTTTATTAAATTGTTTATATATGTTTTGGGGTATGAATTGTCCACCCTCACACACCAAGTTTACAAATGATTTAAAGGGTGGGAATTTCAAATATTTTTATAAATTGATATTATTGATAATTGTTTGGGGTACGATGCCCCTTGAGAGATGAGAGATTGAGCGGGTTCCTCGGGGCTCCAATTTGCGGGAGCGTAGACCGAGTTTGAGAGCATGCGTGATACTCAGCCGTGGACCACCTATCGAGGGGCACGGTGAGTCGAGCCTGGTTAGGAGAGACGCGTAGGAAAACTCGCCAGGGCTCCAGATGCTGTGTTCCACCACAGCAAGGCAAACGTCAAGGGAATGGGCCAGAGAGTAAAGAAAAATGTTTTAAAAGTATAAAGTAACCCTTGACGGTCCAGCGGATACCTCAGTGCACGGGTATACCTTATTGGGACAATTTCAGATGCCAACCCATTTGAAAATATTATTATTGATTTAATATTTGATTTGGTTTGGGACTTACTATATTTCAGTAAATGGTTAATTAAATTGATTTTTGGATTATTTCATATCCCCAGCCTGAGGTGATCGGTCTTTATAACCGAGTCTCTCACTGGGTACAAGTTTATGTACTCACCCCATTCACTTTTGTTGTCAGATCATCAGACTTTGGACGGCGGACGTCCTGGTGGCCAGTGATCCCAGTACGACACTGTGGACACGACTTTGTAGGTGCCACCTCATTTTACTCGATGTATCTTGGCTCGAAATATTAGTGCATCTTACATATACATTTATGTATTTATATATAATACTTTCCGCTGCATGGAGCACCGTAAGATGTGTCACTTTCTTTTGAAATATTTTTTTGAACTATATTATCTATGATATTTTCATATGTTTTCATATATTGCTCGAATATCCTTTATTTTTAAGCTTTGTGCCATCTTGGTTGCCCGCCTGACGAGGCACGCATCTCGAGGTGGTACGGCGGTTGTCACGAGGCCGAGCCTGCGGGTCGGGGCGTGACACTCGGCCCGATAATTTGGACCTGACCATTTGTCCAAGGCCCGCATAGATTTGAATATGGTTGTCCAAGGCCCGTACAAAAGCCCGCATAAATTTTTTTTACCTCAAATAAAAATTTTAAAAATAATAATTATAACATTATTAAAAAAAACTAAGAATTATTATAGAATAATCTTTAGAATTATTTAAGATTAGATATATTTTTTAAATATTTCTAACATGTAATATTTAAAATACTAATTTTATTTACATATATAAGATTATATTTTTCTTTAAAAATATATACATATATTTAAGATTATATTTTTCTTTAAAAATCATATATACATGTATTTAAGATTATATTTTTCTTTAAAAATATTTCAACATGTAATATTTAAAATACTAATCTTATATATATATATAATATTTTGGAAACTAAAAATAATAAAATTATATTATATGTAAATACGGGCCGAGTTGGGCTCGGACTTTAAAACTTAAGACCATGGTCTGACCCATTTTTTAAATAGGTCTCATTTCTTGTCCAATACCTGATATTCAGGTCTAATATTTTTATCTAAACCCTTCCAATTTTTAATAAAATCTTCGGACTTGAACGGGTAATCTGGCCTTGAGCAGCTCTAGCCGGAGTTCTCCTTATTGGATTTGAGGCCTTCGCTGCACATGACATTGGGAGGTGGTATCTCCTATCTCCTATCTCCTATCTCCTATCTCCTACTAAAGACTAAATTCTGGGGCTTTGGATCCTTCTTAAATCTCTCGCTTTTTCTGTCTCTCTTCAACTCCAACAAGGTCCAAAAATCCCAATGTTTCGAAAAAGTCTTTGTTAGTCAATCTCCAAAATAGCACTCATCTTTTTACAATCATGAAAGAAGAAGAAGAAGAAAGGGAGATAGAGCAGCTACTTAATCAGGATTCAGCTGATAGCCATACAAGAAGGAATCCCCATAAAAAGGGTATTCTACAAATGATTCTAAGACCAATACAATGGTTGAATATGTTGAGTGAGGAGTTGCATTGGAGCTTTGTGGTGGGAGTTGTGATTGTGTATGGAATCAGTCAGGGTTTTAGTGTGGGATTGAGGATTGTGAGCACACAGTACTACATGAAAGATGTACAGAAGGTACAGCCTTCTCAAGCACAGGTGTTGATTGGGATTATCTACTTCCCTGTCATTGTTAAGCCTCTATGGGGTCTCCTTTCTGATCTTGTCCCCTTTTTTGGTTACCGGCGGCGCCCTTATTTCATTTTTGCTGGTATGTTGATCAATAACCCCAGCCTTAACTTTTTGCTTGATTCCTTAATTTGATTTCTGATGTGTGGTTAGTTCTGTTTGTAAAAGATTGAGTTGTAGGATATGAATGGTTTTTAAGTCCTGTTTGAGTGCCTTCGTTATTTTCTTCACTGTTTTTGGGAAATCAAGATGGACAAATGAGAAATATTGGATTTTGGGATGTAGCTTATCCTATTTTTGGTATGGATTGAGTGAATGGGGGAAATGGAAATGAAAGGAAAAGAAATTCTGCTGTCTTATTCTTGTACCATTTGATTAACAGTGTGTTTGGTAATAGGAAAAGGGTAGAAGGAAAATGGAACGCAGAAAAGGTGGAGAGAAAAACTGTTTGCTGTTGTCTATTAGGAAGGGAATAGGAAGGGAAAAGAAGAATATTCGTGTTTTCAATTCTCTCAAAATTGAATCTTCCATAAATGGAAGGAAAATTAATGGAAAGGAAAAGAAGTCATTCAACTAAACGAAATCATTCTTTATGAGGTTTCTTAGTTTCTATGTATTGGTGTACTCAAGGAAATGTTAATATGTGTAATTTTCAACTGGGAAGACATTGGAGGGGCCAACTTGAGATTTTTGATGTAAATGTATGGGGTGGGGTGGGGGTGGTGGGGGGGGGGGGGGGGGGGGGGGGGGGTGACAGCTCCCCGATGCATAACTACCATCCGCCTCTGTTAATATCTATCTGCAAGATGCGAACTGATTCGTATTATCCCGCACCTTTATTGTTTTTCCAGTAAATATCATTTCTTCAACTTTTAAGTTCAGCCCTATGGTTTGAAATTTTAAAGTTGCTTTGCTTTTAATAGTCACTTATGAGTTGCAAGTATTGCGATTTATTCCACAAATCTGCCCTTTGCTATGTTCTTAGTGCATTTATATAAGTCCAACAGTGGCATATTGATATTGTGTCCTTTACTTTTGATATAGTGTTTATAAATTCCTAATTTATCTCAGGTGATGTTAAACTCTTGATTCAGATCAACCATCAATATTGTGATTGTAATAAATGTTTTCTTTCAAATTTCAGTTCTTTAGATCAATGTATAGAACCAGCAATTCACTGTTGGGAAATAGGTGGTAGAAATGAATCTAAGCTGCTGTTCCTTTCTTCTATTAGTTGTGTAGAATAGTTTTTCAGTGATAACCATCTCAAGAAAGAAGAGAAAGCAAGAATCTAACCATGATCTCCTTGGTATACCGTATACAAAAAATATGCATAAGACAGCTATAGTTGGTATTTTTTCCATTTTGGTCATTGTCAATTACAAACCCTTCATGGTTTAGATTAAGACCACTGGGGAAGAATGCAAATTGTTGAAGGATTGGTGATTTGTCGCTCTATGATTCATCAACTTATTGATTTTTCATGGTACAACTAGGGAGCATCTGACATTTTGGTTGTGAAAAGAAGGCAATCAGGGTTTTGAGTGGATCCTATGGAACTGCTGCTCTACTGAAAGTGGAACACAAGTCAGATTGGAGGTCTTCTTTGCTGTGAGCCGAAGGTTAGTGCAATAGAGAGTGAGATAGAATTGTGTTGCAAGAACATGCTGCATACATCTGAATGGTGCTTGGCAGCATTGGTATATGATAGATATTTATTCTGGATAATAGCTGAGTGGAATGAGATTTAGATGGTGGATCTTTATACAATCTGTCATATGGTGGAAGTGGCTTTAAAATGGATATTCCACTCCAAGCATAGTTAGGTTAGGAAAGGTGCAGTGCTTCTACTAATACATCCCCTTCTGCAATAGTGATGGCCTTCACTAGACTATTACAATGGAAATGAAGGCCCTACTATTGTGACGATATATGCTAACCAATCATATTGAAGGTGGGTAAGTGATCTATTTGGAAAATGATTGACTTAATTTGAAGGGGACAGAGAGATGAATGAAATTTGAAGAATACAATCAGACACTAATATGTGGGTCACAACAACGATATACATTAATATCTATATTCTTTGACATTTTCGCTATCGGTGATTAGCGTTTTATTTCCTTGTTTGAATCACTGAACACATAGAGTTTGTATTTAATATGTTTCATGTATTTCTTCCCGGTCCTGTATTCCAACATAGATACAACATGCAGGGAAAAAGGAAAAAAATGAAAACTAAATTAGGCTCATAAAAAAGAAGAGAATATAGACTATGTCATTATATGATCAATGCAGTTTTTTGACAAATTTATTCATTTATCATTATTTCAGGGTTTCTTGGAGTGATCTCCATGCTAGTTCTATCACTTCACAAGAATTTGCATCTTGCATTTGCCTTGTTATCTCTGGTGGCAGGAAGTGCCAGTATTGCAATTGCAGATGTGGCTATTGATGCATGTGTAACACAGAATGCCCTAAGTCATCCTTCCCTTGCTGTTGATATGCAGAGCTTGTGTGGGCTCTGTGCTTCCATTGGAGCATTGTTGGGATTCTCACTTAGTGGCTTCTTTGTTCACCTAGCTGGAGCTAAGGTTTACTTTCTACCGAAGAATTTTGCTACCTATTCATTGCAGTATACTGTGATTGCTGATTATCTGTACTCATGTGATAGATTTTAGGAGTTTTATTACAAACCTTAATCCTTATGCATAACCTTAAAACGACACTTATTTAGAAACGGAGGGAGTATACTAAAAGTTGGACATTGAATTATTAACCTCAATGCAGCAAGTGCATAATTACAGAGACAAAACCATTTGGTAGATTCCTACATTTAAGCATTACATTTAATTAAGTTCCTCGGAAAAAGTAAAACCAAACTCTATGTATGATGGCATTTCTGATATCTTTATCATACTGAAGAAATTATAAACTGTAGAAGAGTTAATGTAACAGATGATAACAGAACATCGAGGAAATGAAGTTTGAAAAATATTAAGGGTGCTATGGTCTATGATGAATATGTTCTAAATTGATTCTATAAATGTATTGTATGTATAACAATAAGTTGATGTGTTGCACTTTCTATGATTTTCTTAGCCACTTAAAATGTCACCTTGGGTAATCAACATATGCTAGCCATACAGATGATAAATAAAAAAATCAGTAACTCATGCACGACAACACCTTATTGCCTTAGCATGGTTTTATTTTCTCTACTCTGAAGATGTAACTAGTTTAACATGCTTTCCTCAGATATAGAAGGAACCAAATTATTCAGGGATGCAATCTAACAACTTATTGTTGGAAGAGTTCTCAGACTGGGGAATCTCACATGAATATTACAGATGTTACGCTTATATATCCTCAATTAGCAGATTTTATTCAATGTGGAAATTTTGATATAAGCATTAAATTTTCGGCAACCAATGGAAGGCCATCAAGTTGTTTTGGTATTGCATGTTTTGTTGAAAGTGTTCCTTCCTGCAGGGTGTTTTTGGGTTACTTAGTATCCCAGCTAGCCTAGTTGTTTTGGTTGGGATTTTGTTGAGGGAATCCCGAGTACGCAACTTATCTTACAAAAGAGTAAGTTTCTTGCCTTTCAGGCATGTATTAATTGTTTAGTTCAACCCTATCCATATATTGAATTACTGAAATTAAAATTAGGTGAAGGAGAAGTTTGTAGATGCTAGCAAGGCTATGGGGAGAACTCTGAAATCTCGGGACGTTTGGAGACCATGTTTGTACATGTACTTGTCTACGGCATTGGGCTTGCATATCCACGAAGGGATGTTTTATTGGTATACAGATGCAAAGGAGGGCCCATCTTTCTCACAGGTACCACCATCTCCTTTTTATTTGGTGCATGCATCATGTTACACTTTTCAAATGTGTAGTATTCCATGTTTTACAGTCCCTTTATTGTTCAGTAATAATACTGTATCTATGGAGGCAGCAATTGGGGGATTGAGGGGAGATTGAAGTAGTTTTAGGTTGTTCATAGTTTCAATCATTTCAGTGGTTGTGGGTTTTGGGCTGCTATTTTGCGGGTCAAGGTAGGTAATCTTTTGCCAATGGTAGCCAAAGTTAGTATTGGTTGGTAGTTCTGGTTCCAGGTTATTTCTACATCAAGTTTTTTTTTTATTTTTTATGAGTTAATTTTTGGCTAATTTACTTTAATGGGTGGAGATGGGTTGGCTTGTGCCTCTTTTAGGTACTTGTGTCGATACCAGCATAAATATATATCTTAATAACTCACAGAGATGTCGTAAAGTTTAAATATTTCCCTGATTTTCTCTCTTTTTTACTCTTTCTCTTGAAAATCTATCGCTGTTACTCTGTTCTTACATCAGTACCTTTTAGTCTTTTTTGCGTCTTTCTACCCTGTACTCTCAGAGATCCTAAGTGATTTTGTGTTCCTGATGTTTTCATTATTAGTTTATGAATTTGAGTAGTCAACATGAAAAACTTCAAGAATATGATTTAGACATTTTGACTCCCAATTTCTTTGTTTATCTATGATAAATCTTTTAGTTTCAAGCTTCAATCTGTATGCTTTTGCAGGAGGTTGTTGGATCCATATTCTCTTTTGGTGCTCTGGGCTCTCTTTTGGGGGTCCTTCTGTACCAAAACTTGTTGAAAAACCATCCTTTTCGTGATATACTTTTTTGGGCCCAGTTGTTGTACGGTATGTCTGGATTGCTAGATTTGGTATTGGTGCTGCGTATAAATTTGAAACTTGGTATGCCAGATTATTTTTTTGTGGTGATTGATGAAGCCATTTCTCGTATGATTGGGCGTATTAAATGGATGCCGTTCCTTGTACTCAGCTCCAAGCTTTCCCCACCTGGTGTAGAAGGCACTTTCTTTGCTCTTATTATGTCAATTGAACATTTAGGGATTCTTTCATCAGCTTGGTCAGGAGGCCTAGTGCTCCACATCTTGAATGTTACACGAACACAATTTGACAACCTTTGGATAGTTATTTTAATTAGAAGCCTGTTAAGACTTATTCCTATCGGATTTCTATTTTTGATACCTAGAAGTGATCCTAGTTTGTCCATCCTTTCACCTGAGATGTTGAGGACAAAAAAGGGGAATGATATACTTGAACCGGAGAATATTGAAATGGCCTCCCTTGTCAATAACATCTAACTAGAATCTGGAGTTGTATAAAGGCAAAACTTGAAGAGAGAACAAGACAAAATGAGAAGAATTGGTAAATTATATCGTATTATGGACTTCTCCAAAAGTTAACATTTTGTTCATGCTGGATAGTTGTTGTAGCGATGTCAAGGAAGTGTTCTTCCGTTATTAACCAGTATGTTCCCGAGGTAATTCTTTGGTTGCCTTCAAATATGATTTTCTTTGGGTTTGTCTTAAGCACTTCATGAAGGCAAATATCAATTGCCAAAGCATCCGACTGTATGATCTTCAGACTTTGGAAATTTGTGCTTTACTCAATTTCTTCTTTGCCTGAAGCACTGGAAACAAACCAGGCAACAATTTTTAAGGGGGAGCAGATATGTATTTTAACAAGACTCAGTTGCTTTTCCAGTGAATTGCAAGACACAAGCAGGTTCTCTCTTTCTTCTGGCCATCTTCTCAGTAATAACACTGATCTCTCCTAAAGCTGTGCATCTAGCTCATTCTCAATGATCAACTGCTTGTGGTATTATTCTATTTAGACTCAAGATGATGAAATTATTTATTACATTCTCACAGTTTTACTCCTTTTTTAGTCGAAAAAAGAAAGGTCCTATTCCTTTCAATGCTTGTCGGAGACTTCTCCACTGATTTTACACACTTCAAATCTTTCTTTATATAGAAACAAATCTTACAAAGATTTATATAAAATTACTCTTGAACCCACAGACCTACTGAGGATGTAGTGTTATTTCATGTAACACCCCCCTTCCCTTGGCCCCCTACCCATTTCGCTTTTAGCATTTCCTGAGCACACTCACAAATCTCAGAGTGGCTTTATATGTTCTATACCTTCTTGTGGAGTGGTTATACGTATATAATGTCAAACGAAAAGATGCATTATAGGGTATAGATATTGTTAATTGCCAACAGATTACTTGGCGTTGCATCGAAGAATTTATCCACAACTGTGCTGCAGTTCCCAGTTTTCTGCTTATGTGAAACTGCAACTTTCCTGGGCAAATCCCAGCTTAGACTGCATTGTATCATATATAACCCTTTGGTTTCTTTGCTGATAATTTGCAATGATACCGACTTCATCTTCGAATGAGAGGCTTGCAAAAGCCAAACAGACCTGAGATGCATCCGTCTTCACGAAGTAGAAGACCCCAGTTACATCCACATTCATCTCAGCATTTCCCTCGAATTGCATTTTAATTGTAGGAACATCTACTTCTTGGTATGCGCTAAGGTTAAAGCAAGTATCCAAGATTGAGAAAGCCGGTGCAGTAGGAAAACCAGAAAATTGTTTCAAAAACTCTGCTTTCAAAGCATTGTAAATTGTTGGGGGAAGTCTACTGATAACTGTCCCAGAATCAATAAGCATTCCAGCCTTCCCAAAAGTTGAATCTTGCACTGTCGCCCCACCAACACTCACACCAGTAAGGTTGAGGAAATAGAAGGATGATAGCTGTGGATTTGGAATCATTCTAGTGTAAGAAATGGGACTCGAAGTGTTGTAGACCGAAGCATTGCCACCCAAAACTAGTGAACCCGGAGGCCCAGCTTGTGTTGAAGGCAGACAATAGGAGAAAAACCCTCCAAAAATTGCAGAAGTTTGAGAAACCAGAGAGATAGAGCTCCTTCCTAGACCCATAAGACCGGAAGCTCCACCAAAAAGACCCTTGTTGTTCCGGCCACAACCGAAAACAAAATTTTCCACCGCAGTCTTGCCCAGATTGAGCCGATCATGAGCTAGTTCGCCACGAGTGTAGGATCCATCACCATAGCTAACAACATAGTTACAGTTTGGTGGGTGGTTCCCACAGATTCCTGTATTCCCTGTAGCGAATGCAAGAGATTGGCAAGCTGATGAGTTGCACAACATTGTTTGGTAGGATGGAGATGCTGAAGGGTTGAAAAGAGGTTCTTTCTGGTTATAACATGATTTGCAAGGTTGGCATTGAACCCATGTCAAATCACTTCCGGTATCGACAATAACTGTCACCTTTCGACCACTTAATTCGATAGTGACAATGTAGTTTAGAGTCCCAAGTTCCATACCAGAAGTCAAGGGAATTTGAGCATCCGAAACATCTTCTGTTTTGACAGAAGCCATGTTTTTTATTCGGGCTTGCAATGACTGCACCCTTCGATCATCCAAAACCAATTGTTTCTGAAGCAACTTGTTCCAGTCTCTGATCCCTCCACTAGAGCAGTAGCCTCCGTGCTTCATTTCCAATATAGTTGCACCTTTTTCCTTCCCTAAATATCCAAGATTAAGAAACAAAACAATCACATTTTCAAGACATATAAACGAATATGATGCCAAGTTTGTCCAGAAAGAAAAGTCATTTTTCATGCCAAAACATGTAATTTTGGATGATAAAATGGCACAAAGCTAAAGCAATGAGGGACAAGAAGAATAAACACACTTATCAAAAGGTTAATTAATAAGATTATCCATATTGCCTTTAAGCGGTCAAAATGCAACTTGAAAATCTTGAGTTAAAAGAGAAGTTGGACCCTTGATAATAATAATCTGATGAAAAGCAAAGTCAAGATATAATGAGCTTAAAGTACAGAGGCAGTTATATCCTGAAGGAGGGAAAGAGGACAGAGAGAGAAACAAAGAGAAAAGCAATAATGGTTGTTTCCCACAAGGCATGAAAGCATTTATGGATCCTAGCAAAAAAAGAAAGCAATGGTAGTAGAAATAATTAAGTATACAGATCCCGAAGTGGAGATATAAAATACAAAAATGGTTTATCATAATTCGTCTGCTAAAAGGTGAAGCTCACTTGATTTCTGAGACAAACAAGTTGATGAAGTTAAAGTAGGGGCATCCCATTTGTGTTTCCATTGAAACCGATCAAGTTGCAGCCTGAGGAGCTTCTTCTCTCCAAAACAGTGAACCCCATTGTGAAGAACAATGAGGAGGAAAACAAGAAGGCAGAGCTTAAATGGCAAAAGGGCCATTTTCCTCAAAAGACAGAAAAAGGTGGTGCAGCAGCAGCAGCAGCAACAACAACAAAGGAGAAAGAGAGCAATATGTGAAGAGAAGAAAAAGAGAGAGAAAAGAAGAGGCAGAGAGAGAGAGAGACTGAGGGAGAGATTGTTTGGGGAGTAGGAGTTGGAGTTTGGCAAGAGAACAAAAGAGCGAGGGCTGGCCTAAGGTCCCACTGCTGCATGAGAAATTATTGGGGATTCACGTGCTAAGACTTGGTGGAGAGACTGAAGAACGACATGAACCAATAAAAGAAAGGAAAAGGGAAAAAGAAAAGAAAACAACTTGTGATTTCAGATTTTTCAATTGATATATTTCTTTTCATTTTCTGTTTGGGTAAGATAAGAACTTTTCTCTTCACGGAATCAACTGTCACAACTCACTCCTGGAGGGACCGGCATTTTTGTGTTTTTTTATGTTGCCTTGTTCCCGCCCTTTTGCTCAATAGTCTGTACCCTCTGTTAGTAAAACTTCAATTCTACACCTTTTTGGTATATTTAATTAATGTTCATTGCATCTGCGAACCAGCTTCTCGTGATCCGCCACTTAATTAGGAGTACTGTAAACCTACGGAGCTAGCGTTGGCAAACCGGTGGCCCGGCGTCGAACTTATATCGGTAACGGATTGTTTTGGATTCAATAGACTTGATAATTTTGAATACCACACATTAGAACAATATGGGAACGACATGAAATTAATTGTCTTTGGTTTGAGTCTTAACGTGTATGGTGCTTTAATCCTGTCAATACCATTAAAATTAACGTATTTAGTATTTTAAGCGTATCAAATAAGATTAAAACATTTAAAACACATTAAACACAGCTAATCAATCGAGTTTATCTGTTACATATTTAACTGTTTAAACGACATGTTAAATATGATAAACTAACTATTAAAATACTTTTTAATGTTTAATATAATTATAAAATATTGAATTTTGAGAAATTTACAAATAATATCAAATTATGTAATCGTATCGTGTTATATTAAATGTTAATTAAACAGTTCCGTATACGTGTTTTATACCATTGATATGATTAGTTAATCGTGTTGTGTTTGTATATAAAGAAATAGCTATTAATGATATATGTTTACATGACATATAAACATAAATTGTCATGTTTAAGATTCAATATCATTCAATATCATGTTATGTTGGAGTTATGTTAGGTAGGTTTAGGTCTATTTGATTAATAAATTAAGTAATATTTTATCTTACCAATTTGATCTTAAAAAATTTTTAGCAATATGTTCTTGATTATTTTCTATCTTAGGACCAATTTGAGTTCAGGTTGTTTCGATGCAGGCTAACTTTGGGTTCAAGTTTCTTCTAGTTTGGACTATGATTTCTTTTTTTAATCAAATCAAATTGAGTTGGGTTCAAGCCTAGTGTGGCTCCTTCTGAACTCTGAAAAAAAAAAAGTTTCAATAATAGGAACAATGCCAGGCTTGTAGTCTAAGTTCATTTTATTACGGGTGAAAATTCAATTATATTTGTGAGTACTGAAAGTTGAGTATGAATTACTCCCTTTATTTCAAAATAAGTGTTATGTTTTAGCTTAGCATATGGATTAATAAATCCTAAAATCTAGAAATAAATTTCTTTTTATGTCAAATTTACAATTATTTTGAAACGGAAGAAGTACAATTTAAGCAACAATAACTTGATTTATTAGTACTCAAATAGCTCGAAAGCGAACCTCGAAAATCAACAAATCAAATTCTGAGTACCATCGAGCTGATCTCAAGTAAGTATCTTGCATTGTAATTATGTGGTAGGTTTAAACTAAGAAATATATAATTTCACAGTTAATTGACTGTCTTTCAAGGGTAAAAGTATCCCACAGGTCCTTCTACTACACGAAAATATTTAATTTAGTCCCCTTACTACAATTTGGGTCAATTTAGTCCGTATACTATTAGAAATCGAACAAATTAGTCCATATAACTAAAAAAAATCAATTTTTACCATCAAAAGTGATGACATGGCATGCCATGTCATCACAAGTGCTGACGTGGCATGCCACGTCAGAAATGTGAATTAATAAAAATTTTCAAAAAACTAATTTGTTTAATTGCAAATGGTATAGGACTAAATTGAACAAATTAATATATTATAAGGACTAAATTGAACAAATTTATATAGTATAGGGACTTACTAGAGACTTTAAAATCAATACTTAGAAAAAAATTGACACACCTAGACCTAATTGAACTTTTGTACTAATCGAAATAGTGAAAGACAGTGTATTAGTATGAATAATATATCAGTCCGGAAGTGTCAAACAATGAAAAGATGTTAAAATTAGGATAAGACGGAGTTGGAAGATGAGGTAACCCTAATGCATGGAAAAAAACTAAACATCAATTGGGCTTCCTCTAAGTCCATAACTAATAGTTATAGAGCCAACTGGTATTAATAGGTCAGAGAATGAGCCAGGGCTCAAGAAACGGAGAGATTGGAGAAAAGAAAAGAAAGTCCAACTCTAGTCCGAGAAGGCCTAGCGCCCATATAAGGGGGGAGGCCAAGCTTTCTCCCTCATTTCTTTTCTCTCCCCCTCATTCTGTTCTCTCATTTTCTCTCAAGAAGGCATTTTGGAGTTTTGGCTGACTCGGACAATCCGACCAACGGATCAAGGTGAGTTCCTAGTATGTTATACTAGTCACCTCCATCTTCATTTTTCCTAGCATAGCATGTAGATCCATGCATTGGTTTAGGAGAAATCTCGGCTCAAATTTAGTTTTAACTTTTTAGTTAAATTTTAGTCTAGATTTGAAATCTAGAAACTTTGTGCCGATGATTTCGATTTCTGCTTCGGTGAAATCATTGTAGATGTCGTGGGGATCATCTGTCTAAATTTGTAGGACATACATGGACTAACAGGCTAAAAAATCGATGAGAAAGCTCATCCGCAAGCTTTTTGTTTCACCTCCGGTGCAGGAGTCAATTTTAAGCTATCTCCCGCACGGGAGTGAGCGCAGATGGCCAATTGACCATCCCGACCAAGTCTCGCCCTGGAGTTACCCCAAACCTAGAGGCAAAATCGTAATTTTTCCCCAAGTGTCCGATTTTGACTCGAAACCTTTTCGGACACTTTTCTATCCCCCGAATCACATCCAAACATCATCTTAGATCATAGTAGAGCCTCATAAGTGCATTCATAAATTTAATTATGAATGCTAACATATACTTCCATGTAATTAGGGTTCCAGACAATCGAGTGCGGTGACACTTCGAAAATTAATCTACGTGGATCCTCTGGGAGTATACAAACGTCCGAGTACTATAAGTGACTTAGATTTCATTGTTTAGCCATTAAGGTTAAATGATTTCTAAAATGTTTTATATATGTTTTAGGATACGGGTAATCCATCTCATACACTTTTATTTTATGATTCACGATTTAGTGGGTGTGATGATTTTAGAAAAATTATAAATGTTTATTATATTTAAATTTATTTATATTTTATATATTTTATGGGATGAAAGGTGAGATGTGGGAGGTGAGATGAGAGACTAAGTGGTTCTTGGTGCTCTATGAGAGGGAGTGTGTGGACGGAGTGAAGCATACATCCGACCAAGTAGTCGTGGGCCGCTTATTGAGAGGCACAGTGAGTGAGAAACTCTGGAGTATAGAGAGGCGACAGGGGGACGCTAACCAGGGTTATTGTAGCTGTGCTCCACATACAGTGAAGGCATCACCGAGGGAACGAGCTAGAGAAAGAGAAAGTAAGAAAAGGTTTATCATATAAGAAATAGCCCTTGGCATAGTAAGGCATACGATCGACAAGTCGAAGCCTTCAGTGTTTTGGTTGTCAACCCATTCAAAAGTTATTTTTAAATTTAAGTTAAATTATTTAAATATTTTTTTTAGAATATGAAAAGAGGATTTTGGGGAAAAGGTTTTGAAAACAAAATATTTATTTTATAAAATTGTTTTGGATTAGTCCCGTTTCTCTAACCCCTAATGGAGATTCATTGAACCTCTATCACTCACTTGTAGCCAACTTTGTTGGATGCAGCTTCGTGTACGAGGATCATAGAAAGATTAGAGGCTCACTAGGAGAGGTCGGTGGCTTAGAAGTTAGAAATTCCGCTACATAGGCATTCCCCCAAACTAATCCGCTAGTACCAAATTTTAATTAACTTATTTTATTAATTGATTTATAATTAACTTATTTTATTAATTGATTTATTATTATTATTATTATTAATGTTTTCTAATAAAGTTTTAGCAAATTGTTTTGTAGCGATGATACTTATTCAATGTTTTGCGGTGCTTCAGGGTGCGTGGCTGTAGACATGTACTTCGAAGTATTGCGACGGTTGTCACATGGCCTCGTCGGCGGGTCAGAGCCGTGACAAAAATTTCTTAAATTATATACAAATTTATGTAGAATGAATTATTATTTGAAATGTTTTTATATAATTAATGATAGAAAGTAGAAATAAATTAATAAATCCAAAGTATTATACCATGTTATACTTTTTTATTATGCAAAATTGAACATTGCTTACTAATTATATGAAAAAAAAAGTGTTTAATATTATATAAAGAGACACATATTTAAAAATATTTGTTTAGTTTTTTTTTTTTTTTGAGTAGAAGACATGTGGAGTACTTTTATAAAAAAGAAATTTGAACAAATCATTGTTTATTATAACCATATTCAAAATATATGGTATAATCATTTAAGTTTATTAATTTATTTTCACTTTATTTCTATCATTCATTGCATAAAAAACATCTTAAATTATAATTATATCTACTTACAATAATTTAAGAAATGATCCTACGAATTCGATTCCGTTGGAGTTATCACGAAATCAAGACGTGGCACCAACTTTAACTATTAGTTTGAAAAAATTTAGCCTCAAATAAAAATCTTTTAAAATTTTCAAGATAAGTTTCATATTAATGATATTTATTGGGGTAGGTTTTACCGGTTTAGTTTAAATGTGTGGCTATAACTGTGCCACGTCTTGATTCCATGGTAACTCTCACGGAACAGAATCCATAGGATCATCACTCCAATAATTTAAGAAAAATTGTTCAATATGATATTACATAAATAGATAAGTGTTATAAAAATATTTGTTTAGATTTTATTTTTCTATTAGTCAATTTTTTGAAACATTTTACATATAACAACTTTTAAAAATTAAATAAAGTTAGATTTGAATTTAAATGTAATTTTCTTTAATTTTAATAATTTTATAATTTAACTGTATGAAAATTGATTTTTATATAAGTAAAAATTAAACAAAAATCTTTAGAACAAGTGTCTATCTATATAATATTGAATATTTTTTCTTCATATAATTACTAATCAATGTTTAACATTTTATAATAAAAAAAAAAAGAAAATATGGTATACACTTTTGATTTATTAATTTATTTTCACTTTCTTCCTATCATTAATTATATAAAAGCACATTCAATTAATAATTCTATACTATATAAATTTGTATATAATTTAAGAAAAAATTTCAAATATTGACGTTAAAGTCTCTCGTAAGTCTCTATACTATATATTTTTGTTCAATTTAATCTCTATACTATAGAAATTTGGTTCATTTAGTCCTTATGTTATTAGAAATTACGCAAATTAGTCCTTCTAAAAATTTTATTAATTCATATTTTGAAGTGGCATGCCATGTTAACATTTGTGATGATGTGGCAATCACTGTCACATTAGCAATTTTAATAGTAAAAGTTGACTTTTGTAGTGATATGAATTAATTTGTTCGATTGATAGTAAAGTGATTAAATTGATCCAAATTATAATAAGAGACTAAATTAAACATTTTCTTAAAATAGATAGACCTGTGAGGTACTTTTACGGTCTTTCAAGCATGTAGAGTTAACTCGTTAAAACACTTGGCATACATCGTAATTATGATAATCATTCAGCTCAAAGTAACTTGAAAGTCGTTCCACATTCACCAAAGACAATCGATGTAAAATTATTGGGTGAATTCCATCTAAGATCCCAAATCTTTTATTTTAGTTTCATTTTGATATGTAACCTTATAATTATTCCATTAATTAAGTTCTAAATTTTTTAAATAATTTTCATTTGGTTCTTCTACAATATTAATTTAATAAAATTAACAATCTTAATAAAATGAACATAATATTTATATTATATATTATGTGGCATGCCATGTAGACATTTTCTTAGGACTCTATATTGACAATATTTAAATTATTAATAGAATAAGGTGAATAAGGAAAGGATAAAAATAAAACTACTTTAAGAGGTTAAGGATATAAATGAAACAATTCAAAGGTTAGAGATTATCATATCGAAGTGGAACTAAAATAAAAAATTATGGATAATGGATGGAATTTACCCAAAATTATAAATTTAACTTTAAAGACATTTAATTTGATGAAAAAGTTTATCAATGGCCAAAAGTTATAGTATGAATATAATATTTTTAATAATATATAAGGTATTGAGGAGGAAAATCCACGTCATATGATGTGAGGATTGGACTGTGTGGCTTAAGTAGGATCCATCCTTCGCCACGGAGGTGCTTCTTTTCAAAGGATAAAATATGAAACCTCCTAGCAGGTTCCATGAATTCTTGACTCCGTTGGGGTGGGTAATTTTGGACGTAATCATGTTGGCAAGACAAGAGAAAGACACAAAGTTAATCGTGTTCATGTTTAATTTTAATATGATTCAGGTTTTAATCATGTCAATATGATGAAAATTAATGTCTATCGTGTAAAACATAATTTAAACGCCTAAAATACATTAAATACGGATAAATTACAAATTTAGTCATTTAACTTTTAGAGGTTTCTGTTTTGGCTCAATTATAAAAAGTTATGATTTAATCATTTAACTTTGTAAAATTAACTATTTTGATCACACACTTCTTAAAAAATAATAGCTTGTGATGTGGCATAATCATATCATCCAACATACCACGTGGCATAGTGATGTGGCATGCCTCGTCATCCAAGAGGTTGCTTGGTATGATGTTGCATATTGGGTGATATAGCAATGTCACTTCAGCAAATTAATTTTTTTTAAGTTTTTGGTGATTAAAATGTTGAATTTTACAAAGATAAGTGACCAAATCGTAAGTTTTTATAGTTAAGTGACCAAAACAGAAAATCTCTAAAAGTTAAGTGACTATTTATGTAATTTACCCCATAAATAAATAGTGGGACATAGATAGATAACTAGAGGTGCTTATGGGCCGGGTCGGGCCGGATTCGGGCCGGGCTTTGGCTTAAGAAAAACAAGAAGTTGCCTTGCCCAGGCCCGGCCCGGCCAGAAATATGGGCTTGACATTATGTCCAAGGCCCGCACAAAAGCCCGTTCAAATTTTTTTTTACCTTAAATAAAACTTAAAAAAATAAAAATTATAACATTATTTTCTTTAAAAATAAAAAAAAATTATAGAATAATCTTTATAATTATTTAGGATTATATTTTTTTATTAAAAATATACCTAAAGTGTAATATTTAAAATAATAATCTTATATACATATTTAATATTTCTAAAAATAAAAAATATAAAAACTATATTATATGAAAAACGGGCCGGGCTCGGGCTTCAAAGTTCTGTCCAAGGCCCGGCCCATTTTAAAAATGGGCTTTATCTTTTGTCCAAGGCCCGAAATTCGAGCCCTATAATTTTGTCCAAACCCTCCCATTTTTCGGGCGGGCTTTCGGGTTCGGGCGGATAGCCCGGCCCTTGAGCAGCTCTATAGATAACTATAGGTTGCAAAATAAACTCAGCAAACTCGATTTTAAAAAAAAGATGTCAAACATCCAAAATTGAAGTAATCCCAACCTTGTAATAACCTAAAAATAAAAATTAACGCCTGTTAGGTTGAGTGGAAGGAACATAATATCTCTCAAGTAAAATCTCAAATTTGAGTCTTATAAATAAAGAAAATAAACTTAAAATAATTTTCTTTCATTTGAGGTATGATGTAACTTAAACAGTATTAACCGTAAATTACAAAACAGATATAAATACATATGATTATTAAAAAAATCAAAAATAAAATTAAAAGTTAAAATGTATTACGTTTGTAACCAAAAAATTAAAGAATTTATTAATAAAAAATCATAAGTCCCGAAATTAACAAGTTTTCAACTCGAAATGATGGAAAATCAAATGAATTTATACCCAAAATGATCCCTACTCAAAATGAGAAGAAAAAAATTGAAGTGACCCAACGCAAACCAATCATGTACACATTCCTTCGTTTCTCTCTCTATCTCTCTTTATTTGTAGTATTTCTTTAGAGTACGATATCCAAAATATTGTGCGTCGAAAGTCAAAATATTCAATTAATTGAGGCCCAGTGTTTACAGCAAGTGAACAGAGTACAAATGAAACACGGTTTTTTGGGAGAAATTATTAGGTAGGTCGGATGTACCACATCATGCATAGATCCGATCAATAAATTTGTGTTAACTCAAAAAGTTTCCTAAACTTAAGATACTAATTTGACAAAAGTTTAGCCCCACGTTACAAAGAAAGAGAATTTAAAGGGTAAGTCCTTAAATGTAGGCTATAATTGTGATAGGGTTTTAGTAAATATATCAAAATCCTTAAGTTGTCACAATTTAATTGATCGGGTCTATAAATGACATGGTATATACGACCTATGTAATAATTTCTCATCTTTTGGTGGGAATTGGGATAAGGCGATGGTAGGCCCAAGCTGCTTCACCACTGTTCGAATATTTTACAATGGATACTTATCATGATTTATGAATGGTATGCAAGTTGATATCTGTACAAATGTTTATTTTTCAAGTTGATCTGTACAAATGTTTATTTTTGAGGATATAATTTGTTTCCATTTATTAAAGAGAAAAGGACTTCATAAAAGTTTACATGGGTATTTAGAATTGACAAACGAGTAAATTGAGCTGTGAGTGGTCTTGTGAGACCATGCGAAAGAGTGGATGAACCGTAGTGGGCACACCTAGGACCGGAGTGTGGACATGAGTCCTTGCTACGATCCTCCCAATGGTACTTAAGCCATTAGAAGTGTCAAATCAGATGAATCAGGTAAATTTTAGATTCAAGTCAACTAGGTCAGATCAATTTAGATCAAAAGAAGATATCAGATCATTCAGATTATAAATCATTTGGATTCGAATTTCGAATCATTCATTCAGATTTTGGGGTTTTGCCATTATATTTTTTGAGTTTCAATCATTTAAGATTCAGATCTTTTAAGCATAATCCAAATTATAATTAAATTAATTAATCAATTTTTTTATTTTTTATGAATAATGCAAAAGAAAATTAATATTTATACTTTTAAAATCATATATTAATGTTCTATTATGTGACAAACAATAATAAAAGTATCTATACATAATTTTTTTAACTCACTTTTGAGAGGTATTAATATTATTATTTGCTTGGCCAAAATTAATATTGTTAAAGTTAATTACTTAAGTAACAATGTGTAAGCGTAATTATTGCAAGATGAACGTCGCACCAAACAAAAAGAAAAGGCAGAAAGTTTTCTTTGGCTTCTTGCAAGGTGAAGGCCGAAAAGGGGAATTGTGCCGTGTGATGGTGTTACAAAGATGAAGACTTTGTGGTTTCTTACTCCATAGAGAGAGTAAGGGAGAAGGATAAGCAAGCAACAAATTGGTTTCCTCTTTGAAGTTGATTTGTTGGTTCTCAAAGAGGTAAATCTTTGTATTTGGTTCCAATTTGTTGGTTCTTGAGCTTTGGGCAAAAAGCTTAAGTGTGATAAACTATTGTAATTTGCTTATTTCTCATAGTGGATTTTTATCCAGCTTTACCCTATGGGCTTTTCCTTCACATTGGAAGGTTTTCCACGTAAATCTTGGTGTTCTTTTTTTTCTTATTGTTGCTTGGATTATTGCTTGTAATTTCTGTCTAGTTGGTTGGCTTGAATAGTTGGTTATTTTGACTGCTATTGATCATTGGCTTGAGTTTAGCTGTTGGTGGGTTGTCTGTGGGTATTATCAGTTTTCGCTTCCATTGTTGTTATTGCTATAGGCTCCCAACAACTAGTATTAGAGCTTTTGGTTACTGCAGTCATAGAAGGTGATATAGGTTCCATGATTAAACTGACAACTACAAATTATTCAATTTGGAAGCTAATGATGGAGGATCATCTGTACTGCAAGGATTTATTTGATCCGGTACTAGGTGATGAGGCCAAGCCAGATGATATGTCAGAGACTGGGAAAAAGTTATGCATAAAGGCATTAGGCATGATAAGATAATGGGTTGACATCAGTGTTTTTCACCATGTAGCACAAGAGAAAAGCGCCAATGACGCTTGGGAAAAATTAGCTGCATTGTACGAGAAGAAGACTTCCATGAACAAAGCTTTTGCAGTTGGAAAGCTTACTAATCTGAAGTATAAAAGGGACAATCCATTGCCGAGCACTTGAGTGACTTTCAAGATTTGTTAAATCAGCTTACTACTTTGGAGATTAATCTTGGTGATGAGGTATGTCGACACGTCTAAAACGCTGTCCGACAGGAATTTTAAAGAAATAAAAAGATTTTGAAAACAAGAAAAGGGAGTCGCCACTAACCATTTGGTTTAGGTAGGTTAGTCACCCATTTTGACTCCATTTAACCTAACATAATCTACAAAGATTACCTTAGGTCAAACATGTATTGGTCTATGAAAACAGATTTTGGGTTCGGGAGTCGGTTACGTTCAAGGAAGGATTAGCACCCCCGAAACGCCCTGAAATCGGTACCATAAATTCTTTTGAAAATCAATTTTAGGGTTAATGACAAAATGCTTTCAAAAAAGAAAAGAAAGAAAGAAAGAAAAAAAGAAAAAAATTAGAAATTAAAACTTCAAATGTCGGAGTAATACTTCTTTTGTTATGGGTTATTTCACCCTTGAAGAAAATCCGATTTTAATGAGATCCGTATTAAAATTTGGTTAGAAAAATTCCCAATGTTGAATAACCGAGTTGAGAACTTCTGAAAATAAACTTTGAAAATCAAAATGTCAAAACAAGTAATTTGTCAAAGATAAATTTTTATTTAAAGAAAAATAAAGGTTTTTAAAAATGGATTAAATTTGGAAAGACTTCAATCGTTAAGGACTAAATTGAAATCTTTCAAAAAATATTTTTGGATTTTTTGAAATTAATGTCGGAATTATCAAATTCCTTTTATTGATGGTGGATTTTGATTAAAAAGCAAGATTTTAAAAAGAGATTAATTTTAATTGGAAAGATTCCAATGTATGGGCCTAATTGAAATCTTTCAAAATATTTTTGACCTTTTTGAAAATAATGTCGAAATAATTAAATTTCTTTTATTTTTGGATCTCATTTTTAAAATTTTGATTAAAGAAATTAACCAAAGTTTAATTTTTATAAGAAAACCTCAACTATTGATTAAGTTTGAGATTTTCCTAAAAAGCTATTTTTAGATTTTAAAAATTATGTCGGAATTGAAATTCCTTTTGCTGATAAGGGAATTTTGAAAGAAAATATTTTTTGGTTTTTTTTTTGAAAATTGACATTAATTAAAGAAAACCTTAATATTTAATGAAAAAATAAACATGATATGCATGTGATTTTGATGAAGTTGAATGAAGAAAATTTATTTTTTTTTGTTTTTGAAGGGACAAAAACTCCCCCAAATCTCCACCGTACTTCCAGTGAGAAACTTAGAGAAATTCTTATCTTGGTAGACCCTTGAGCATCTCGTACTTTCGAGACACTCTCCGGCTTCCCATGCACATGAATTTTGTGAAAACGATACCCTAATTTCTAAATGCATGAAATGATGGGACAAAATAAACCAAGAGAATAAGTTAGCAAAAGAAATATATTAAGTATATAGTGAATAAATAATTAATGATGCATGAGCTTAATTCCTAAAAATAACATAAATAATGTAAATGGGCCTAATTTACCAAATGTCATAATATAATGAAATGGGCCTAGAACTAAAATGTGAATGGACCTAGCTACTAAATGGCATATATTAAATGAGATAGGCCTAGACTAAAATACAAATGGACCTAAAATTACTAAATGACATATAAATGCAAAAATGCTCTAAATTACTAAATGGCAAAAAAAAATATTGAAAATGTCCTAAATTACTAAATGACATAAAAAATGTAAAATGTCCTAAATTACTAAATGGCATAAAAAGAAATAAGTCTAGAAAATATTAAATGACATAAAAATATTAAAAATGATCCATATTTCTAAATGACACAAAAGGATCTAAAAAAAATGCCAAATAATTAATGTAATACATGGAAACTTCCTAATTTAATTCCTATCACCAAATGCATGATCTCATTTTTTTTTTTGCAATTTCGAACCCAATAATATATATGTATTGATTCTAAATAGTCCAAATCCAAAAACATGGTATACACATTCGTTGGAAATCCCATGATATGCAAACCAAAATCATCTAAATTATATATTGAACTTTGAAGCACGCACATGAGATAATCTAAATAATCAACTCTTCATAAAAATCATGGATCCAACAATGTCCAGGACCCAAGGAACATATTTAGAAAACCGAATCACATAGTTGTAGCCCACAACACTAAGATTTAATCTCAATCATAAAACAAGCTCTAGCCCAAACCCGTAAAAACATGGATCAACACATAAGTAGTTTATGATCAAGCTGGTTTCAATTCAAGATCCACCATAACCATACGTGCACTCACAAATGATATGACAGATTTAGATCAAAGGCAATTAGAGCAGTGAACGGATTATCAAGAGAAATTAAAACCCAATTAACTTAAACAAGGTCCAAACCAATTTAAAGTATAATATTAATCATAAAGCCCCAAAAAAAAGAAAGTTTGAGTGGTTACCCCAAAACGAGTATACTGCTGGCGTTTTAATTCTCGGGTCCTTTTAACCTTTCTTCTCCAAATAGCCGTTCAACCCTTTTCGTTCCCTTTGACTTACGCCTTTCTCTTTTCCCAACAAACGAACAAACCCAGGCTGCCGTTCACTGCTCCTTGCTTCATCGAGTTGTTGCGCCCCTTTCTCACATCGAATGCTTTCACTATTCTTCTCTCTCTTGAAACTTGATAAGTTTTCCTTCAACACCCGAGTCCAAAAATCCCCAAATTTTAGCAAAGAAAAGCTACTTCAAAACTTTGTATCTCGAAATTCCACCGTCCGATTGTCATCAAACTGAGGTATGTGTTTCTCCTCACTCTCAACTTCCTTCCCACCATTTGGATTTTCAAACCAGCCTCTAGAATTGAAATCCCCAATTTCTAAAAATGATGAACCCTAATTTTTCGATTGGGGGAATTCGGCCCTCCTCCCCTCTCTCTCTCTCTCTCATATTGCAGGTATTTTATAAACTAGCTCTTAGGGTCCCCCTTTCTTTTTCATCCGAGGGTTTATCATTTTTTGAATGGTATTCTTTTTTTTTTACCCTCTTTGAAAATGACTGTGATTGGTTCATGTTGTCTATCCCTGCCTTGTGATTGGTTTTGCTTTGCTGATTATTTTTCTTGCAGGGGTACAATTGGGTTTGTACAAGGAGCTGTGCTGGTTGAGGAGTAGCCCGAGAATGTAGGAGAAGAGAGAGGTTTTCCTTTGTCACCAAGTTTTCTTTCTAAGCTCGTTTTTCTGTTATTTTGGTGATTATTGCTACTGCCTTGCATCAATTGCTAATTTTTTTAGTTTGTAAATTAACCCTATTTGACATTCTAACTTGGTCTATTTGCAGGGACATTCTGGAAGAGGATTAGAGAGACATGACCTGTCAAGTCAAGAACAAACAAAATTAGTTAAGTAGAGAGAAGCTGCTTAATTAATCTTTCAGGCGATCTTTTCTTGTTTACTTCCCTTTGTACTGCACTGTCTTTGCTTAATAAGCTTGCTGACTCTAATTTCGCTTCTCTGACATGTCAAAAAAATCGTCCACATTTATCTCATTCTTGATTGGCTCTTGTTAGGGGGAGGGGGGGGAGTGTACATTTCGGGTTAAAGATCTCGGGTTTGGTCAATATGGTTAGGCATTAGGTCCAGCTCATTGCATTTGCAACTCAGTTTGGCCTTTGAAATGTTGGGTTGTATTCAATTCTCTTTCAATTAAGAATGCGGGCTTCCAGACTTGGGCTCACTAATTTAAAATCCAACATTTTCTCAAATAGAAGAAAGAATGATTAAAGTAGTAAAAGTAAAATAAAATAAGATGAGGTAAAATAAAATACCAGAATAATTAAAGAAAGAAAGAAAAGAATCATGAGAAAGGAACTAGTTTGCAAAATAGAAAGGTGTCTACAAGGTAAATGCTTTATTTCTTTTGGGTTCTTTATCAGATAGTTGGGATACATTAGTTGTGATTGTGATTAATTTGGCATTGGATAACAAGGTGATGATGCAGATGGTAAAGGATAGTTTGTTAAATGAAGAAGCAAGGCAAAGCAACATGGAATCTGGGTCTAATAAAGCACTTATCATAGAGAACAGGGGAAGATCCAAGAACATAGGCCAAGACTCCAAGGGCCGTAGTAAGTCCAAGAATCGTTCTAAGTCCAAAGACGGAGTGAAGTATTATTATTGTGGGAAAGTTGGTCACTTTAAGCGAAACTGCAAAATCTTGAAGCAAGAGTAAAAAGATGTAAAAGGAAAGAAAGACTCAGATGAGAGTAACGCTACAGCAGTAGTTTCTGATAAGGAGACAATGTATTTAATTTGTGGACATGGTGATTGTAACCATGTGGGTGATCTATTTTTTGAATGGATTGTTGATACATGTGCAGCATATCATTGTGTTCTAAAGAAAGAGTTGTTTATAACTTACCAATAAGGTGATTTTGGTGAAACCAAAATGGGAAACTATAGTGTGTCGCAGATTGTGGGAATTGGAAACATTGTGGTTCAGACTAGTACTGGTTGTACATTGACTTTGAAGGATGTGAGACACATTCCAAATTTGAGGATGAACTTGCTTGCAATTAATGTCTTCGATAAGAAAGATTATGACAGTCGGGAAAAAGATGGGCAGTGGAAGCTTCTCAGTGGGTCTGTACTAGTAGCAAAGGGAAAACTATGTTACACTATGGACAAGACTTGGTTGAAACATTGTGATGCCTAGTCCTAGAATGGCCAAGTTGGAGCTTAGTATGCACGTGGAGGTATTCTTAGTAACAAAAAGGGCAACTTTTACTTAATAAAATTTTTCCCATTTTGGCCTCTAAATGTCTAAGACAAACTTTGACCTAGAAAGTAAAAGTCAGCTTTTTGTATTATTTTTCAAAAATTTCGTATACCTCATTGAGGGCATAAATGACGTTTCAAACTATCCAATTATCTTCTTTAGTGTGCCTTAGAATATTCGAAGCTATCACGGTATTTTTCTGAATATCCTCGTTGAAGGAAAATATTGCAGAAAGAAATGTCGCAACGTCTGATGGCATTTTCGTAAATAAATGAAAAGTTATTTTTAATCACTGAAAATGATTTTTCTTACAGTATGGGAGGATGCCAAGTTATTATGAACTGTTAGTACTTGACAACTGCCTAGTTGCTGCATGAAAATCTAAAGTGCGATTACCATTTTACCCTTGAGAAGTTCAAACTAGTATAACTTATAAACGGTAAGGAGTTCGAAAATTCTGTCGCACGTGGAATAACTCGACAAGGCTTGAAAAATAATTTGGGATAGTGTCTAAAGGTTTGGGACTAACCGAGGACATAAGTGGAATTTTTAATTTTTTCGGGGGCAAAAATCATCCATAGGGGCAAAATCGTCATTTTGCCATGAGATTTTATTTGCTCATGTGAATGGCACATGACCAATGGCCTTATATAAAGATGATGGCCAGCCATGATGGAGAGAATTCAAGAGAATTCTACACTTTTCTCCATTTTTCTCCCATTTTCTCAATTTTTTTTCTATTTTCACCAAATTTCTTCTTATCTTGATTTCTCCTAATTTAATCCACTAAACCCCAACAAGTTTATAGTCAGATTGAAGCTCTCAACAAGCCTATCAATAACCCTCTATCAATTTTGGTGAATTTGAGCTTGGTTGGAAGTAATTTGGAGGAGAAGAATTAGGATTTATATTGGAGTTGAAAAATTATAAGGTAGTGAACTTCCTTTCAAGGATAAGTAACATGAGGAATAGCAGGAGTGCATACCCTCCCCAAACCTGTGAGTGGGACTTTATAAACCTAAATAAATGTTTTGCCGTTTAAATTATTATTTTTAAATGTAATGGTTTGATTTTTTTATCTTCAATTGATTTATGATGGTTATTTATGATCTTGGCATGAATTGACTTATTTTAATATTTTTGCAATCAAGTATTTGGGTTATGTGATGAAATTTGATTGGAATTGATATTATTAGAATTGACTTCGATAATGGGCCAGTCGGACCAAATGATATTCTATTGAATTATGATGTTTACATTATGATTGGGTAGATGAGATGTTGGTCACAGCAGTGGCGCCTCTCAGGGTCCGACCTTGTGGAGGCGGCTTGAGTAGGCTTTCACTCCCACTTGGGATGGATGGTGCAGGGGTTTTTTTGTGTGCACTGTTTTGTGATTATGTGACCCCAGTGGGAGTACTGCGGACATAGCCACGTACCACCCGTGGTGAAAGCCCGTGCCAACGCCGAGTAAAGGGTTTTTTATTTCATAAATAAAGAAACTAAAGAAAAACCTCGGCGGGCTTAGATCTCATCTTGGCCAGGTGAGGTTTAAGCAATATGTTTTGACGAGCCCTAAAATGTTTTCTTACAGATGATTGCTCATTTTTATTAACTTGAAGTTTCCTTATGCTATGATAAAAAAATTCATGATCGTTAAAAAGGTTAAATTTTCAATTCAAATCTATACAAAACCTGTATATATATTTTTCTTAATTAAAATTTTATTGACGGTTTTGTCTCACTCACTGGGTATAGAAAACATACTCATCCCATTTTTCTTAAAAATTTATTTTTCAGGATAGTTAACCGCGCAAAAAGGGTAGACCGTTAAGTGTCAAGACTCGACTCCGGACATTTCACAGTAAGTCTATACGACTTATGTGTGTTTATTACTGGATCCACTGGCATAATTTGATTATGGTTGAATTATTATTTACCTATGTTTCTCAATTTAAAGGACTGCTTTCATTTAAATTTTGAACTGCATAAATGTTTTAAAATCTTATTTTTTTTCGTTTTGCATGACAAGTTTAAATTGATTTACTAAATGGATTCAAAATGCTATAAGCCTTGCGAGCTTCAAGTTATGGGTGAAGCGCGCCATTCACAATTCGTGGCACATGGTGGTTGTCGCATTCTCGACCTTCGGATCGGGGTGTGACAAACATTATGGAAACAATGTTAATGTAGTGCAGGATGATGCTTTACCAAACTTGTGGCATAATAGGCTGGTACACATGAGTGAGAAAGGGTAACATCTTTTGGCGAAACAGTCTCTCATTCCTATTCCCTCGGCAAAAGATAAAGGTATTTCTCTAAACTCATGTGATCATTATTTATTTGGTAAGCATTGTAAAGTTTCTTTCCGTATACCTGCTAAAAGGAAAGAAAATAGATTCGAATTGATACATTCTGATGTATGTGGTCCCATGGAGGTGGAGTCATTAGGTGGCAATAGATATTTTGTTAATTTTATTGATGATGCTTCACGGAAAACTTGGGTGTTTTGTTTGAGATACAAAAGCCAGGTACTACAGGTTTTTCTGAAATTTCATGCAATGGTGGAAAAGGAGACAGGATTGCCCTTAAAGTGTATTCGAATAGATAATGGAGGAGAATACATGTCCAATGACTTTGATGCATATTGTTCAAAGCATAGGATTAGGCATGAGTTGACAGAACCCGGAACACCCCAACATAATGGTGTAGCTGAAAGGATGAATCGCACCATTATGGAACGAGTCCGATATGTATGCTAAAGCAATGAAGATGGCTAGCTACCAATTGAACAGGTCTCCATCAGTTTCTTTAGGCTTTGACGTACCAGAGAAAGTACGGTCAGGGAAAGAACCTTCATATTCAGACTTAAAGGTATTTGGGTGCAAGGCTTTCATGCACGTGCCCAAGGAACAGAGGTCAGAACTTGACAGTAAAGCCACTCCTTGTATCTTTGTTAGCTATGGTGGTGAGGAGTTTGGTTTTAAATTGTGGGATTCAGAGAAGAAAAAGATTGTCAGAAGCAAGGATGTTGTCTTTTATAAGCATGAGACCATAGTAAACTTTGAGAAGAAAGAAAAGACTTCTCGAGTTATTGGTAATGATGATTCGACAACAGTTCCACCAAGGAGAGCCACAAGTGGTAGAAATAAACAAGGGACAAAACTTGGTACAGATGAGCCAACTACAGTTAATGATGAGTTGGATGGTGGTGATGACATTGCACAGCCAGATGTAGTGGGTATTGAGCAGGGGGAGCAACCACCTTTGCTTAAGAACACAGAACCTCAACTTCATTGGTCAGTTAGAGAGCATAGACCATCCAGTAGGTATTCTAGTTCTGAGTATATTTTGCTTACTAAAGTAGAGGAGCTGGAGAGCTACCAAGATGTGCAGTCTGCTTCAGATAAGCAGTATTGATTGGAGGCAATGCAAAAAGAAATAAATTCTTTGCAGAAAAATAATATTATAAGTTAGTGGAGCTTCCAAAAGGTAAAAGGCCACTTAAGAACAAGTGGGTGTTCAAGTTGAAGAGAGATGGTAACAAGCTAGTGAGATACAAAGCTTGTTTGGTGGTCAAAGGCTTTGCATAGAAGCCAAGCATCGATTTTGATGAGATTTTCTCACCAGTGGTGAAGATAAGTTCCATTCGGATGGTACTCGATTTAGCAGCTAGCTAGCTTTCATCTTGAGGTTGAGCAACTTGATGTCAAGACTGCATTCTTGCATGGTGATTTGCAAGAAGAGATTTACATGGACCAACCGGAGGGATTTGAAGTTAAAGGGAAAGAACACATGGTTTGCAAGTTGAAGAAGGGCTTGTATGGTTTGAAACAAGCTCCAAAGCAGTGGTACAAGAAGTTTGATTCCTTTATGGTGAGTCATTTCTTTAAGAGAACTGTGGCAGATCCTTGTGTTTATTTTAGATCATTTGGTGATGATTTCATTATTCTCTTGTTGTATGTTGATGATATGTTGATTGTTGGATGAGATGTAGAGATGATTCGCAAGTTGAAAGATGATTTGTCTAGGTCTTTTGACATGAAGGACTTAGGTCCAGCCAAACAGATTTTGGGTATGACCATTATCCGGGATAGGAAAGCTAGAAAGCTATGGTTATCACAGGAGAAGTATATTGAACATGTTCTCAAAAAGTTCAACATGGAGCATGCTAAGTTAGTTAGCACGCCACTTGCTAATCATTTCAAATTGACCAAGAAATCTTGTCTGGTAACTGAACAAGAGAGATGTCAGTTATTCCTTACTCCTCCGTAGTTAGGTCATTGATGTATTTCATGGTTTGCATACGACCTAATACAGCTCATGCAGTTGGTGTAGTGCGCAAATTTCTTTCCAATCCAGGAAAGGTTCATTAGGAAGTAGTGAAGTGGATTTTTAGATACTTGAGGGGTACTTCAAAGATGTGTTTGGGTTTTGGGACTTCACGGCCAGTTCTAGAAGGGTTCACTGGTGCAGACATGGTAGGTGATATTGATGGAAGAAAATCTATTTCGGGTACATATTTACTTTGCAAGGGGGAGCTATTTCTTGGCAGTCTAAACTGCAGAAGTGTGTTGCCCTGTCTACAACAGAGGCTGAGTATATTGAAGCAAGTAAAGAAATGATTTGGATGAAAGAATTTCTTCATGAATTGGGGTTGAGTCAGAAAGAGTATGTGGTGTTTTGTGATAGTTAGAATGCTATGGATTTGAACAAAAACACTATGTACAATGCAAGGACCAAGCACATTGATGTTCGGTACCATTGGTTGCATATGGCAATTGAAGATCGAAAGATGCAATTAAAGAAGATTCACACTAATGAGAATGTTGCGGACATGTTGATTAAAGTGGTTCCCAGAGAGAAGCTTGAGTTGTGCAGTAACTTGGCCGGCATGGATGCCTTGGCCAAGGTAAACTTCAAGTGAGCAGGTTGTATGGTTGATCTCTTCCTAATGGGGTTAGAGGGGGAGATTGTTAGTGGGGTCCAACTCCATGACCATTTAAGAGGCAAAGGCTTGTTTTGCTTGTCTTATTTTTTGGATGGCAAGGATCTTATCTTCAACTTTGATCCAAGGGCTATTGTTGGATACAAAAAAGGGTTTCTTTATGAAACAAAAAGACTAGCCAAGACTTGTCTTGGCTTTTGGCAATTTGGTGAACGGCGGACCAAACAAAAAGAAAAGGCAAAAAGTTTTCTTTGGCTTCTTGCAAGGTGAAGGCCGAAAATTGCAAGGGGGGGGGGGGGGGATTGTGCCGAGTGATGGTGTTACAAAGATGAAAACTTAATGGTTTCTTGCTCCATAGAAAGAGTAAGGGAGAGGGATAAGCAAGCAACAAATTGGTTTTCTTTTTGAAGTTGATTTGTTGGTTCTCAAAAAGGTAAATATTTATATTTGGTTCCAATTTGTTGGTTCTTGAGCTTTGGGCAAAAAGCTTAAGCGTGATAAACTATTGTAATTTGCTTAATTCTCATAGTGGATTTTTATCCGATTTTGTCTTGTGATTTTTCCTTTCACATTGGAGGGTTTTTCACGTAAATTTTGGTGTTCTTTATTTTCTTATTGTTGCTTGGATTATTGTTTGCGAGTTGGTTGGCTTGGATAGTTGGTTCTTTTGACTACTATTGATCATTGGCTTGAGTTTTGCTATTGGTGGGTTGTCTGTGAATATTATCAGTTTCCGCTTCCATTGTTGTTATTCCGTTGTTGTTATTGCTATAGGCCTCAACACTCATGTGGACCCCACTATTACAACGGACTACTAAGGATGATTAATAGCAAATTAACTTAATGAACGGTACTTAATTAACTAATTTGAGCCTAATGAACTGGCTTCTTAGACCATCCTGATAACCCACAACAAATAAACCTGCCCTAAATAGATTAAATATTATATAAACCCCACTGCATGCCTTAGTGTTCCATGCCTCAGACCGGTTCGACTGGCTTTTTATCATAGCGTCGTCTCTTGTGCAACTCTTCTGTGTGCCGTAGATCTGAGGTAATAATCTCAAGTTCTAAGTAATTTTATTAGTTAATTCCCTTCTAAATCTTATTTAACTTTCGGATTTCTTGGTTTTGCTGTTACAATTTACAACCACTGAGAAGTCATAAACAACAATTCTTTATATTATGCTCCCCACAAGTTTTTCTTCAATAGACAATCAAATCATTCGACAAATAAGACATGGGACTTGAATTAATTCTTTGTTAACCATTGAAGCCAAGGCTGAAGAGACGAGGCAGCCGGCGTCAAAAGCTTGGGATGATTTTCCCAACGTGATCCTTCCGCAGTATGTAGAGATGCTGTGAGAATTGATTGTTTTGCCCAGACGATTGGAACATCATATCTGATGTCCATGTCTAAACTGGAATTCCTCCAGGGGCAACCTCCTATGTACTTGAAGAATTAGGTGCTTATGAATCGTAACTCTGAGATTGAAGAGTTCAATCCTCTGATATGTTGGAGTAAAGGGATCCATCTTTGTGCCGTAAAGCGTAACATTCAACATTTTTTTTCCACCGTGTATTGGGTAGCTGAAACTTGATGTAATTGTTTTTCCATGTTAAATTGTTGTGGCTAAATTTTGATTCCTCTTGTCCTTTTTATAGGGAATTTTCACCCTGTCCTCAAATTCCCAAGAAAGGGATGGAATCTTCAACAGTGTCTTCGCGTTTTCTTATCGACTTTAGAAGATCTAGGATGAGAAAACGGTTGTCTTGCAGGGATTTGAACTTACATTTATCGAAAGACATGTTATGGACCTGGGAGAAGAGACTCAAGCTTCAGGCAGCGGTCACAAGAAGGATTATAACTGATAGAACTACTTCCCCCCAAATGAATAACACAAATCAAACAGGTTTCCCAAAGCCAAATTGCTGCCCTCAAGGAAGGCGAGCCGTAGAAGCAGAGGTCACTCATACTTCACCTCTGTTTGGAGATTGTGCGAAAAGATAGTAACTTTGTTCATACATTTGACCCGTGCCTTCTATGCTCAAATTCCAGAGCTTGGAAGAAATGTTTTGAACGTTACGCTTTACTGCCACAGAGATGGAACAGATCAGAGGAGCCGCTACACTGGAGGATGAACTCTTCGTTGGCACATCTCTGTCGGCTTTCTCGTTGTTCGGCCTTTGCTTCTTTTGCATGGTTAACAAAATATTCAAATTCCCTGTTTTATTGGTAAAGGGATCTGATTGTCTATAAAAGAAAATTGTTGGGCCTAATTCTTTCAGTATACGTGAGTTTGTGCACGGTCTTGATGCAAAGACAGCCCTGGTTCTCTTCTACCTACCTTCGCATTACATGAAACTCAGTATCATACATCCTTCAAAAAGCAATACTTCAAATAAATTACTTTAGTACTGGGGTCATTGGAGTCTTGTACATATTTAGTCATTCCAACTTGTGAAAGCTTAATCTACCATTGCTGAAGAAAATGCTGTTTTATTGAAAACTTGAGTAAACAGATGAGCCAACCAACAAAAAGTGTCCTACCCTATCAACTTTCAGAGTTGAAAGAAGGAAAGGAACACCTCATACAATAGCAATAAGCTTAAATTCACCAAACAAGAAATATTTCCATCATTCAAACCCTGTCCCAGCAAGATCTACTAAAGCACTCTTTTAATAGGATATGATACACACATTACAGTCCTATAGCATGACGACCAGCATTACACGTATGAGACATAAGAGTACTCATCTGCATCTCGCAAGTCCAAATGTATAGGATTCTTTTGCTACTGACGCAAATTGGCAAAATTCTTCATTAATGTGAGATCAAATGTGTTTTGCTAAATGACTGCGTTGTAAGTTGTCATAACCACTTCCTCCAACTATTTGATCTTTTGTCACCAGACAGAAACCTGGGAAGGCTTAATAAACTGTTAACCCTGGTAATACCTTCTAAGGCTGACCATTCCGCATCATCAGCAACTGAAATGCACTCAGCAAGACTCCTCCTAGACTGGCCTGGTAACTTCACTGACAACCTGTCCTCTGTTGATTCAATTGCAGGTACAATCTCAGTAGAATCTTCAAATGTACCAGATAGCACAAGACTTGAGGCATGAGAACCTATCTTATTATCATCAACACCCACAATCGTATCTTTAGATTCCTTAGGAATCCTTGCAGTATCATTTTCTTCCACAGCTCCATTAGTTGCAGACAAATGTTCTAGAAAGAGGCATACAACAGCACAATCATCATTCTTAGAAGTAGGGTACTTAAGCCTCCATGCCCGAGTAGCACAATCTACAAGAGCTCTGGCAGCTGTTGCACGACTAGGTGCTGAAGCCACAATATCAACAGCTTCCTTATTTGAAAGGACGTCCCAAACCTGTGCCAAAATGATAAAACCACCTCTCAGAGAATTTATATTAACTTCAATAGAAAAGAATAAAAGAAGAAACCATCCTAATGATGGCAGGTACTTAAATCCCCTCAATCTAACACATGAATAATTGAACTAGCCAATTGTTCGTGCAAGTACATTTGTGGCAACATAATAAAAGTAATATGCCAAAACTGAGGCAGAATAATGAGTTTTGTACATGGGCATGCCAACATGCTATAATGAACCAAATATGGTTACCAGAAATTCTGTAGAGTCCTATACACTTTTTCAACAAAACTAGTTTCATATACAAAGAAAATGAAGATACCCCATCAGTGGCAAGAATCACGAATTCGTCTCTTTCAGTAAGGCGACGATAAAAGACATCTGGGACAGAAATTAAACCAAAATCCTTTAGGCAAAAGTCCCCAAAAGCTCTAGCCATTGCCAAACCAGGTGAGTCATTATTGGGCAACCATACACGTGCCACCTCCGGCTCATCTTGCAAGGCAAAGACCCTTCCCTTGCATTGCTGAATTCTGGCAGCTTCCCCTGAACATAAATATCGCAAGAAAGCTTAGTTCTATAGATATATGAATGTAGCTAGTGAAATAGAGAACAAATAGGTAAAGGCTGCACTGTGTGTGCGTGCATGTGCGCGCATGTGCGCACGTGCGCGCGCGCGTGAGAGAGAGAGAGAGAGAGACTTGGCAAATCAGGCTTCAAGTCAACGGTCAATTGTACAGCAACAAGAGAATTATCTTTGTCTCTCACACCCAGCACTGCTCTTGAGTCACCAACATTTCCAATTACAAGATCCTGACCCTAGAAAGCCAGATTTGTCATAAATAGTTAGATGACATGAAACATGGTTTTAAGAAATTATTGGGAAAACTATACAGCATGTACAACACAAAGATGCATGCATTACAAACAAATTCCAAATCCCAATTTTCCTAAAAGCATTAATGTATTTCCATTTATGAGACAAGCATTTGCAGCAAACTTAGAAGACACTCACCTGTCTTTGCATAGAAAATTAATTCAAATCCTTTAACTACGCAATATGTAAAAGCTGGGTTTTGTGTGTGTGTGTGTGTGTGTGTGTTGGAGGGTGGTAATACATTTGAAAGCATGATAAATTCAAATTTAAAGAGATGAGTAATTTTAAACTTCAGTATATGTCATGACTAATACCTGCTTCACCAAAGTAACAGCAGTTGTTCCACTGCAGAAACAATCAACTGTTGGATGCAACTTTAACTCCTTATCCATTAACCTGAAAGCCTTCAAGATAGACTGTTTAAGAGGTAAATACATCTGAGGGAGTTGTTCATTTTCTTCTATCTCCAACTGCTCATAGCATTCATCATCCATACTCAAAGATGCAGTATCCTCAGATAAAGTGCTATCAGGAGCATTTTCGCTCTTGCTGAGACTGCTGTTATCACCAGCAAGACTACTTTTCCATTGGGTACATAATTTAATAGGAAGAGAATCTCGGACTTTCTTGGCAACCATATGACCATAGGGCCCATGACCATCAAATACACCACAGAATATTGTGTCACTTCTCGAACTGAAATTCTATTATAGAAACATTGAAACTAAGTCTTCATATATCGATGCCATAGAGGAAAAAAAGGGAAAAGAAATAAATGTTTTCATCCTAAAAAACAAAATGAATATATAAGTTACTCAATTTAAGTGACTACACTTGAGAAGTCATGTTAAAGAAAATGATGCAGACTAACCTCCCAAACAAGCATGGCATCCTGATTGGTACCCTTCTTCCCTTGTTGGGTATACAAGCATGCGACATTGCTGGAACCATTCAGAAACATCCTCCCGGATATAAGACAGAGCTCTGCCTCATCCAAGGCCACTAGCCCACTTGATTTTTTCCTCCACCTCCCTGATCCCTGCCTTTGCTTCTGCTTCATGGGTGAAGCACATGTTGTTGTCGTAGCCATGGATGCATCTGTCACTTGATCATCCCTGTGGCTGCCACTTTTTCCTTTGGCTACGGATGAGCAGCAAGAACCCATCTCAAAGTCCTAAGTTGCGGATGAAAATCAAATCAAATAAACTAAAATCAAAACCATTCCAAGCATCAAAACTGCCTTTATAAACATCACTTTTACTTCTATCATTATTGTTGCATTAGGATTTAGAAAGGTTAGGTTTAAAGAGAGTTTAACCTGATAAAAAGAGTGACAGAGACAGACACAGATCAAAGCATTCAGAAGGATATAAGTAAGTGCTTCACAAGCATCTTATTGCCCGTGCAGGTCAGCTCATCATCATCCATAGCTGAACACATTTTCGTATGATGACCCTTCAATTATCCAAGGAGTGAATGGATAGAGCACACTGCAAAAACTTCTCTGCCACCCACTTTATTTGCATGAATCTGAAAATGGGGTTGAGACTTAAGATGTTAACTAAATAAACATACAAGCTCAACCTAAATATAATTTAAAGTGCAGTTACCATTTGATAAAAACAATGCTTATACGTTTGATGATTACCACTTCTAAACATAAACACTTCTTTTGTCCAAAAACAACATAAAAGAAAACAAATGACAACTTCTAATTGAAACTATTAACGTCAGCGATACAAAATTTAATTAGACATGATTAAGTATGGATGATGGTTCAAAGCACCATGAATCAAAGCTTCAAAAGTTAATTCCTCGGGGTAGCATTTACAAACGTTCAATTAGAAACTGAAAATAAGTGATTGATCTAAACAAACTACCCGTTCCTTGTATATTTAGTAGTAACTCATTTCAAAGAATATTTTTCACCTAGAAGTCTCAAATTAAAGATCTTCCAATTTCAATGCACAAGGGAAAGAAGACCTTGAATTTCTTCCCTCATTGGTTTCTCTGCGTAGAGCCAAAAACATGTGCTGGTTCCTTCAGTATGGTATAATCAGATAGATTCCTACTTTAAACATTCGAGTAAAAGGAACCATGAAAATCATAAGGAACATCTCCCAGTTTTCATCGCGTCGCATGACATAAATAAGCCATGACTAGGTAACCAACTACTAAGAGAATCAGAATTAACTGCATTCATCACGTCACCTACATTACCTACATCACCTACATCACCTACATCATTTAAACACTTATACATTCCGTATAGTTGGACTGTCTACCCCTATCATTTCTTACTTTTATCATCATATTCATATAAATCTATCAAATTACTATACACAGAATAAACGGAATGTATTTCTATAATTTTGAAGTAACTCTAAGAGCATCTAAAGCTAAGGATCTTTAAAATATTCTTTATCATTCAAAAATAGTCAAAAACACAAGCAGAAAAAGAATAAATTTACCTTGAGAAACTAACAGCAGCAGCAAAGTGCCAGAACTCCAAGGCTCCGATTCTCGTTGAACTTGAAAATCTAAAAGGTCAATAATAACATCAAGAAATCCAACTCCTCAGCAAACAAAACAGAGACTTCCTTTGAAAGAGAAAAAAAAAATCAAAATGAAATACCTTCTAGCAAAGCTCCATGTTGCCGATTCTAAGAAAAGCTGAAGAAAAAGAAAGAGAAATTGGGAGAGGAGAATCAAATTTTAGGGTTTTGGAGGAAATAGGAGAAGTTAGGTGGGTTTTGGTTTTTTTTTTTTTTAACTATTGTTAACTGTCCGAATATAAAGAAAGAGAAAGATGAAAAGGGGCGGTGAGGGCAGCTTCTTCCGCCCGCAGGTTGCTGCGACTGTCTTCTCAGTTTGTCTGCTTATTGCAGATGAAAGTGTTATTGTTTTTGTTTCCAAATAAAATGGTTACTTCTGGCTGGCTAATGGCTATCTCTTTCTTTCCAACTTTTAGTTTCTGTCTAATGGTATTAATGAGAGCAATTGAGGTAGTTTTGAATGGTCCTACACACCACCACCCTCCTTGATGAATTTTTCAGTATGCGAGTTTTGTGTATTACTTTTGGCATAAAACAGATATCTGTATTTGTTTTTCAATTTACTATACTAATCCAGTCTGAGTCGCGTGTGGGGATAAGTCCTCCCAAATCTTTTTTCTTTATTTGTAATGTTTAAACTTGAGATCTTATTTATAAGGTATTAAACTCCTTTCACTCAATTTAATTAGAGTCTGTTTAGTACTTTGTAATGAATTACTTTGTATGTAAAATAATTTTTTGTAAAGTTTAGGGCTGCAATCATTTTGTATGCAAAATAAGTTTGCAATGTTTGATTTAACACATAAAAGTTTAATTAAATTACATGCAAAGTTTTTTGTAATGTTTGGTTAAAACACACTTTCTCTGCAAAGTTTATTTAAATCTCAAATTTATCCTTCTATTTTATATCTTTTTTTAAAAATAAGAGATAATAAAGTAATTTAAATGCGATACAAAATATTTTCACACCTCCCCTGTGTAAATATTTTACCTGGTCAAAGGTAAAGTGATTGTAATTGACCATTTACTTTGCATCCTTAAAATTGAACCAAATGTGGTAAAGTTTTTGCAGCCATTAACTTTGCATGCAAAGTGATTAAATTACATCAAACCAAACTGCCTCTTAGTATTGGTTGAATTTATACATTACTAATTTACTATTGCCTCTTAATATTACCACTTACTATATAGAGTTATTCTTGAACTCATTTTAATTGGTTAGATGGTATCAATGAGCCCTATCAAAATTTTATTGATGTATCATATGTAACTCCTCAATTGGAAATGAACTTTTTCTATTAAACATGTTCATTGTGAAGTTAATAGGTGTGCAGATTGTATGGCGACCCACTTTAATAATCTGTGTCTAGAATTGCATATTTTTGAGGAGCCCTAGAAGTAAATCTTGACCCAGAACCATGTACTTACATAAATATAAAGAAGTTCTTAAAGTCACGTTATTCGAATTTAAGAATTTTTTTATTTAACATCTAAATAGAATGGCGGATAAGGATATCCGGAATTTCAAAATATATATTTTCTGGTTAACATATTTTACATACTAAAAAGAGTTCAATTTTATTTTTTTAATGAAATAAAATCATTAAATATCACATACACTAGTATATTAAAATCGTTCAGATTCAATTTTCCACTTTTTGAATGAAATGAGATCATTAAATATGTGATAGAAAGAGTAATATTATAACTCTCGTTTAAAATCCAACGCGGCTCTATTGATGTGTAAAGTATTCAAGAGTTTACTTCGCCAAAGAGACCTACCAATTGATGATGTTCGTAATGTGTGCAGCGGTACTGAACACCCTTTGTTCCATGTATTTTTTGCCTGTGCATTTACATTTAGTAAGACGGTTTGGAGTCTTTGCTTGTCCTTGGCTTACGCACTAGTTAGATATGTGGCTTCTCAGTTCTCACTGATGGTTTTTGAGAGAATTTTCTCATTAAATCGAATCGGTTAGGGTAAACTTGAGCTGGTATTGTTCGTTTTGTGGCTACTTTGGAACAACAGTAACTGGTGTCTTCATGAGTTTACTTGTGATTTGCCTCCTGTTGGATAGCTCAGCAAGGAGAATGGTGTGTCACGGTCCAAGAGGGGAGTTGTAAATCCCACATCGGCTGTGTACTAGAGACAGTCTTAGGATATAAGAGATCACACCACTATTAACATGTGAGGCGCCTTTTGTGGGACAAAACCATAAGGCCAAGATGATCAAAGTGAACAATACCTCACAGATTGGTGTGAGCCCGTGACATCTGACAATCAGAGCCAGCTCTAGGGGTACTAGCGATGTGCCACTGAGGGCAGTGGGCCCCCTAGCAACGAGAGAGTTGCTAGAATGGGTGGGGGAGGATCGTTGCTAGAATGGGTGGGGGAGGATGTCACGGTCCAAGAGGAGGCGCCTTTTGTGGGACAAAACCGTAAGGCCAAGATGGTCAAAGCGGACAATACCTCACAGATTGGTGTGAGCTCATGACATCTGGCAATCAGAACCAGCTCTAGGGGTACTAGCGATGTGCCACTGAGGGCAGTGGGGGCCCCTAGCAACGAGGGCGTTATTAGAATGGGTGGGGGAGGATGTCACGGTCCAAGAGGGGAGCCGTGAATCCCACGGACAATACCTCACAGATTGGTGTGAGCTCATGACATCTGGCAATCAGAACCAGCTCTAGGGGTACTAGCGATGTGCCACTGAGGGCAGTGGGGGCCCCTAGCAACGAGGGCGTTATTAGAATGGGTGGGGGAGGATGTCACGGTCCAAGAGGGGAGCCGTGAATCCCACAGCCGATATAAGGGATCACACCACCATTAACATGTGAGGTACCTTTTGTGGGATAAAATCGTGAGGTCAAAATGGTCAAAACAGATAATAACCTACAGATTGGTATGAGCCCGTGGCAGGTGCATGAGGTGGCGACGGCGATGTCTTCTTATCTGAAAGAGGTGGACCATTCGAAAATAAATTTCTTGGGTGGCACCGTCTCATGCACTGCAAGAAAAAGGCTCAACATATTGGCCCACTAGAGCTGCTATTAAAGAACGCCTCTATAGGCCCAATAAAGGACAATGTACAATGTACCAGAGGTGAGTCCGCTAAGATTCTGTTTGTTGACGAATCGGTGGGATGAATTCTAATAAAATTGAATGATGAAATTGACTATTATAATGGTGAGATTATAACTATAACAATGAAAATAAAATTAATTAATGATGAAAAAAATATATTTAATAAACAAAAAGGCACCAATTGAAGAAAAACCTTTTAATTGTGAAAAAAAAAACTTTTAACCCAAAAATATTTAAAAATGGAGGATTTTTTTTGGGAAAACCACCCCACTTGTGCTCCAAGCAGTCAAGCACCAATGGGATTTTCATCCCATCCGTGCATTGGGGATCTGCCTTGTAACTTGTAAGCAAACCCCATCGCGCTGATTGACTACTTAAACCTCAATGGAGATGTTTTAGTGCATTTGGGACCTCAAACACACTGAAACATCCTACCAAATGGAGTCTAAATTGCCCTGAAAAGCACAAAAGGAAAATAAAGGTTTACCCTGCCCATCTCCATTCATTCTTAAAATTCTTCGTATTTTAATTTCATTTCTGATACATTGAAGCCATCATCTCAAATAAGTTGACTACCGGCGACACTCATATCCCTCCTCGTCTCTCTTTTGATGATGGCTTTTCAAAATCAGGATAGAGCTGTGATGTTAGGTACAAAGTTTGACAATTTCTCATTTCTCAAGTGAAAAGAGAAGCTAATGTACTTGCACATTGTGTAGCTTGGTTGTTCTGGGTTAGGCTTAAACATGCAATCAACATGTTTTTTTGCCTATTCAAGTTTGGCCCAACCTGTTTATTCGGGTCTATACTTTTATCTTATATTTCTCTGTATTTTTAAACGTATAATCAAGGTCCATATAAACTTATCCATATGTATTGTTTTTAAATAAAATTATAATTAAAATGTACCTTGAAATATAAGAATTAAACTTTAAAACATAAACAATTTAATGATATTAAATTTAAATAAGTTTTAATAAAAAATTTTAAATTGTACTAGAATTTTACATGTCTAAATTAAATTATACAAATAAATTGTTTAATTTTATCATAGATAATAAAGTAATTTATTTTATTTTTACGTAATTTGATTAGGGCCCGGCTCTAAATGATCAAAACTAAGCCCCGACTTGTTTTTTAAATCGACCTTTTTCATTATCCAAGGCTTGAAGAAATGGGACCAATTTTTTTGTTTAAACCACCCCACTTTTCGGATAGATGTTATCTCGTTGCAAAGCAACAAAATAAACCTCACTAATCAGGTGCAATTGGGGAAGTAAGGGTCGAATCTCTCAAGGAAGCTTAATTGATTTCACTAAACTTACTAGCATTTATCAAGAATTTTAAAGTAACAAAAGGGGGGTTGTGGATTGTTGGCTAAACTAGTAATTAAGAAACTAAATGACAGTGATGAAGAAGTAAACAAATGACTATAAGCCTCCAATCTATTAAAGAATTAACTCCTTGATTTAGCAATTGATCATAGACTCACTAATGATCATTCTTCTCATCAATTGGCTAACTTAATGAATTAGAAACCAACTTTACATTCATTAAATCTTTCCTTAAGACTAAATTGACAATTATTCAAGTTTAATCATCAATATCTTCCTCTATTCCTAACATAAATCCTAGCAATTCACATTCAAGCATAGAGAATCTTTAACCAATAGAAAGATGCAAGTTAACATCAATCAACAATAAACTCAGCATTTATCATTCAAATTGAATTTTGAATCTTCAATTTCCTTGGATGTATTCAATACATCCACATGCTACCTAAACTCTAAGAACTCAACCTAATCAAAAGGCAGTGATAAAAGATTAGTAAACTAAAGAACCACTCAATCAATTATTTGCAACTAACAAATCAAGTGACACAATAAATAAGACAATAAATAAGATTATCATCTTTTGAGAACAAGAAATTGAAGAACAATCAGTAGGCAAAAATCAAATAAACATAAGAGTCTCACAATGGTGATCAAAGAATCAATTTCTATTAATAGATTGGAGTCAAGAGTTAATTAGCTACACATGATAAAGAAAACGAAAATGAAAAACAAAGAAAACTCAGAAAAATCTCAGAGAAAGGATGAGCAAAAGTTACCTCTCTCCTATCTCCAACAAGCTATTAAGCTACTCTCTCTCCCCCTAAGCTATTTCTCTTTCTAAGTGACAAGAAAGATTGTTCTAATTAAAATATTTAAATTTACAAAAGTAGGGAAGAGAAAATGGGTTGAAGATGGCTGCAGTCCTTTCTCTAACTTTTCCAACTACTCCGGCGGATTTGCTCCCCAAAAATCAATCAAAAAATGCTAGCCCTTGAGTGGTCAAAGATATCAACCGTCACAAGTTAGCCGTCGACGTCTAGGGGTTTATTCGTCGATGTTTCTGCTCATTTTCTCTGTATCAGGCATTTTCCAGATGGATCCGTCGACATCCAAGGGAACATATGTCGACGGATGAATGAATTCTTGCATACTGTGTCTTTGCCCGATAGATCCGTCGACGTCCAAGGGAACATACGTCAACAGATCTGCTTGTGTGAGGTGGCTCGCCATCTTTGCTCGACCCATCTGTCCACGGTTGAAGACCTATCCGTGGACGGATCTGCTTGGTTCTTTCCTAGTTAGCCTAAATTAGGTTGCAAGTCCATTTTAATTCCAATTTTACTCTACTCTTTCTGGAATCACCTGCAAGGCAAAAGTGAACAAAATTTAACTTTCCAATGTATTGAAGAGAAAAGGATAATAGATATTAAAGCACATTTTAAAGAATAAAATGGAGTTTAACAATAGATCTTTTAGACTTTGACAGGTAATTTGACTCTTGAGCGGGTATAATCCAACTAAGTTTAATTATAATATTGAATCTAAACTTACGCGGATTGGAGGTCTTCCTCCAATATTTATTGACTCTGTATGAAATCTTATAAATGCAAATGTTATTATTTTCTTAAAAAAAAATCCCAATTGAGAGAATTATCATAAAATGTAATGATGAGTTGAATATGCCACAATAATGTGGTGAATCAACTTTTTCCCATGCTAACTATAATATCCGACTTAATTCTTCATAAATGTAATGTATTTAACATATGCCTTTCTTATTTTATTTTATTTTTTTTACTTTTTCTTTTCTCTTTTAATAACTACACTAAAATTCTTTTCATCAATATTTTGAAGGTATATTATCTTTTAAATTCTTTACTAATACTTTTTTAATGATGTTAAATTCTTGGATTATTTTTTATTTTGAAAATTTCTTTTTAGAATTTTTAATGTGTTTGAATTTCTTTCTAAGATGATTTAAAATTAATTTTAACAAATTAAAAGTTAAACCTTTTATTTTCTTTAAACTAAAAATTTTATTGGTAAATTCTTTTTATCAATATTTTCAAGGTATATTATCTTTTATACTAAAAATTTTATTTTTGTTTTCTTGCATTGTAAGAAATTATAATAATAAATAGTGCCATTGGCCCCTAGAGTTTAATCCAAATTCTATTTTGGTCCCTAAAGTTTAAATCTTTCTATTTTAGTTCCTACAATTTGAAAGTCGAACCATTTTGGTCATTCTATTAGTATTTTAGTTAATTTTGTATATAAGTGCCAATTTAATATATATTTTTAATATTATGATACTGATTTTAATTGAAATTTATTTATTTATATTCTAAAGATATCTATCATATTAAAAAAAATTTTGCTAACGGATGTACCTATACATCTTTTAAGGATGGCTGACTTTCCATTTAAGGAAAGTACTTTTCATTTAATACAATAATTTTTTGAATTCAAGAAAAAGTAGAGATGGCAAATAAGCTGGTTCAGTCGGGCTCGGGTTCGTTCACTTCGAGTTTGAGTATTTTCGGGTTCAGCTTGGGCTTGGGCTCGAACTTGAGTTGGGTTCGGGTTCGAACTTAGGTCAGGTTAAGTTCGGGTTTAGGTTGAGTTTCGACTTTTTCAATTAAAAAATATTTTTGTTGTTTTATAAGTTAAATTTTATTTTATTACTTTTCATTTTTCATGTGTTTAAAAAGTATTCCCTCAATTCCTAAATAATAGTCGTTTTTAACAAATTTTTTCATTTCAAATTAATTGTCGTTTTACAAAATCAAGAAAACATTTAGTACTTTTTTTTATCAATTTTATCAATTTTTTCAACACTATTTTCAAGTTGCTTTAATAAGTTTTTAAGTAATTTAAAATCTCAAGAAAAAGATAGTTTAGTCACATAACTGATTTTTTGTCTAGACTTTAGAAGATTTAGTAACTTTTTTAATCTTTACTCACTCCGTCTCAAAATAAATGTCACTTTTGGAAAATGTTTTTTAAAAATCCAAGATAATATTATTGTATTTTTTAAAATGACCTTTTAAGATTTAAAACCACATATTTAATTCATGTCTCATGTCTCATCTCTTTATTCAATGAGTCAGAGAAAAGTTAAATTAGTGGTAAACTAAGCAAGTAAATGAAAAATACATCAATTTTAACAAAAAATTGCTTTTTCTTGGTCTTATGAAATAATTAAAAGTAACATATATTTTGTGATGGAGGAAGTATGTAACAACTTTAAATAACTATTATTTAGAAAAAAAATAGAGTACTATTTCTTGGATAATTTTAAAAAGTATTTATTACATAATGATTAATATGAGTGTTTGTAAAAAGGAATTAGAAAATTATTACTCATTCCCTTCCTAAATAATAATCGTTTTAGAAAATTTTTTGTTCTAAATTACTTCTCATTTTATAAAATCAATAAAGTATTTTTTACTTTTTTATTAGCAATTTTATCCTTCTTCCTTTATACTATTTTCAAGTTACTTTAATGAATTTTTAAGAAATTTACAATCTCAAAAAAGTGATAGTTTAGTCACATAATAGTCCATTTTTTATATAGATTCTAGGAGATTTATTAACTTTTTTAATCCTTATGTAACAACTTTAAACGACTATTATTTAAGAATGGAATGAGTAATTGTTTTATCATTGAGTATTAGAAGATAAAAAAATTAATAATTAATTTACTAATTCACATTAAAATTAATGATTTTTAGTTAGATTAATTTTAATTATTAAATATTAAAATATTTATTAATTTAAATCCTTATATATAATATAAAAATATGAATATTACAAAGCTTTTCAATCATTTAAAATACCTTTTTTCTGAATATATTTCAAAAATATCATTATTATTGTTGAATAAAATTAAAACTCTTTATTCTTTTTAATTACATTTTTTTATATTTATTAAATAATGATGATAATTAACCAATTGACATATTTTAGAAATATAATTAATATTAATTAATCAATTTTACTTTTATCATAATTAACTTACTATTATATATTATCTTAAAGAAAATGATTTTTTTTGTCAAAGAAAATAATAGTCTAATAACTTACAGGATATGACAAATAACTAGTAGTAATATTAAAAAAAAAGAGCACATTATTTTAAATAATTATGAACATTAAAACTAAAATTTTGATCTTATAGAAAATATTATAAAAAAAATTATAAGGTTACTTTTTTAATATTAAATTCAAGTTCGGGCCCAGGCTCGGGCCCTGACTCAGTTTCAGGTTAGATTCGAGCTCGAGCCTTGTCGGTTTTGGGTGATTTCAAGTTCGGACTACTTCTAGTTCAGGTAATATCGGGTTCGAACACGGACAGGTTTAGGTCGTTAACTTTTTTTGTCAAATCGGGTTTGGTTGGGGTTAGGTTGGGGAGGGTTCGGACACGTTTTCGAGTTCAGATTCATTTTTCCACCTTTAAGAAAAAATAAAACATTAATTATATAAAATTTTCTATATTTAGCATCTTAAATGGTGCCTCGGGTGCACCATTTAGCTTAGTATTATTTACTTAAATTATACTCCATCTGTTCTTATTTATCGATCTCCTTCTAGAAGTTTTACTTGTTCCTTTTTATCTGTCAATATCCCAATTAACATCAATTATTAATTTTCAAAATTACCCTTTCAAACTCCTTTCTCTCTCTTTTAACTGAATATTTTTCTTAAATAGAAGAAAGAATCAAAGAGGGAGACAGATATAAATAAAATAAGAAAGTCAAAATAAATATGTATACAATTTTACACCATAATTACTTTTCTTGTTCTGTGTGAAACGGTTAATTGAGATAAATAAATAAGGATAGAGGAAGCAATTGATAATTCTTTAAATGCACACAACACATTTACTAGTATACTGTAAAAGAATGTAAAACTAGAAGTTTTACATTATTTGTAAGTTGATCATTCTTATTTTGAAAAATACTTCTTCATTAATTAATACTAGGTTTAAGATCTAGTTCTGTGTAGGAATCATTATAATTTAAGTGTAAAATTTCAACAAATCAATAAAATAAGTGACGAAATAATTACCTTTCGAATTTTATAATCCTTATAAAAAAATTGGATGATATAAGAATAAAGCAAGACATTGAGAAAAAAAATTATCATTAAAATATTTTGGGAAAAGCAAAAATTTTTAAAGATATTATTATAACCTTTTTATTTGTTATCCCTTTTGATATTTATCTAAAAATATTAATTGTAAAAAATATTTTTTAGAATTATTTAATTCAATAAAATATTAAAAAATATTAAAATTATCATTTAAAACTTTCTGAAGTATGATTTTATAACTATTTTAAACGTATGTAAGATTTATAAAATAACACTTCGGTGCTGTTTGATAAACTGAAAAAATTAAATGCTGAAAAATTAAATACTAAATTTGATAAGTACTGAATTTGTATATAAACTTGTTTGATAAATAAATGTTGACTATAAATATATTATTTGAAAACCATAAATGATAACGATTTTTAAAACTTATTAATGTCTAAAATAAAGGTAATTTAGTATAAAAGGAAAGTTTTTCAAATTAAAACCCTTAATTTTGTTCACCATTTAATAATAAGTAGGTCTCTACATACTTTATAAATTCAACGTTTTTTTATTGAAAAAAAATCTTTTAAGTAATGATTAGTAAAAATTATTCAATATATTAAAAATTTTAAAGTGTTAAAAATTTTTATTTTTAATAGTTTATTAAACAGTCTCTTAGTATGTATCATCATATATGTTTAATTGTTTTTTAATCTAAATCTAATCTAAAACAAAGTAAATTATTAAATTTATTAAATTAAATTAAATTAAATTAAAAGAAGGTGATAAGCATGCAAGGATTATATACGCCTATTCGTAAAGAATATTCAAAGAGAGAGAGAGAGGCTTATAACAAAAGAAGAAAGAAAACAAAAGGGGAGGTATTTGGGTCAACTCAATCTCAAACTCAAAGATGACAAATCCAATTTGAAAACATTATCCACCAATTAAAAAGAGAAAAAAGCTTACGGGGAATCCCATTTACAATCCGACCTGTCCCTTTAGCCTTCCGATTCTCCACGTGTCACTCTATCCCAATCGCTGGCGCTTCCTCAAAAACCGGATACCGACAAAACACATTAGTTCCCACTCAGGAACGTTCACGAACGAGCAATCCCTTGGGTCCCACACTTTATCCAAACTTAATCCCCACCGCACGTGCCCTCACGTGACTCAATCCACTTCCCCGCGCCCTACTTTCCAAAAACAGATGACGTGACCGTACCCTCTCATCTCTTTCCAAAATGACAAAAAAGGCCCCAAAAAAGGACAAGCCAAGCGTGCAAAAGAGAAGGTTATTTTAGTCATTGAGAAAGTCGACGGCCAGGCGCCATCACCACCGGCGTTATCGAGGGGCCACGTGGCGTTCCACTGGCACGTGTAAAAGGCACGTGCAACTGAGTAAGACCAGGCCGCCAACCATACAGCCATTGCTGTAAAAATAAAAGATCCTTTTGTTTTCAGTTCAGAGTTCAGACTGCAGAGCATTGAAGAAGAAGCAAAGGGCAAAAAATCCTTAGCAAAAAAGAAAAAGAAAAAGAAAAAGAAAAAGAAGAAAGCTTCGATCAAATGGTGCAGTTGATGAGTACCGGAAAAAGGGTACCTGTAAAACTGGAAATTGAAGAAGTCCTTGAAGATGAGTTGGCTCCTCTTTCAAAAAGATCAAAACTCAACCCTTCTTTACAGGTACAAATAGATTTTATATACATATTTTAGCTAAATGGATTCTTGTTTGTTCAATTTTTTGCAAGGCTTCTCTTTTGATGGTTTTCATCTTTGGGTCTGTTTCTATTGTGGGTTTGAGATGAAAGAACCTTTCCCTTATTGGAATTTTGTTGTTGCTCTTGTTGTTTTTTCCTTTGTTTAGGTTTATAAGTTTCAAAATATTTCTTTTTATTATATTGAATTAGATTTCTCTAACTTGTTTCCTTACTACTTTTGAATGGATTTAGTTGCTGGAGCAGGAGGAAAATATTGAAAGTGGGGATTTTCCAATCCCATCATCATTGTATAACCCACTTAACGAGCCTAGTCCACTTGGCTTGCGTTTGAAAAAGAGTCCATCCTTTTTGGACTTGATTCAAATGAAGCTTTCACAACAAAATGCCAAGAAATTAGCTGCTCTCAAGAAGAAAGATAGCAAGGGAATCACAGCTCCTGGCGTGCAGGACAAGCTCAAGGCTTCGAATTTTCCTGCTTCTGTGTTACGGATCGGTTCTTGGGAGGTATGTCTTTAATTTCCTGGGTTTTTGTTCTGTTTGGAAACAGACTGTGTTTTTTCTCTGCAGTTTGAAGTGACTGAGGTATTGTTGGATTGTAGTATAAGTCAAGATATGAAGGGGATTTGGTAGCAAAATGTTACTTTGCTAAGCACAAGCTTGTATGGGAAGTGCTTGATGGTGGACTCAAAAACAAAATTGAAGTTCAGTGGTCTGATATTGTAGCTATCAAGGCAAATTATCCTGATGATGGACCAGGGACTTTAGACGTAGTGGTAATTTAACTGTGCCTGGAGCTGTTGTTCTTTCTTAACAAATATCTTTGTATAATTGTCAATGTTCTGAGGGAAATAATGAATTCAAAGGAATTTGTTATTTGCTACAGTTGGCAAGACAGCCCCTTTTCTTTAGGGAGACAAATCCACAACCTAGGAAGCATACGCTTTGGCAAGCAACATCAGACTTTACTGGTGGACAAGCAAGCATGCACAGGTACTATTTTTGAGCATTTTAGTCTCTGGCCACGGCAGATCATTGAAGTGATTTGATATTGGATTGGTCATGCAACTAGATAAATTTGAGTACCATTCTAGCATTTGGTTATGAGCATTTGATGTCCTGTAATAATGATGCATTCTTTACTTATCACAGGCAACATTTCCTACAGTGCCCACAGGGCCTTTTAGGGAAGCATTTTGAGAAACTTATTCAATGTGATCCTCGCCTCAACTTTCTAAGTAAACAGCCAGAAATTTTGCTAGAGTCACTGTATTTTGAACCCAGGATATCTGGTTTCAATGATTCAAATGAAGCTAGCCATGGAGTTGAGTTAAAAGGTGAGGAGGCACCTACTATCTTTGGATTGCAGGATCCTTCGTCACCATCTGCTGGTCAATCTTCTTCCTGTAAAAACGAACAAGATTTCAGAGGTAGAGTTGCTGAAAATTATTGCAAGGGAACTCCATCACCTAGCTCAGGTAAAATTATGAAGTGAAAATATTGGTCTATGCGGTTTCGTTTTAGTTGAAATTTTTGATACAATGATAAGATCATTCCTACATTTCAACATTTTCTGCGGTAGGTGAATAGTGTCTTTTAACATGGAATGATGATTATCTTTCTCCTTCATTCTGCTTAAGACTGTTATTTTGAGCATAATTGTTTGTCTAGATGATAATCGATTCATTGTTTTCCTTCTTATACTTGCATTGGTATCATAATCTGATTGTTACAGTTCAAAGTCCATTTTGTTTGCATCTGCCATGCCAATATATATTTATTGTTCAAAAAGTTGGTCAGATCTAACTAATTCCCGAGCAATGTTGCTTTTGAGCTGCCATGCCAATAGATATTTATGGTTCAAAAGTTGATGAGGAAACTGAAGTACATGTCATATAGTTTTGCATAGCAATTATATATGCTAAATAATTGGTCTTTTGGAGTATGGTCAAACTATCTTTTAGTTGAAGTCAATATGGCTAAAGACAATCAAAGCATGAGAATTATCTCTCCGTTATCTACCATTTGAAGCCCATTAACCCGAGTGACAATACTTTCATTTCCTTCATGTATACACGTGGGGACATGGAATGTTTACATATGATGGACTCTAAAACAACCTGTATTTTTTTATTTTTACTACAGTGATGGATGCCCATGTGATTGAAGAAATTAGAGGCAGCAATGCCAATGAAGGAAAGTTGTTCAGGCAATGGGATCAGATTAGATTTCCTGGACTTCATGCATCCATGTCAATGAGTGATCTAGTGAATCATATTGGAAATTGCATTTCTGAACGGATGACATCTTCCGGTGAGGACCTACAGGGCCGAGATATCTTGGAGGAGATTACGCAATACTTGCTCAATGATTCACAGCATACATCAGCCTCTGATGAACAGTCTCTCATGTCTAGGGTCAATTCTCTTTGCTGTCTTCTGCAGAAGGATTCTGCTGTGGCACCAAATAATCAGACCAAAGAAGATGATGCTATTGATGCCCACGATTATGGTAAAAATGTTGAAGGCAATTCGGTCTCTGCACCAGCATGTCAGAGTAAGACATCAGAGGGTTTTCGTGCAACTATGGATGAACCGGATGAAGTTTCTCGCTCCGAGCGCTCACAGTTGATGTCAAGGAAGGATTCAGTTGGGGATCTTCTTCTCAATCTTCCTAGGATTGCTTCACTGCCACAGTTTTTGTTCAACATAATGGAAGATTCCGATATTCAAGCTAGATAGTTATAAAGCTAAAGTCTTCTTCTTCCACAAGAGTAAGAAGAAATGATTTCAGGTTGCTAAATGAACTTGTAAAGTTATACTCTGCAAGTAGTTCTGATGAAGAAAGTAGAGCCCATGTTCATACTAGAAGCTGGTATTTGGTGTTCTCTGTTTTTCTTTTCTAAGCATTACTGAAACTCGTGGCCGTATTTGTAATGTAAATATTTTCTATATATTTCTAGTCATACCGTATATAAAATTGTCTTTAATTCTGATCCTTTCAGTGACCATTATCTCTCTCTCTCTCTCTCGCTCTCTCTCTCTCTCTCTCTATATATATATATATATACATATTAAAGTTAACATATATATATTAAAGTTAACATCATATGAAAATTTCAAAAAAATCTTTTGGTTTTTTATATAGTGTTAAATTAATTTTCTTTTTTGTTATTTTTTAATAATATATAAAATTTTTAAAATAATCTTTTATATTAATTGTAACATCTAATGAAATTTTGTAAAGAATTTTATACTAATTATTGTAGTTTTAAGTTTTAATGTTTCTTTTGGTCTTTTCGTAATAATTAGAAATTTCATTTAAATTCTTACAAAAATTTTAATACTTATAAAAAAAATTTATTAAGACCATATTATTTTTTTTAAAAAAAAGAAATACACATGAATTAAAAACTTTATTAAGATTATACTATTCTTATTCAAAAAATCTATTATACAATCCTTAAAAAAAGAAAAATATGCATAATTTAAAATAATAAAAATAGGTATTAAGAGCATATATTTTTGAAGTAGGTATATTAATTTGTCTTCTTTAATATCTATTAATTAAATAGATTAAAGTTAACACCATTAAAAATTTCATTTAAATTTAAAAAAATTCAATTCTTATAAAAAAAACCTATTAAGACGTACTATTTAAAAAAAATGAAATACGCACGAATTAAAAATCTCATTAAGATTATACTAAGTTTACTTAAGAAATAGATTATATAAATCCTTTAAAAAAAAGAAATATATATGATTTAAAATTAAAAAAAAAGAAATAAGTATTAAGAGACTATTTCTTTTTAAGAAAGATATTAACAGATTGTTTTATTAATTTATTATTATTGTATTAGTCATATGTAACTTTCTTTTTTTATAATAATATTGTTAAAAATATATATTTTAATAAATATAAAAATTTATTTTAATTTCATGTAAATCTAAGATATTTATATAATTTATAACATTAAGACAAGTCTAATATAAAATTTTCATATATACTTTAACAAATAAAAAAATATATTGAAGTGATGGTCGAGGAGTTGGACTCCTTGGTATAGGTGGAGAGGATAACAGTGAAATGATTGAAGTGTGGAGAGGTGAGCGTGGAGAATGAGGGGTAGGGTGTCTTCTTCCGTGAGGTGTCTTAAAATGAGGTGTAAATGAGATGAAAAGCTTTGGGGCCATTGGATATAATATTACCTTTTTTGCTATGTTGTAAACGACTTGTTACCTATTGTAACGGTTATAAGGATAAAATTTAATTTTTGTTTGTTCTGATAATCACTCAACCAGTTACTGCATTCAATACCCCCACAATCCGTCTCATCAACTTTCAAACTCGATCCACTTAAAAAATTATTTTGCAATTATATTTTATTTTGAAATTTAAATTAAAAATTAAAAAATTAGAAATGAAAAGAAGAAAATTATTTAACCATCAAACTTCAAACCGGCCAAGAACAGACCCTACCCCTGCTTTCTGGCTGTAAAAGTCTCCACTAAGTCCCTCTACTATATAAATATGTTCAATTTAGTTCATGTATTATAATTTGAGTCAATTTAATCCCTATACTATTAAAAATAGAATAATCGAATCCTTTCATATCACATAATCAATTTTAATCGTTAGAATACCAATTTCTACCTTTAGGATTACTAACAGTGACCCGCCCGGACCTAGTTCGTACATGTCAAGTTGTATATTTGTATATAGTTGTGTGGACAAGGGAATGAAATTGGACTTACCTTAGATATTTTGAACTTCCTTTAACTTAATTCCGAACTTAAAAACCCTAATTTGTAGTCCAGAGTCGGTGGGAGTCACTTGGACACAAAAATCGAGGTAAGGGGGGGCATGTTGACCGAAGTCAACATGGCAGAATTGAGTTCGGCACTGGACCTGGTCGGGTCCTGCGCCGGACCCATAAAATCTATATAGACCGAGACCCCCATTGTTGCACCATTTCATTTCTTTTTCTTCTTCCTCCGAAGTCTCTCTACTCTCCATCAAAATCATCACTTCAATCCTTCTTCAAACTCTTTAATAATCATCATCATCAGCCTCTCCAGCTTCCAAGAAGATAAAAAAAAATCAATTTCTTCAAGAATTCAACAAATCTCCAAAACTGTCAACTCGATGATAGTTTGTTCTTCAAGCTATATCTTTCAATTCAACCGTAGGAATTGACTAAGTTTTTGATATGTTGTTCTAGGCTCATCAAGCTTTAATTTGATAGTTTATATGCTTGATCTCGTTGAGTGAGATGAAAGAAATGATCAATTGAAGATTGAATTTCGATTTAGCTCAAGAACACTTAGACCTCTTGACTTTTGATCCAAATTTCGTGCATGATTAGTTGTTTAATCTAGTTCTTGAAGCTGTATTTCCTTAGATTAGGTGTTCAACTGCTTGTGTTTCAATTCTCGTCTAATTTGATGAAGAATCGAGCTCAATTCGAGCTGAAAAGTGAGGAGGCCGAGCCTTGGCCTCCAAACAGGGGCGAGTCCCGCATGGGACTCACCCAATCCCGCGTAGGACTCAGCCAAATTTGGGGAAATTCCCCTGAATTGGCTTACTCCCACCCGGCAGTAAGCCACCAACACCGGAGGGGCATTGTAGTAAGGGTATTTTGATAATTTTGTAATCCTAGACCCCAATTGACTTTAATTGCCTTCTGGACTTGTCCAAATTAGTTCGTAGACCCTAGAAACCCTAATTAGGTTTTGTTGTGTGATCTAATTGTTAGTTGGATGCCTTTATTAATCAAATTAGATTTTAATTTGATTATTTGGGTACGTGATTATACGAAGTCGGGTGATAACGATCGAGCTAAGGCATTCGAGGGGTAAAATTTAGGAGTATACAAACCTCCCTTAATTGTGAGTGGCTTGGATTATAGTGGTTGACCATTGAGGGTCAACTGTTTTCTTAATGCTTTATTAATTGTTTTATTAAACGTTTATAACGTTTTGGGATATGGACTGTCCACCCTCACACACGAGTTTAGAAAAAGATTTAAAGGTGGGATTCTCAAAAGAATATATGAAATATTATTATTATGATTTTATTGATTATATGATCCCCTGGGAGATGAGTGATTGAGAGAGTTCTTCGATGCTCTGATTTGATTAAGTATGGACCGAGTTTGAAAAGCATGCATGAGACGTAGCCGTGGACCACCTGTTGAGGGGCACGGTGAGAAGAGACCTTGAGAGAGGTGCGTAGGGAAGCTCGCCAGGGCTCGAGGTAGCTGTATTCCACCACAGCGAAGGCAAACGTCAAGGGAACGGGCTAGAGAATATAAGAAAAAGGATTTGAGTTATAAGTTAGCCCTTGACGGTCCAGCGGGGCACCCAACTACACGAGTGTATCTTTGGGACGATTTCAGATGCCAGCCCATTTATGATATTTGTTATTTGTTTTGGTGTGGGATTTCATATGATTTTACTAAATGGATTATTAAATGAGTTTTGGATTATTTCATATCCCCAGCCTGAGGTGATCGGTTATTATAACCGAATCCCTCACTGGGTACATATATATTTGTACTTACACCATTCACCTTTTGTTGTCAGGTCATCAGGCTACGGACGACAGGCGTCTCGGTGGACAGTGATCCCGGTATCTCACTACGGACATGATTTTGTAAGTTCCACCTAGTCCCCTTATGAATCTTGGCTCGGATAATAGTATGCATATATTATTATATTATTATTTTTTCGCTGTATGTTTGCATCGTAAGACGTGCCACTTATATTATGTAAATATTTTATGATATTTTCTATATCTTTTTATTATATTTTTATATATTTCTCTCGTGCCCCTTATTTATGCATTGTATCATCTTGGATAGCTCACCTTTCGAGGAATGCATTTCGAGGTGATACAACGGTTGTCACGTGGCTGGGCCTGCGGGTCGAGGCGTGACAAACAGGGCAATGATATGTCAAGTTAAGTCATGAATTGGTATGACCAGTACTGATATGATATTGATACGACACTACACGTTAGTTTATGGTCTGCCTCATCACATACACCCAGATATTGTTTTAACATTTTAACAGTGCCACGTCAATACCAAGCATCCCAATTAATGTCTTAATTTACCCATCATATCCATATTACTGCCACATTATTAATTTTAATGACATAAATTAATCTTGTGATATATAAGGTCTTAATTGTTCAATTATCTATAGTACATGGACTAAACTGAATATATTTGTATAGTATAAGGACTTAAGGGGTACTTTCACTACCTCAGGCGGCCGTTGCCAACCTCCAATGAACCTATAAAGATGCAGATCCATTTTTTTGCCTCCTTAAACTCGAATCCAACTTTAAATTTGTCAAAATCCATCTAAAAAAATCTTCAAATTTAACATAAAATCTGTGAGTTCTAAGCTTAGATCCGATCATTCCCATTGTCTAATGACCATAGTTTTCAGATATGTTGTTCCTTTCATTACAACCTCTCTTTTCTTCTTTGGGATCGTACAAACTCATCCCATACTCCAAATCCGAAAATCAAAATGACAAAAATGTGAGATTTTTTTTTTAGGTTTTCATTCTTGTTTTTTTTTTGTATTTTCGATTTTTGGGTATATTTTTTTTCTTATTTTGGTGAATGAGTCTGCAAACAACAGCAAGGTCTCAGCATGAGCAAGATCAACAACAGAAATTGGCATGAGCTCTGATACCATATTAAGCATTTAACCTAAAACCAATTTTGACACACCCGGACCTAGCACGACTTTTCGGCATGAACGGAATAGTGCAAGATGACGTATTAATTAAACAATATGTCGGTCCAGCTGTGTCAAGTCAAAAGAGAAGTCAAACTTAAGGTAAGCCGTAGTTGGAAGATGAGATTGGTGACCATGTATGGAATCACTAATGTGGACTTCTTTAAGTCCATAGTCAATGGATTGGACGTCTATTGGTGAATTGGTCGGTGGATCGAGCCAATGATCAAAGTTTTGATAGATTAAAAAGAGAAGAGAAAGTCTGGCCCGGGCCCGAGTAGACTCGGCGTCGGACTCCCCTATAAATAGGGGGAGGCCAAGCCTCTCTCTTCATTTTCTCTCTTTCTCTCTTCTCTCATTTCTCTTTTTTCTCAATTGCTCTTTTAGAGCAATTTTGGACTTTTGGTCGATCCGGACAAACCGACCGAAGAATCAAGCGAGATCTTGGTAGGTTATTCTTAACTCCTTGATCTACATTTTTCTAAGTTTTCACGCATCTCCATGCATTGGTCTAAGAGAGATCCAAGCTCAAAGTTAGGTTTAGCTTTTAGTTAGATTTTAAGTTTAGATTTGAGATCTAGGAATTTTAAGCTTGTGATTCTCGTTTCTGCTCTTGTAAACGCGTCGTGGAAGGTGAGAGGAACCTCCATCTCGAATTTCACGACAATCGGTGGATCGAGGGGCTCGGAAACTGAGGAAAAGCCTCGGATCCCGAGGCCAGACTGTGGCTCCCGCGAGGAAGCCGAGTCTCTCCCATGAGGGAGAGACCCACTGGCCAAGTCCCACGCGGGACTTGGGCCACTCCCGCACGGGACATGGCCAATTTGGCCCAATCGCGTGGGTGGGTCATTTTGGGCCCAAATCCGAGAGGCTGGGCATTTTGGCCCAGATTCCAGATGGGCCTGACCCAGCCACAGGGGGAGGCCTGCCTGGCCCAGACCCAGGCCGAGCTGGGCCCGTCCCGTGAACCCCCATGGGCATTTTCGTAATTTTTCACCAAGTATCTGATTTTTACCCTGGAACCTCCCGGACACTTTTCTAAGCCCCTAATAGCATTCAAACATCGCCTTAGGTCATATTAGAGCCTCGTAGGTGCATTCATAAATCTAATTATGAATGCTAACGTATATTTCCGTGTATTAGGGCTCCGGATAATCGAATGTTGCGATGCACCGGAGGTTAAAGCTACATGGAGCGCTTGGGAGTATATGAATCTCCCAATACTGTGAGTGGCCTTGCTTTTAGTGTTTAGCCACTAGGGACAAATGTTTTTAAATGTTTTAAAAATATAAATTGTTTTAAAAGGTTTTACAACTACTTTTGGGATAAGGATATTCCACGACACACACGTTTTATTTTGTGACACCCATTTAGAGGGTGAGATGATTTTAGAATCTAAAAGTTTGTGTGTTTAAATGTTTAAAACTTATATGTTTTGAATATATATATATATATATATATATGATAAATATATGAGAGAGATACAAAATGCGTAATTGAGTGGCTCCTCGGGCTTCAATATATGAGGGAACGTGGACCGAGTTGGAGAAGCATTCTAGATTCTCAGCCGTGGACCACCTATCGAGGGGCACGGTGAGACGAGACCCTGAGAGAGGCGCGTAGGGAAGCTTGCCAGGGCTCTATAGCTGTGTTCCACCACAACTGGCTACCACCGAGGGAACGGGCTAGAGAAAGAAAAAGGGAAGAAAATGTTTTCAAAGCGAAAAGAGATAGCCCTCGGTGCAGTAAGGCATATGACCGGCCAGTCGTGCCTTCAGTGTATTAGATGCCAGCCCATATAGTATATTTTATTTTAAATGTTTTAAATCAAATTCTCATTGGGAGAATTATAAAAGAGATTTTGAAAACAAGTTTATTTATTTTATTTTTATTTTTATTTGATTCATTATATTTTGGATTACCCCTGTTTTCCCTAACCTCGATGAAGATTCATTGAACCTTTGTCACTCACCTGTATCCAATGTGGATGGATGCAAAATCGCGTACGGGGTCAGCTGATAGAATGGAAGCTCACTAGGAGATGTCGATTGCCTAGGCTTAGCGGTTTCCGTTGCATAGGTATTCCTTTAAATTAATCCACTGGTATTACTTTAAAGTTTATTATTTTATTAAAAGATTTTTAATTAAAGTTTTAGTTGTTTTGCAGCGATGATATCCATTTCAATGCCTTGCGGTGCTTCTGGTGCCTGACCGATCGACACGTACTTCGAGGCAACGCGACGGTTGTCATGTGGCCGACCCAGACGGGTCGGGGCGTGACAAATTTACTATAGATAGAGAGCCCAAATTGAATTTTAAGGCCAAGAGCAATTCCAATATAAAGATGTAGGTACACTTATTTTACCTCCTTAAACTCGAATTCAACCTTAGATTTGTCAAATCTAAACAATCTAAAAATTTAACGTAAAATCTACAGGTTCTAAGCTCAGATTCGGTCATTTTCACTGTCAATGACCCTAGTTTTTCAAATATGTTATTCCCTTCATTACAACATCTCTTTTCACTGTTGGGATCATACAAACTCACCCCAGAATCCAAATCTGAAAATCAAAAAGACGAAAATGTGAGGTATTTTTTGGAGGGTTTTAGTTCTTGCATTTTTTTTTGTATTTTCGATATTTGGATATATTTTTTTTCTTATTTTGGTGAATGAGTCTGTAAACAGCAACAGGGTCTCAGCATGGGTAAAATCAAGAACAGAAACTTGCATGAGCTCTGATACCATATTAAGCATTCAAACTAAAACCAATTTACTATAGGTAGAGAGTTCAAATTGAATTTTAGGTCAAAGAGCAATTCCAATGTAATCGATGTGGGATTATCTAATTCAAAAACTTATATTTACATGTAGTCCATGACAAACAATCGAAATAGATATGTTTACACGTCGATAACCAAAATAAAGGTAACATAAACAGGCCTGGACCATGATATCATGTTAGAATAGTAATAATGGTTATTAGGAGAAAATTGTTTGCATATTCAGACGTGCATTGTAAAGTGAAGAAAGAGTAATCTTGGCTAATTTAAGCCACAATAATGCTAATTACTGGGATATCAACAATTTCATTGTTGTATATGAAGGTTTCGTAGCTGACCCATATTTCTTTCACCACGAGGGTACGCTCATCGAACCTTACTTCATCGTTTATGTCGAAAGGGTCCCGACCCCATATAAAAACGAGATTAGCCAAAAATTCACAAAGTACGTCACCAAAAATTAAAAGAAGGAATAAAAAAAATCGCAACAAACAAGTTTTCAAGAATATGTGGTATAAAGTTTGTCCATAGAATAACGATGGCTGTAGTGAATAAATTGAAAAGGGAGTTGAAAGTGAGATTCAGTAGTGCCCCGACCACCGATCCGTTCTTCAAAGGTGAAGGCTATGGGAGGCCTTTGACGAAAAATGCAATGATGGACATGAGAAGAACAATAAGGCATATGTTGATGTTTACTACCATATCAGCTTCTTCTTTTACAAAGCTATCAACTCTTCCGTCAACATTAATATGATCATCTTTTTCTCCAAAATTGTCTCATTCTTTTCTGTCTTCTATGCTAATTCTTTTTCTTTCCTTGAAGTCAATTCCCTACATTTTGGGAGCCAATGCCTAATATCATAGGGAAAAATGAAAGGCCACATCAAATGTTACGTGACAGTGAGAGACTTTTTTTCTTTTGCTTAGGTTGTGTAACAGGCATTTGAAAGGGTTTTTTGGTTTGTGTTGGAAAGAAATGCTAAGGCATAATTAACTTTCACAACAAAAATGAAAATATTTGCAATTGCCAGAACTCCGTTGGAGACAAGACTGATGCAAAAAGGCAAAAACGTATATTTTTGTAGTAACGTATAGAAAATTTATTTTAATAAATTTTTAATAACTATATTTTCCTTAGCCAATCATAATTATATCTTAATTTGGATTTTTTAATCGTGACTCATTCTTTGTCTCTCTAGCATATGTATTCAATAAGTTGCAATTTAAATCCATGTGCTATAGAATGCACTCTTTTTTTTTCTATTTAACCAAATTTTCATTAGGCTTTTAGCTTAAAATTAATCTATTTTGAATTGGGTTAACCCACTATAGGGTAAAACTCTTTCAATAATAGTTTTCTACATTCATAAAACTTAAATTTGAGACCTTATTTATGAGATATCAATATCAAATCACTTGAATCAATCAATTATTGATATACACTCATTTAGTTACAATCAATCATATAGAGCTTTTTAAAACAAAAATTTACAAAAAGTTAGAATTGATCTTTTTAAGCAATCTTATAGTTGCAATTTAAAGACTTCCAAAGAATTTGATTTATTTAAACTAATTTAAATTGCCAATGAAAAAGAGAGAATTAAGGATTAAATAATTAAATTTGGGAATTAAGAATTAAATAATTAAATTTAAGGAAAACATAATATAACATAAAAAACTAAAGATCAAAAGGCATTACATTACATTTGTAACGAAATAATGGGTATTGAATTATACATAATAAGACATGTAGTATAAAATCCATAAACATTATTTAGTAATAAAAAGTAGTAATGATTAATGATTGAAAATAAATAATTATTAGATTTGGAGAAGACATATATACAACATTAAGATCAATAAACAACATTAGTAATATGAGCTTTTAAATAAAACATGTACAAGATATAAGATTCATACACATTTCATTAGTAAACTAATGGTCAATAAATTATAAATAAATAAATGATTATATTTGAAGATGGAATGTTTAAGACTAACATCTATACACACTAATATTAGTAATATAAGCTTTGAATAAGAGATATATATATATATATATATATATATATATATACACACACACACATATAACTAAGATTCATATACATTATATTATTTTTATGAATTGATTATCAAAAAATTATAATTGGATAAATTGTTAAATTTGAAGAAGACATATGTAAGACTAAGATTCATATACTAATATCAGTATAATATTTTTTTTTGTTTAATTGAGGGTATTTTTAGGCATTTGGTTCAAGATTAGTCCTTTTCGAGCTCTCCCAACAATGGGGTAAAACTTACTATAGTGGTAAAACTTTCCCAACAATGATTTTATCTATTCACAAGACTCGAACTCTAGAGCTTTCTTAAGGAAAATAAGTGTCAAATCACTTGAACCAACTATTTATTGGTAATATTAGTATAATATGAACTTTAAAGAATATATGTATAAAATTAATATTCATACACATTTTATTATTAATAATATAAAATGATGATCAATTAATTGAATATGGATAAATGACTGTATTTGAAGATGACATGTATTAGTAATATAAATTAATGATAAATGAATTGTAAATAGATAAATTGTTGATTTTAATAAGACATATATAAGATTAAAATTCGTTACATAAGATTAAGATTAAAATACATAAATTTTAAAAATGTATCAAAAATTTATTGGTTAGGAAAGTTTTTCTATTGGCTAGGAATATTAAGGTTTCATAAATATTAAAACATATAATTTTTTACATTAAATATAATTAAGGGTTTCAAGTTAGATAGAATGTCACGCCCCGACCCGCCCCGGGTTGGCCACATGGCAACCGCCACGCTACCTCGAAGTACGTGTCTGCAGCCACACATCCGAGGCACCGCAAGGCTTGAAATAGATATTATCGCTGCAAAACAAAACTAAAATTTTAATTAGAAATCATTTATAAAATATTTAATTTATAAGTGACACCAGTGGATTAATTTAAAGAATACCTACACAGCGGAAATCACTAAGCCTAAGCCACCGACGCCTCCTAGTGAACCTCTTTTCTAATAGCTGACCCTGTACGTAAATCTGCATCCATCGACATTGGATACAGGTGAGTGACAGAGGTTCAATGAGTATCCATCAGGGTTAGAGAAAACAGGGGTAATCCAAAATATAATAAAATAAATAAATAGAGTAATTAAAATAAATTTTGTTTTCAAAACCTCTTTTGAAATTCTCTCAAGGAGAGTTAGATTTAAAACCTTTAAAATAAATATATACTAAATGGGCTGGCTTCTAAAACACTGAAGGCACGACTAGCCGGTCGTATGCCTTATTGCACGGGCTATCTCTTTTCTCTTAAAATATACTTTCATAATTTCTCTTTCTCTAGCCCGTTCCCTCGGTGGTAGCCAGCTGTGGTGGAACACAGCTCTGGAGCCCTGGCGAACTTCCCTACGCGCCTCTCCCAGGGTCTCGTCTCACCGTGCCCCTCGACAGGTGGTCCACGGCTGAGAATCTAGCATGCTTTCTCCAACTCGGTCCACGCTTCCGCATATATTGGATTCCGAGGAGCCACTCAATTACTTATCTCTCGTCTCGCATCCCATCCATATATTTATCATATATAAATATATATTCAAAACATTTATGTTTAAAACATTTAAACTCACACAAACCTTTAGATTTAAAATCATCCCACCCTCTAAGTGGGCATATCACAAAATAAAAAGTGTGTGTCGTGGATTACCCTTATCCCAAAACAGTTGTAAAACCTTTTTAAAACAATTTATATTTTGAAAACATTTTAAAAACATTTTGTCCTTAGTGGCTAAACACTGAAAACAGGGTCACTTACAGTACTGGGAGATTCGTATACTCCCAAGCGCTCCATGTAGCTTTAACCTCCGGTGCATCACCGCATTCTATTATCCGGAGCCCTAATATATGGAAATATACGTTAGCATCCATAATTAAATTTATGAATACACCTATGAGGCTCTAACATGACCTACGATTGGGCTTGAATGTGATTCGGGGCTTAGAAAAGTGTCCAGGAGGTTCCGGGGTAAAATTGGACACTTGGTGAAAAATTACGAAAATGCCCCTGGGGACCCGTGGGCCCCACACTCGGGCTAGGCCAGGCAGGCCCTCCATATGGCTGGGCCAGGCCCGACCTAATTCTGGGCCCAAAAGGCCCCTCCCATGATAATTGGCCAAAAAGGCCTAGTCCGGCGCTGGACAGGCTCAGTCCCGTACGGTCCACCGTTCGATACTAAATTCGAGATGGAGGTTCCTCTCACCTCCCACGACGCGTTTATCGGAGCAGAAACGAGAATTACAAGCTCAAAGTTCCTAAATATCAAATCTAAACTTAAAATCTAACTAAAAGCTGAAACTAACTTTGAGCTTGGATTTCTCCTAGACCAATGCATGGATAAGCGTGAAAACTTAATAAAACGTAGTTCAAGGAGTTAAGAACAACTCACCAAGATCTCGGCTTGAACTTGCGGTCGGTTTGTCCGGATCGAACAAAAGTCCAAAATTGCTCCAAAGGAGCAGTTGAGAGAAAAGAGAAATGAGAGAAGAGAGGAAGAGAGGAAATGAGGGGGAGAGGCTCTGCCTCACTCTATTTATAGGGTAGCCCGGCACCGGGTCTACTCGGACCTCGGGCCAAACTTTCTCTTCTCTTTTAATCACTCAAAACTTTAATCCTAGGCCCGATCCACCGACCAATTCACTAGTGGACTTCCAATCTATTGACTATAGACTTAGAGAAGTCCACTTTAGTGTTTCCATGCATGGTCACCATTTCATCATCCAACTACGTCTTGTCTTAAACTTATCTTCTCTTCAGACTTGACACAGCTGGACCGACATATTGTTTAATTATCGCGTCATCTTGTACTATTCCATTCGTACGAAAAGGTCGTACTAGGTCTAGGTGTGTCATAGTAGGTTTAGAACAAGGTTAGTGTGTCTGGTTAAATTGAGATGAGAGAGAAAATATTAGGGTATCAGGTTATATTCGAATTAAAGAGAAAAGATGGAAGTTGATTAAAAGAAAAATGTACAGTTTGACATAAAGCAGGAGACGTGAGGTGACAAGTGAGTAGATAAAATATTTTCTTCTAAAAGTGGAGTCGGCGAGAAAAGATATTTTTATAGGTTTTATCCATAGTTACTAGGATCGCCCATATACCCCAGAACCATGAATTAGATCCGGACCGTGATACAGTAACGCTTTAGGATCACTCGAAACGCGGTTTAGATCCCTTAAAGTGGCGATCCCAAACTTCATAAACTTTTCAACTGAAGTCTTATCTCATCTTAGTTTGACTTAAAAGGCTACAGAAGCATGTTCCAAAGCCACAACCCATCAGTTATGATTCATGTGAGTCCCATTCACTTTGCTATACTCGGGGCTTTATTTATAAAAGCCTATTGCCCTTTAAGGCCACTACCCTTTGGATATGAGATGTGGTTGAAGTTAGAATTTTGAAGTTGAAGAAAGGCTGATTTTTATAGTGAAATGCTCAATGTGCATCCCTTAGGAGATGATGTGGGATGCTTTTGTTTTTGCAATTTGTTTGGCTTTTGGCTTCAACATTTTACACGTTTTAATTTCCTACTTCCCATCCCTTAATAACAAAATGTGAAATCATACAAGCATATCTCAACATTCTTTATTGATATTTTTTCATCTACAAAATTTTATTATTCTTTTTGCTTTAATTTTTCTATATTTCATAAATCTATATTACAAAATTTGAAAAATACTTTTAGTCTTATAGACTAACTTTAAAACTTTTGAAGTATTATTATAAAAATACTCGCTTCATCCCTATTTATTTATCCCCTTTCGACTTTCATAAAGTTTAAGAAAAAGTGATTGAATTATGTTGAATTACATTGTTACCCTTGATGTTTGTTAGTGTTTTTGAGGTTTCATATAATGGTGTGATAGCAATAAAAAAGAAGGAAAGAAAAGGACGGATAAAATTGAGAATTGAAGTTTATTGATTGTTTATTTATAATAAGGAACAAATAAATTGGAACTTCTAAAAATAAAAAATGAAAAAACAAAATGGGAGAGAGGAAGTAGCATTTTGTGTCCTTTTATTTCATAAAAATTTGTTTACATTTTCGGAAGAGATTTTATATAATTGTTATATCCAAATTTGTCATGGGTCGAATTCTAGTCAGGTCCATGACGTTGTCGGGCATAGGCGGTAACAGGAAGAAATAAAAGGCTTGAAACCGAGACATGAAACTTGGATAAAACGTCAAGACATGGGCTTGATCAAAGGTAAAACCCAAACAACTAAGGATACTAGTAGTGCAGCCGATGAAGAACTAGACCTTGGACCAACAAAGCCCAAATCATAAGACAACAAGTAAAAAGAAGCTAAAGTCTGGTAGATAGAAAAAGTAGGGAGGGAAAGTTTCAAATCCCAACAATGCTTAGCCGACGGGAAGGTTACCAGGTAACTCCCAGGGAAGGTGGGAGAAATCCAAGCAACATCCCAAGGAAGTTGAGAAGAAGTGGGCTATGTGGATACATACCAAGGGGTAGTATGAGGCAATTAACGCAATACCTTAAGTATAAAAGCAAGAACAGAAAAAATGAGGGGAGACTTTCGACGACGCATTGAAGCCGTTTATCCTTTTAATCATGTTCTTAAGAGTAGTTTATAGCATTAGCCTGGTAATTTAGGTCTTAGTTGTTTAGCTTTTTGTAGATTAATTTAGTCGTAGAAGTAGTAGTTAGCATAGTTAAACTGTTCCCCTCTCTTACGAGAAAAAACAGGGAAAAGAACCTTGTAATCGCCTAATTGATGGTATACGATAACCCGTTATCACTCAATAATAATATATGTTAAATATTATTGACAATCAAAAAATTATTTTAAAACATACCGCAATTCAAAATATCGTAATAACTAAGTTTATTTTTTTCGTACCATAAGATTTTCAACTTACGTACCTATTTCCGTACTGTAATCCAGATAACTACTAACTACGGTTTTATCTCTTATAAAATCTTTGTAATTTTGTCGTTTTTCAACCTATTGAAAATTGTGTTCTCACACCCAGATTACCGGCAACTTAGAGCTCATTGAAGAAACTTCATTCTAGCCGAACCCGTCAGTTGCTGGGCAGGATCTATTTTTAAGATAGAGAGAAAGTGAATTTTTGTCTAGATCGCAGAGTTGAGTTGAAAGGGAATTTAAAGGTGATGGAGAAACGTGTTATGAACTATTCAGGAAGGAACTCTTTAGGACAAATGAACACTTTTCGGAGTAACTCTTCCATCTGGTAGTTCTCTTCATCAGTGGAAGTAGCCACCAGGCTAGATATCCCAGTCAACTCATTAGTGGGGGAAGACAAACTGTTCCATCACATCCATCGCCGACTCACTAGAATTCCCGGATTGCAAAACCGCAAATGGATTTGAATCTGCCCTCAAGGAATTTTCCCCTTACCATCTTTAGGTTTCCAAATGGTCTTAGGAAGTTTGGTCAAGTCTGATTGTTTGGTTAAAGAAGCCCTAGGTGCAGGTGAATTTTTTGGGCTAAGGATATTGAGCTCATTGGCTTGATTGTCTTGATTCAGATTAGGCTTGGCCTCATTTATAGAGTGGTGGATAGAACGACGCCATTGGGAATGTTTTTTGGAAACAACTTTCCAGTTGTCTTCTACGGATTCTGGGATAGACTCCGATGATTGGGTATAGCTTGTAGCCGGAAAAGAATTTATTGGACAAGTGCCTTTTTCATGGCCTGTCAAGCTGCAGCCTATATAGAAAGTGGTTTTCGTCTCATACTCAAATCTGCTGGTTAAACCCATCTATCCATAAAAATTTACAAAAAGGATTCGAGGTTTCGATTTCTATACAAATTCAACCAAACCTTGCCCCGTTTACAGATGATGTAATAATATCAAGCTTGATAGGTTTTCCTAACAAGAAGCCTAGCTTGTACATGACTTGGTGGTCAATAGGTAATTCAGGAAGTTGAATCCACAAAGCCGTAGTAGGAGAAGTAGTTTCTGAAGAAGCTTCGAATTTTGGTTTCCAATGTTGAATTGACAGGTATCGATCATTTAGAAACCAAGGTCCGCCCACACAGGCTAAGAAATATTCTTCTTGAGATTGAAACTTAAGGAGAAAAAGTCATTTCCAAGATCAGAGATGTTCATACCTGATTGGATTCTCCAAACTTTCTTCAGGCGAGCGTGGAGAAGGGACATACTCAAAGAGTTCCCTAAAAGTTTAACAATCAAGGCATTTTTCCAGGGAGCTTGGATTCTGAGCCTCTCAGCAGAGGATAAATTAATAGAGGGGAGGCTCATGTCGGTAAGTTCATGCATTTGCCAACTCATAAACTCTTATAAATTAATAGAGGGAAGGCTCATGTCGGTAAGTTTAATTTGTTTGATGTCACTACTTTCGGTCCCAAATTCACTTTTAGTAATAGACATACGGATAATACTTTCTGTCGTTCTAAACTTGATAGTGCTCTTGTTAATTCTAACCAGCTTCAACGTTTTCCCTGTACCTTTGTTAAGGCTCTTATTGCAAGTGGTTTTGACCACTTACCTCTTTTATTGGATTCCGAATTACAGAAAAAACCCCCTCCTCCCTTATTTCGGTATGAAAAGTGCTGGATGAAAAATGTTGAATATGCCAATCTTGTTAAGTCTATTTGGTGGTCCACTATGATTGATACATAGTGTCGACCTGATATCTTATTGCACAGACTTCTCATGAAAATAGCAAAGTCCTCTCTGACTTGGAAAAAGACTAATTGGTAGAACCGTAATGCTAAACTTCATACTATTAAGGAAGAATTAATGGATGTTCATAAACAACTTGAGGTGACTCAAACCTCTAATCTTTTAAAACGTGAGCTTCTGTTAAATTCAAAACTTTTAGCTACCTTAAAGGAGGAAGAACTTTGCTGGGCACAGAGAGCTCATTCACGCTGGATTCAGTATGGTGAATTAAATACTTCCTTTTTCCAGGGTAGAGTCAAGACCAGGAGATCTAAGAATAATATTCTATCCTTGCTCTCGGATGATAAGGGGTTGATATCAGATCCTTCCCTGATCGAGAATGAATTTGTCTCTTCTTTTACTAAACTTTTTCAGTCAAATAACTCACATGTTTTTTGTAGCCACCTTGAGCCCTTTTGTCCTAAGTCGTCGGTAGCTGATGCCAAAGAGCTTGATAAACCAATTTCGAATAATGAAATTAGAGATGTTGTCTTTGAGATGGGTAATAACAAAGCTTCAGGAATAGATGGCTTTAACGCCACTTTGTTCAAAACTTATTAGAGTTTTATTGGTTCGTTTGTTTGTAATGCTTTCGATACTTCTTTAACACTGGTATTTCACTTCCTAACTTTAATTTAACTATTCTTGTTCTCATTCCTAAAATCACCTAACCTGCAAAGACCAGTCAAGGCCAGGTAGCCTTTGCAGTGAATTTTATAAAATAATAATCTCTGCTATCATTGCTGATCGATCAAGAAATTGCTTCCTTCGTTAATTAATCCATATCTGAATGCCTTTGTTCAGGGTAGGCATATGTCGGATAACAGTATAATAGTGCATGAGTTGCTTCACTCCATTGGAAAAAAAAAAAAAAACTCGGAAATCTTATGATATGGCCATCAAACTAGATTTTGAAAAGGCTTACGTTTCTTACCAAGGTGCTTCAACTCTATCGTTTTCCTTGTAGGTGGATTAATATTATCTTGACTTGTGTCTCTGCAGTCACTTACAAATTGCTTTTGAATGATAAATTGTCTGATATGTTTTTTCCCTTAAAGAGGACTTAGACAGACAGGGTGACCCTATGTCCCCCTTTCTTTTCATTCTCTGCAATGATATGCTAACAAGAATGATCTTGTACGAGGGTCAATGTAAGTCTATTATGCGGTTAACGGCTGCTAGAGGAGACCCACAACTGTCTGTTTTAAGCTTGCAGATGACTGCTTCTTATCTTTAAAAGCGACTAACTCTAACTGTTTTAATATTCAGTTGTTGTTTGATGCATATTGCTCTGCTTCTGGTCAAAAAATTAATTTTGCTAAATCAACCATTCGGTTTTCTCCTAATACACCACCAGTGGATAAAAAATGGTGTGCTGAGTTACTAAGCATTTCTCTTAACCGTAAGAATGATAAATACTTAGGTCTCCACCTTCTGTTAGGAAGAGTGAATTCACAAACCTTTTCTTCTTTAACTGAGAAAGCGCATAAGAAAATCTCACAATGGTATAATTGCCAGCTTTCTTATGCTGGTAAAATTGTGTTAATTAACTCTGTTTTGCAAGCGCTTCCTAACTACTCTCTTCTCACATATAGGCTTCCTACACAATGTATAAAAAATTTACATAGGTGCTCTACAAGATTTTCTTGGAACAGATCATCCAATGGTAAGAGAACAGGTCTGGTTAGCTGGGATAAGCTCACACCTCCTAAAGTCTTTGGGGGGGGGGGGGGGGGGGGGGGGGGGGGGAGGGATTAGGATTGCGTAACGTTTTCCTATGAAGTCTTTTCTGCTTAAATTTTACTAATTCTAAGCTGCTATGGGTTCAGGTTTGACAGGCAAATGCTTTCCAAATGTTGAGTTCCCTAACCTTTCTTGCAGCAGCCATTCTTCCTGGTTTTGGAAGGGCATATGCTCTGTGTCATAAAGGATTTCAAAGAGGGTCTATCTTGGATTGTTCATTCTCATAGCTCTCTTAAGGTATGGAAGGATAATTTGGTTAACTTTACTTCCCTTGCAAAATTAGTTGATATTAATAATGTTCCACCTCACCTTTTAGATTTACAGGTTGGAGACATAATTGACCATGATTCTTACTCCTGGAATTTATCTTCTATTTCTCCTTTATTATCATCAAATGTTTGTGATATTATATGTGGTACTCCTATTTCTTTCTCATCCTACTCGTAAGAACCTGTGTGGGGACCTAGTAAATCGACCTCGTTTAATACTAGATATACGTACAACTGGCTTTACTTTAGTTATACAAGGAATATTCAATGACCTGCACTTCCTTGGATTAATACCTGGAAAGTCCCTACTTTACCTCGTGTTCATGTCTTTTTAATGGTTGCTTGCTAGAAATTCTTTACCTACTGCTTCTTTGTTAAACTCTAGGAAAATTTTGAATGAATGACTCATCTTGTAGTCTTTGTTCACATTCTGATGAAACCATAGCTCACTTGTTCTTTGATTGTCCCACCTTTAAAAAACTATGGTCCTATTCTTTTGGATTTTGGGATATTCCTAAGCTACATCTTACTATTATTTTTGAGAAGTTGAAGATCTCAATCTTTTAGGATTCCTCTTCATAATTGCTGTGTTCCCTATGTCTCTGTTTTCAGTTTCCTTCTCTGGACTGTCTAGAAATATAGAAATTCTTCTATTTTTAATCATAAACCTGTTATTCTCAATGAGCTCTGCAAAGATGCCTTTAATTATGCTTTTGAGTTCTCCTCTTTGAATATAACTCATAAAAATACTAATTTTATCCCAAAGTTAACTATCTGGAAATCTCCCCATCATGGCTGGATCAAATTTAATTCGGATGGGGTTACTGCAGGAAATCCAGGTTTATCTGGTAGTGGTGGAGTCCTGCGTAACTCTGATGAAAAATTTGTATATGCTTTTTCCTGTTTCAATGGACTCTGTACTAACAATGTTTCAGAATTTTTGGCTGCTAGTGAAGGGCTTCTTATTGTACTATCTTGGGGCTTTTGTAAGATTGAAATTGAAGTTGATTCTCACCTTCTTTTTAATGCTCTCAACAGGAGGAAGGTCAGACATCCTCAGCTGCTGCCACTTCTTAGGGACTGCTTGAGAATGTGTGAGGCCTTGGAGCAGTATAAGCTCTCTTTTTGTTACAGGGAAGGCAACCGAGTTGCAGACTGTCTACCGAGAAGTGCTATACAACACAGACAGATTCATTTGTATTACTCTTCCCCCCCACAGTTCCTACTTGATCTCTTGTCTGCAGACAAGAGTCTGCAGACTTCCATAGCATTCCTTGTACTAGATTTTGTAAACTGCCTCCCTAAATAGCATAGCTGTGGGAATCGTTTGTAACTTTTGAAACTTTTGTACTAATGTTCTAATAAATAGATACTTATTTCGAGCAAAAAAAAAAATGGAATAAAATGAAATGTTGGGGTGTAAGCTTGGTCCTAAAATGAATCGGTTGAAGTTTGAAATGATTTAGATATGAAATTTTATGAGAATTGGACCTTGTTCGGTAGGCCTGGCATCGACATGCTCGGCTTTCAAGGAGAGCCGAGAGATTAAGTTTGGTCTGGACGGTGGTTGTCTGGCGCGGGAACTGGCCACGATAAAACTTCATACTATTCTATATGTATTAACGGAAGGAACATGTATTAGACCTGCAAAATCTGAGAAAATAGCAGACGAATATTCTATCATAATATTATATAGGTATTCAAGAATCGGTACGTGCAATGTTAATGAATTTGAAAGAAATTGTTTTGCAACTACTTCCGTACGCTTCATTTTGGCTTGTCAGAGAAACATGGAGCAGCATCATCTTACATTGTTCACAGGCTTTGGTTTTGGCAAGGATCAGCTCCTTGGATGTTTGAACTATTCGAGTTCCGCCAGAAACTTCCTTGTCTAGCAGCCCTATTTGGACAGCGCCAACACAGTCAAAAGAAGGGAAGGAAGGAAGAAATCCCTTTCGAACGTATTCTGTACGCAGAATTGAAAATGAAAATGCTTATGTGATCCATATGTTTGAGTTTGAAATGTATTTTGCCCTGTTTGTCATTAGACTAATTGAAGCATCAATTATTGCTAATGTTTTTAGCTCGTTTAATCTTTGTAAACCAGGCATTCACTGAATTGATTGCAAAAGAGAAAAAGCTATGAACAGTTTAAATGAGCTGATAATATTGGCAGATAGCCATACTTAGCCGAAGGTTAAGAACCAACCAACCCCACATGTGAAATGAAATAAATTTTAAAAATCATGCACGAGAAACTATTACATTTACATATTTGTATGTTCGAAAAAGATAATATCCGTTTTAACCCTGTTTGTACATTCTACAAATTTTTCAGTGCTTACATCCTTTGATAATCAAAGTTACAGAAAAGAAAGACTTTCATTTTGTATATATTTTATGTTAACTTTAATTTTTCATAAAATCAATGTCTCTAATTAATATAAAAATATAGTAAAACCTAAAAGTCCCAATTATATATGGTGATATATAGAAAACATAAATATGCAAACCCAGTGATGAATAAATATGCAAACATAAAATTACAGAATATAATATTAAAGCCAGCAACGTATTTAATTGATTGACAGAACTCTCAAATTTAATAGTACATAGCTCTTAAAATTACAGAAGAATACGGTTGAGAAAGAAATTAGAAAGACAAAAGCTTGAACATTTTCAGAAGCTGTTTCAGAAGAAAACTCTTAAAACATTTCAGGGGGTGTAAGTCCCTCTTTCAGTGACAATTTTGGCACCCAGGACAGACGGGCTCGGCATATTAACGATGTGTCCGGTCTCCTCTTCCCTACACGTTAAGCCTCCAGTGCCATTCAGGTCGATATCCAGAACTTCATATGTCTTATCATTAACTTTAATAACGTCACCCACATCGAAAAGGTCCAACCTCCAAACAAAATTTATAAAATCCCACAATTCTCCTGCTACGCAAGAGCTAATGACGAAAATCACTCCCAGGAACATGAAAGTCGTTTTAGCCAATATCCCAATGATTCCCTGGTCGTATGCTGCCTCCGTAATGACTAAAACCCCAACTAATGTGAAGATCGATAACAAAACGTTAAGTAAATAGTTGAGTTGTTTGTGACCCGAACCTTTTTCCCTGTTAGCTGGCCGGAATATCCCTTTCAACAGAAACATTAAGCTGCTGACAACTAATACTTGAACAATCCCGTCCACCTTCTCCGTAATCTTTCCTCTGCTTTCCTGTTCGGGGACGAACCTTTGAAGGAGTTCCTGACGGTGAACATACAATGTTATCGCCAAAGGGACAGCAACAATGCTGGTGATAGTTCGTTCCAACAAGCTTTCATGCATTTCCGGTGACCTCTTTTTGTTCAAGAGAGGTTCATGGTTGCTCGGGCTGGAACTCATATCGTCTGAAATTGCTTCGAGCTCTTCTTTCTTTCTTTTATTTTTCTTCTTTAACCCAAAGACAACAGAATGCGTCTGGAATGAAGTTAAGGGAATGAGATTTTGCCGAATTTATAGCCATAAGTTGTTATTGTTTTAAACCAATTCCTTCATCCACAAATTCTGCTAATCAGATTATAACAAAAAGTTTGCTAAATCTGGCTTAACTGTTTGTTGTTTGTTCCAAGAAACTAGGCACCTTTTTTTAAACTTGCTTGACTTTTTATTTCTGGTTTCAACAAAGAGGCTTATTTTAATTTCTAAGTCAGTTTTAACTTAATAATGTCATTACCAATAAATCAATTAATTTCATGATGGTTTATGGTCCGACCCAAAACACGCACAAGGGTCATAAGCCCTAAGCAAGCTCTAATCGATTTACTAGTACTATAACGTAATTTCCTTTCAAAGAAAGAAAAAGTACGTGATTGGATGAGATAGGAGAAACGCAGAAAGCATAGGTGTTCTTGGCTGTTGGAAGAACAAAAGAGAAGTTGGGGCATTTGATTTGATTTTTGGAAAGAATGAGGACATCGCGGAGGAAACCGAAAGAGAGAATTTTTCATTTCAGTTTTATAGCAAGCACCAACCAAGACGGTCCGTTAAGGGCATAAGAACACTCCTTTTTTGTCTGACAAGAGATCCGATTGTCGACGAGTTTGACCCATATACTAGCTAGTACTAGCTAGGTTTCTAAATTTTAATTACCAAATAAGAAATATAGCCTTGTAATTTTCAGATAACACAACTAAAATCTACTATTGTAAACATAAAAATAACATGGCAAAATAATGTAGACATATCTCTCATATTCAACTAAAGTCAACCTTATTTTATTGTAATTCTTGATTGCAAATTAAAATTCTGAGTTGTTAATTGGCTTTCAACAAAATGACGTCAGAACTCGAGATTGAACTTCTCAAGATAATATTAAATGATTCTAATCATAAACTTGTTCCTCTTTCCAGGTTTTCTTCAGTTGCAACAGAGATGTTTCCTCCTTCCACCTTCAAGGAAAAGGGTCCTTGTTAGTTAAATACATATATATAATTATACATGTCTGAAACATCTAGCTGTGTTTCCACCTTCAAGAAATGTTCCTTTAATTACTCTGCAGTTTGGCGTGCAACAGGTAAGATCTCTGCCATGAATAGCAATCTTTTCTTAGGACCTTTGATCGAAATACAAAACTCTTTGGTCCCAAAAATCTTCTTCAGCATTGAACTTCTAATCATTACCAAAATGAAGAATTTCAGACAACGAAGTTGCTCCGCCATCTCTCTTACTTTTTCTCTCTTCTACCAAATTCCTTTTCAATGGTCTTCTTGTTGTGACAAAATGGCTGCAAATTTTGAGTTTAAATAGTATTGGAGGGAAGACTGATTTGAATATTTTGAAATCTTGATATCTGATAAGATAAACTACTACCTTAGCCGAACTTAGTGATATAGTCATCTGAATTCAAATGTATTTTCGGTTGTGTTTATCTGATCTGTATCATGTATAAATATAGAGAAAATATACAGAGGAAGTCCTTTCGTTGCTTCATTCTCTTTGTTCCTATTATCTCTGTCACTCTTATAAATAGGACTTGCAAATATTGATCCAACCTTCCAAATCTAGTAGTATATGATTGAAATGGTAAATCAAAATGCTCTTTTATTGTCACCAACTCCTTGGAATCCACCAGGTTTTTTACATTTTCGGCAACAATTTGATGCTCCAAATTACTTTATATGAGTAATATATAAGAAACATTTCTCAAGACTGTTTGCTAAAATTAGTACTTACCATTATTACTTCTCAAACTATTTTCCCATTGTGGTGAAGTTGGGGGACAGCCACTCAAAATCCTTTAAATCTGAGATAGGCAATTGGATGGTAAAAGTACCTCACAAGTCCCTCTACTATAGGAAAATGTTCAATTCAGTCCCTGTACTATAATTTGGATCAATTTAATCCCTCTATCATATGAAATTAAACAAATTAGTCCTTATTATTAAAAACGTAAACTTTTGCTATTAAAATTGATGACGTGGCAGTCCACATCATCATAGTACTGATGTGTCATTGCCACGTCATCACAAATGCTGACGTGGCATGCCACGTTAGAAAGGTTAATTAAAAAAAATTTTTAGAAGGACTAATTTGTATAATTACAAATAGTATAGGGATTAAATTGAACAAATTTATATAGTATAAGGATAAAATTGGACAAAAAAATATAGTATCAGGACTTACTAGAAACTTTAACATCAATAATTGGAAATTTTTTCTAAAATTATATGCAAATTTATATGGTATAGAATAATTAATTGAATATATTTTTATATAATTAATGATAGAAAATGGAAATAAATTAATAAATCAAAAGTATTATATCGTGTTATATTTTTTCATTAAAAAAAATTGAACATTGGTTACTAATTATATGAAGAAAAAGTGTTTAGTATTATATAAAGAGGCACATGTTTTAAAAATATTTGTTTAGTTTTATTTTTCTAATAGAAGACATGTGGAGTACTTTTATAAAAAAAAATTGAAAAAATCATTGTTTATTATAATCATATTCAAAATATATACATAATCATTTAGGTTTATTAATTTATTTTTACTTTCTTCCTATCATTCATTACATAAAAATATCTTAAATGATAATTATATCTACTTACAATAATTTAAGAAAAAATATTCAGTATTATATTATATAAATAGATACGTGTTATAAAAATATTTGTTTAGATTTTATTTTTCTAGTAGTCAATTTTTTAATAAATTCTACATATAAAACTATTAAAAATTAAATAAAGTTACATTTGAATTTAAATATAGTTTTCTTTAATTTTAATAATTTTATATTTTAAATGTATGAAAATTAATTTTTAAATAAGTAAAAATTAAACAAAAATCTTTAGAACAAGTGTCAATTTATATAATATTGAATTTTTTTTCTTCATATAATTACTAATCAATGTTTAACATTTTATAATAATAAAAAGAAAATATGGTATACACTTTTGATTTATTAATTTATTTTCACTTTCTTCCTATCATTAATTATGTAAAAACACATTCAATTAATAATTGTATACTATATAAATTTGTATATAACTTCAGAAAAAATTTTCAAGTATTGCTGTTAAAGTTTCTAATAAGTCCTTATACTTTATATTTTTGTTCAATTTAATCCTTATACTATATAAATTTATTCAATTTCATCCCTATACTATTTGCAATTAAACAAATTAGTCATTCTAAAAATTTTATTAATTAACATTCCTGAAGTGGCATGCCACGTCAGCATTTATGATGACGTGGCAATGACACGTCAGCACTGTGATGATGTGGCACTGCCATGTCATCAATTTTAATAGTAAAGGTTGGCTTTTTAATAATAAGGACTAATTTGTTCAATTTCTGATAGTAGAGGGACTAAATTGACCCAAATTGTAGTACATGGACTAAATTGAACATTTTCCTATAGTAGAGGGACTTGTGGGGTACTTTTACCCAATTGGATCAACAAGGATCATTGTTTTTTTTCTTTTTTTTTTCCCCGAGATTTGGATTAAAAGTATTGAAAAGAGATGTTTATATATGTTTGTGGCCAAAAAAAGGGAAGATATGTTTATATTTTGTTTGTGAGTTCATAGTTCTAGCCAAAAGGAAGATATATTTAGGCTCAAACGAAATTACCAAGGTGAATACAAGAGAATTCTGCATCATTTTTCTCAATCGTCCATATGCATAAAAGTTTAAGGTAAATTTGAGAGAATGACATTGTCTTTTTTATTTTTAAAAATTCTAGATTTTCTACTTAAAAAAATTGAGATTTAAATTTAGAAATTGTCAGTGGATTTTTTTTAACTCCATAAATAGTGTTAAGAGAATGACATGTACCTTCATTACTTAATTAATTAATTAAAAATATAAAAAAATACTCTATAAAGATACATATCAACCTTTTAACCATAAAGAGTCTAAAAACTCTGTGATTAGTAAATGAGATAATTTTTCTTAAATTTAAATGTAAACGTTGTACTTTCCCTTCAACTAGAAACTTTGCACGTGCGCTGCACAGGCACCTATATTGTAAAGCTTATATATTGTAAAGCCTAGCAATTGAATATTTGTTAATTGCGGATATTATTATCTGACTTTTTAATTTAAAGATAATATGATTTTAACAATTTTTTTTTCAAAGAAAACCAACTATGATTTGATAAACTAGTAGTACTATCACAATTTAGTAGGCTGAAATCTCAAATCAGACCCCAACGTTTCACAAAACTCTCAATTTGGGCCCTATTCTTTCAGTTGTGTGAAATAAGATCCAAACGTTATCAAAATGGGTCACATAAGGACTTGGTGTCAATTTTGATGAGGTGTGCTTAACACGCGTGAAGAAAAGCGCGTCATGCTTTAATTTTGTGACACGTGTCTCATTCTCAAATTTAATCTTCATGGTTCAATAATTTTTAACCCAAATTAGGTATTTAAAAGAAAAAATCTTCTCCGCTCACCTTCTCTGGTTCTCCCTGACGACCTCACCCCCATCTGTCTGCTACAACCCGCAGCCCCCCTCCTTCCTCTTCTCCAATCCCATCCCTTTCTCTCTAATCACTTCAATCCTTCTTCCTTCCTCCACGGCTCCACCATCCCACTCCCTCTTCATCTTTTCTCCTTCTAAACGATTACATTCCCCTTGACATTGTTAAGATCGATGGCTCTTCAACGATTATGGAATCAAAGAATTTTTCGACATGGGTTTAAGATTTTCAACATGGGTTTGTGGTTTGAGGCTCTTCTTGTATCTTTCCATTGGTAAGCGGCATCTTCATTCGCTGAGATTATTCGGCTTTAAGCTAAAAAAATACTCTGTCATGGCCTTTAATTTGCAGCAATTCCAACCCACTACGGAAGCTTTGACTCTTTTTGCTCCTCTTGATGATGCCATCAAAAATGAAGGGATTGGGTATGGATTAGGAATTTTAGTGAGGATGCCTCCATTTTTTCAGGCATGTCATTCCCTGAAAGTTTTCTTGGGTTGATTTTGTTGATTTCTGCTTTTGGTTTTGTTGTTGTTTTTGTTCGCTTCCCTGTAAAGTTAATGAATTGGGTTTCTGGCAATTTTGATGTTTCCGGCATTGGGTTTCAACAATTTTGATGTTTCCTGGCACTATCTAAAGCCATTTTGGTGCTGCACTTTGGTTCTTGTACAAACAATTTGCCCTTGAAATTTTACCTTCTTTTGGGAAGGATTGTTGATGTATATGTTTCTTTGTTGAATGTTCTGGCCAATTGTTGAATGTAACAAGAATTTTCTTTTTTTTTCCCTTATATTTATTATATAATAATAATAATAAAAATTTTGGTTGAAAAAAAAAAGGCAACAACTGCTATGTCACTCCATTAACTTTAACGCGCGTGACAAACACATATTTAAAATTTTGTTATCAAGCCCTTATTTAGAGCTGACCCCGGTTCGGTTCAAACCGTAGAACCGAACCGGAACCATACTTTAAAAACCTAAACCGAAACCGAATTTAAGGTTCCGGTTTTGGAACCGAATCGAAACCGGACCTAATCCGGTTTCGGTTCGATTTTATTTTGTTAGGAACCGGAACCGAAACCAGCGGTTTCGGTTTTATTATTATTTTATTAAATTAATTATATATATAAATATATATAATATATGTTTTTAAATTTATAAATTAAAAATTCTTTTATTATATTTAAAAAAAAATTTGAATTGAGATGACTGATGTCAGTTATCTTTTTGATGACTGACATCAGTCATGTCATTGGTGCCTTGGGTGGTCATTAATTTAAACAAATTGATGACCGTTGCTGCGTTGCACACTGTAGGTCTGCAGCCTACAGGCTGCACTGCAGCGACGCTGCAACACAACAGAGTGTAACGGCTCTTTGAGCCGTTGCAAAATGCAGAGAGGGGAGCGCCGGGTGGGGGGGGGGGGGGGGTGGGGGGTTGGGACTGTAAATACATGTATCCATTAGTATTTCTCCATCCCAACAATAGCAACTCATCTTCTTCAATCAATTTACTCTCAACTCTCAAGTTACTAAAATTCCTTTTGTAGACACTATATTTTTACTTTATTATTTCATTTTATATTTATTCTTATTTTTTATATATTTATATTTTCATTATTCTTATTTTTAATTCTATTATCAATTCTGTTTACATTTTTTACTCTTTATTGGGTCCTGAGTGCTTAAGGTTTACTTGGCTAAATTTTAGACTACTTATCAATTGGAATTAAGGGTCTAATTTTTATTAAAAAAAGGAATTTGGGATTACAATAATAAAGCCTAATTCACCAAAGTTACAAAGTTACAAAGGCAATTTGATATCTCACAAAAATATAATACAAACAAAAAAAAAACAACGAAAAATGCAATTTGAAAAAGAAAAAAAGAAAACAACAGAAATTTAGGATTGGGGATGAGAGCACGTCTCTTCCACCCCATTGGCTGTTTTGTTTTTCTAAGTGGCCTCTCTCTCTCTCCTCACGGCTTTTCTTCCCGGATACCTCTAAAGATAACAGAATGGAGCCAAAATCTAAACAGCAACAGAAGAATTGTTGGGTTAATGGCCTCAGTAGGTGCCGAAAGTGGAACCGCTTTTATTGTTGCTACTAATTGAATTATTTGCAAAGGACCCCAGCGTCCTTGTCGAGGCTTTGTCTTCTTGCAATTTCCACCGTTTTTATTGTTGCTGGTAATTGAATTATTTGCAAAGGGCCCCAGCGTCCTTGTCGAGGCTTTGTCTTCTTGCAATTTCCTGCTTATTGAATTATTTGCAAAGGACCCCAGTGTCCTTGTCGAGTTGGCTTTGTCTTCTTGCAATTTCCACCGCTTTTATTGTTGCTACTAATTGAATTATTTGCAAAGGACCCCAGCGTCCTTGTCAAGTTGGCTTTGTCTTCTTGCAATTTCCACCTTTAATTCAACGCAGCCTACACAAATTTTGTTAGCTAATGACAAGGAATAGAAAGTAAAATTAGCTTTTTGAAAAGGAATAATTTTTTTCATTTCTTTTATTGTTGCTACTAATTGAATTATTTGCAAAGGACCCCAGCGTCCTTGTCGAGTTGGCTTTGTCTTCTTGCAATTTCCACCGCTTTTATTGTTGCTACTAATTGAATTATTTGCAAAGGACCCTAGCGTCCTTGTCAAGTTGGCTTTGTCTTCTTGCAATTTCCACCTTTAATTCAACGCAGCCTACACAAATTTTGTTAGCTAATGACAAGGAATAGAAAGTAAAATTAGCTTTTTGAAAAGAAATAATTTTTTTCATTTCTTTTATTGTTGCTACTAATTGAATTATTTGCAAAGGACCCCAGCATCCTTGTCGAGTTGGCTTTGTCTTCTTACAATTTCCACCGCTTTTTGAGTTGCTAGTAATTGAATTATTTGCAAAGGACCCCAGCGTCCTTGTCTTGTCAGGCTTTGTCTTCTTGCAATTTTCACCTTTAATCCAACGACAACCTTTCATTTGGTTTGAAGGAAAAGGCAATTTTGGTGGGGGCATGACTTTGTGGTGCATGTGAAATAGAGCTGTTATGTTTTAATCTTGCAAAAGATTGTTTTCGTGACTGTGGCAGTGTTGACAAATGAACAAAATGCTCTTGATATTTCTCTCCCAACATCCCATCATCACCGCCTTAATTTTCAAACCAAAGCAGCCACCACTTTGGCCCCTTGAAAGCCCTGTTGGGGATGGTGCATCTGTTGTTCTAAAATCAGTTCTTGAAAGGGCTACTAAACTTTTAAGCCATCCATTTGGAAATTGCAGCATGCCTAATCATATTTTCTGTGGGGCCTCGTTTGATGAAATTTTCAAATATGGGACCATTATGCAATCAATGCATAGCAAGACCCATTTTTCATTTCAAATAGCAAACTCCCCACGTGATTCTCTTGCATAAATCAGCTAATCATATTTTCTGTGGGGCCTCGTTTGATGAAATTTTCAAATATGGGACCATTATGCAATCAATGCATAGCAAGACCCATTTTTCATTTCAAATAGCAAACTCCCCACGTGATTCTCTTGCATAAATCAGCTAATCATGTTTTCTGTGGGGCCTCGTTTGATGAATTTTTCAAATATGGACCATTATGCAATCAATGCATAACAAGACCCATTTTTCATTTCAAATAGCAAACCCCCCACGTGATTCTCTTGCATAAATCAGCTAATCATATTTTCTGTGGGGCCTCGTTTGATGAATTTTTCAAATATGGGACCATTATGCAATCAATGCATAACAAGACCCATTTTTCATTTCAAATAGCAAACCCCCCACGTGATTCTCTTGCATAAATCAGCTAATCATGTTTTCTGTGGGGCCTCGTTTGATGAATTTTTCAAATATGGGACCATGATGCAATCAATGCATAACAAGACCCATTTGTCATTTCTAATCAGCAAACATCTCCACGTGACTCCCTCAGCCAACTTCTCTCCTTGTCAACTTTTCTCCTTGACAACAAGGTCTATAAAAAGGATTTTTTTTCCTTCAGCAAGAGAAGGTGGCGGTGACTTAAGGTTTTGAGGAAGAGAAGAAAACGAAGAATGTGAGAAAAAGAGAAAGCTTTCGTTTTTTTTTTTAAAAAAAAAGTTTGCAGCTAAGGAGAAGGCTAGGTAACACATAGGGAACCAAAAAGTAGCAGCCATTGTTGACCTTGGAGAAAAAAAAATAGTCCTAGGGAAAGAAGAAGAAACGTGTAGAAGAAAGAGCAAAGGGATAAGAGACTAGGTTCAAACACTATTTGGGTATAAATTTCTAAACTCTGAACTTTCACTCTCTTTCAATTGGATTATATTATTGGGTTCCGATGAAAGTTGGATGTTTTGAGTTTCTTTTGGTCTTTATATTTTGATCCTTACCATAAAATAAAAAGGAAATTCCTACTTGTGTTTACTGTTCATATACTCTTGCATCTGTATGGTTCTTTTGACTAATAATGGGTAGATAAGGAAGAAAGATGGTTTCTTTTTTGACTAATCAAAGGAAATATCAAAAGGCTGTTTCTTTTATTGTGTTCATACGTTGGTAGCATATGTTCTTGTCACAAAAGTCAAAAGGTTAAGGATTTGGTGACATTTGTGTGCATATATCCTAATAGTTACGTTGTGTGTTCTTATTTTCATATGATTTTTTGCCTTGATAATATCTGTTGATTCGTCTTATTGTTGTTGAAAATGCTAACACATGTGGGGACTTTGAATAGAATAATATGAATGAAAGAAAGATGGTTGCTTTCTTATTTTGGTGGTAAAAATCGTTGCTTTCATTGGAGTAAAGGAAAAGTGAAATAGCTTCAATTGGTTTGAAATACTATTTCGTCAAATTTTTATTTCATTCATGTGTCTTGTTATGGTTTTTGTTAATTTGTTAATGTCAGCTTGCTTGCCTACCAACTATTCGAATGTTAATAGATATAAGTCGTAGATCAGAGTAGTAAATCCATGAAAAGGATTTGCTTCTTTAAAATAAAGAAATAGAAAATAATTATAAAAAAAAAGGGAAATAGGTAGTGACCCAAGAAAGAAGGGTAATTATAGATTGGAGACATTTGCTTTATATTATTAGTGTTATTAATTAATTTCATGCTTAATTAAGTATAGTCAATTAACCAAGGATTATTTTTCAAGGAGTCGTGGCGGCGAGTTTCTTGGAAAATTTTTCGAAAGTTACTTATAAATTTTCTCGTGGCGGCGATGAAGATTTATAAGTAATTTTCAAGCCAATAAATGATAAAAATAATATAAAAATTATTAGTTAATCAATGAAAATTCAACCTTTCAAAGGAAATAATTTTTTTTTTAAAAAATAAAACTAATAATAATAAGCAAAAGGATACTTTCTCAAGTAATCGTGGCGGCGAGTCTCTCGAGAAAGTCCTCTAAAACGGCCTATAAATTCCATCGTGGTGGCGATGAGGGTTTATATTTAATTTTCGGATATAAAATTAAATAATAAAAAATCTTTTAGTTAATAAATTAAAATGTGTTTAAAGGCTAAGGTTTATAAGTAATTCATGAGTTTAAAGTTTTCTCAAATTAATGGTTATGAAAATGGTATGTTCTCGGGGAATCGTGGTGGCGAGCTTCTCGGGACATCTTCCAAAACTATTTATAGATTCCATCGTGGCGGCGATGAGGATTTATAAACTTTTTTTTTATATAATAAAAATAGATATAATTATTAATAAATAAAACTCATTTGTTAATTAGTCTATATAATAAAATAGACTTAATGGTTAAATCTCTAAATTATAAGTTAATATTTTTTTAATTAATTAGTGATTATGAATGGATACTTTCCTGAGGAGTTGTGGCGGCAATTCTTTCAGGAGTTACTTCAAATCTAAAAAACCCTCCTTAAATTTCATCGTGGTGGCGTTGAGTGTTTATAAGAGGTTTTTGGACCCATAGTCATTAATTTAAGAGACTAATAAATAATAAATAAGAAGAAAACAAAGTTTTTTTGTTTTGTGATAATGAAAGGATATTTTCCTCAGGAGTCGTGGCGGCGACTCTTTCGAGAAGTACTCTGAATCTAAAGGTCTCCTTGAATTTCATCGTGGCAGCGATAAAAATTTATAAGAGATCTTCGGATACATAGTCATTAATAAGAAAAGGTTATACAATAAAAAAAAGAGAAGATGGGAAGAAATAATAATAATAACAACAATAATAAACTAATTTTTCCTAATTAATAATGGTGAAAGGATATTTTCCCAAAGAGTCGTGGTGGCGATTCTTTCAGGAAGTACTCTGAGTTTAATGGTCTCTTTAAACTTCATCGTGGTGGCGATGAGGATTTATAAGAGGCTTTTAAGCATATAATCATTAATTGATCAAGAAAATTCCAAAATAAAAAATCCACAAAATAAAAAAATAATACAAACGGAAATAAAAATTTTCAATAAACTATTGACCCTTTTTTTTTAAAATAATAAAAATAAAAAAATAAAATAAAACTTAAATGAAAAGAAAAAAGGAAAAATTAAATGAAAAACATAAAATTTGGAAAACACGAAAATCAAAGATGAAAATTAAAAGGTTAATTATTAATTTTTATTAAGGCCTAATTAATACTGAACTAATCGGTACCGTCGTTTGGCGGGCGTTGTGGGGGTGCTAATCCTTCCCCACACGTAACTGTACTCCCGAACCCAGATCCGTTTGTTTCGTAGACCGGGACCTATCTGTCTTAATACGCCATTTAACGGCCAATGTTAAGTTAGATAGATTCTTAATAGGTGACTAACCGCACCTAAACAAAAATGGTTAGTGGCGACTCCATACATTTCGTAAAGTCCCAAACCCGTCGTTTTCGGCAACGTTGCGACAGCTTGGCGACTCCACTGGGGAAGCGGTTAGAGAGTCGAGCCGAGAAGATGTTAGTATTAATTAAAGGCCTTAACAGATTTAGATTTTTAATAAAGATTAATAATTAATCTTTTTTGTTTTTCCTTCGTGGATATTGATGTGTTCTTTGCATTTGTAGATATTGATTTTCTTTACTTTATGGATGTTGATGATTTTCATTATTATGTGAATATTGATATTTTACATGTTTATATTTTCTTTATTGTGTAAATATTTTTCTTTATTACTAGTCATTTTTGTGATTTTTGTTTGGCAAGAGGTATTAGACGGGTATTACGATGATTGGTAAAGGTTTACAGTTCCTTCCACACACGGCACTTATCATATTCATGCATATCCGATGGCGGTCGGATTACCTTTAGATTGGGGGGTAAAGTAACTGGCCTTCGAGGGACAATCTTGTCCCCGGATGGGTTGAGCGAAACACCCTCACTCAGGTTGAACCCTTTCCAAATGAGCCTATAATGGGTGAGGATTGGGGGCCTTATTTGCCTTGGATTAGACCGGCAGTAAGGACAATCTGATAACCTTTTAGGTTGTGGGACCCACCAGCATGTAGTTATGATGAGTGACCCTAGCTAGGGTCAAACCCGTAAGGTGACTACTATGCTAGGAACACATGAAGGAACGCTCCTTACCTTTCTCTATTTCGATTATGTAAAGGAACTGTAAAGTGGGTAAGCATTTTACCCATAATAGGAAGACCTACCTCCTTGTTGGCAATAATGTCCCCTCTCTAAAAAAATGTTAAAAAAAGTAAAAAAGAGAGAGAGCAATTATTTTAGAATGTTGTGTTATTAATCAGTTGAGTTAGCTCTTGTTTTGTTTGTTTTTGTTACTAATTTTGTGTTTTTCTTCTTTGTTTGGTTTCTCCTTTGGGCATCCCATTTGCATTTTGCATGCATCTACCAGGTATTTGCAAGTTTCCAATTGAGATTCAAAAGAGACCTTCACCATGGAAAGAGGAGAAGGTAGTTTTGAGACAGATCGAGATAAGTTTGCGGAGGTGGCAGCTCTTAATTTGAAGAGAAGAGAAGTACATGGGGATTGCCCTCGACTAGCAATATTGAAAAAAGTAAAGATGGATGTAAAACAGAATGATCTTGCCGAGCTTAAGGAGTTGTGGCAGAAGTTACCAGATAAAGAGGGGTTTGAACAGAAGTTTGGTAAAGTCGGGTCTTTGCTTTCTATTAGTGTGGATGAAGAGTTGCTAATAGCGATGGTCAATTTTTTCGATTCATCGTACAGGTGTTTCGTGTTCAATGAAGTAGAGATGTTCCCCACTGTTAAGGAGTACCAACAACTAATCAAATTGGGTGATGAAAATCTTGAAATAAATCAAGAGAGTCAAGAGAATGAAGAAAAGGTTTACTGGAGGAGTCCAAAGGAAGCTCGTTTCATGTAGAAGTTCACTGATTTGATCGAGGAAAAGGTCGCCCCAAAGAATCACCCAACTAGATTCTGGCTGGAGAAAATGAAAGACAACTTAGGAAATGAAAAGGCACATGTATTCATGGCAGTGTTGATTTATGGGATGGTCATATTCCCTAGAGTTGTGGGAGAAATAGATGTGGTTGTTCTAGACTTGGTTTACCAAATACAAAATGGGTACAGTCCAGTTTACGCTATTGTGGCAGAAACGGCTCGCTCATTGATGTTTTACAAAAAGATGGGTAAAGGACGGTTTCAGGGATGTGCTCAGTTACTGACAGTATGGTTAAAGAGTCATCTACCAAGTTCGGTAAAGAAGTTCACGTGGTACTACTTTAAGGTTCGTAACACTCTCGATGAATATCTCAACATCAAGTGGGAAGAAAAGTCTCAGCAAGAATGGGTCGAATGGTTCGAAACACTTGAAAGCAAGGATGTTCTATGGAAAGCAGCATGGATGAGTGGGAGAGGCGTAGTCTACTCGTGTGAAAATGACCCGTGGATTCCTTTGGTCGGACTTTGGGGAACGGTTTCTTTTTCCTCTCTACTGTTTATGAGACAGTTGGGTGCAGAACAATTTATACCTGCTACTCACGGTCTTGATAGCATTGACATCCCTCACGATACTTTGCAGCAGATTTTGGACGCTCGAAAAGTTGGGGAAAGATGGAATAAGAAAGTGCTTCGAACACCGGTGTCCAATTTGCAAGGAAGATGTACTCCAGAATATCTAGAATGGCATAAAGACAGGATCCAAGGATTGAAGCCTCCCCTCACAAAAGATGCAAAGCGCAAGTTAGGCCCACATTTCCAAGATAGATATGCTCAGCTCTTGTTTGAAAACAAAAGGATGAAGGAAGGATTGATGGTGAATGAATTGAAAGGACAGTTGACGGCATGTCAAGCTGAGTTAGAGAGCCAAAAGAAAGAGTTTGAAAAGAAAGAGGTGGAACTAAAATCCGATGTGGATATGGCAAACCATGGTAAGAAGACAGTGGAAGAAGCACTTGGAAGGGCAGAAATAGAGATTATCGAAGCGATAAAGGAGAAAGATGCGTGGGAAGACAAGTGTGAGCATGCTAAGGAAGCTAGTGAGAAGTATAAGCAATCCTTACAGAAAGAAAAAGGGAAGCAATTCACAAAGCCAGAGATAATGGATAAGATGATGGCCTTGCAACAACAAATAGATGAGATTAGACTTAAGAGGGCCGAAGAGAAGTGCCAATGGGAAGAAGAAAAACTCAAGTTAGTGGAAGCCAAAAGCCATGCTGAAACCAGTTATACCATCGAGATGGAGAACCGCATCAATGCTGAAAATACTGTTGGTAGGATGGCTACGGAGAATGCTGAGTTAGTTGGAGAATGGTACAATTTGAAGAAAGAGTTTGGGGAAATGAAGAAAAAAGAAGCTGAAGCAAGAAGACAAAGGGATGAGTTAGAAAAGAAATTATTGAGTGCACAAGAAACCCACCAGATGCTCCAAGAACAGCTGGAATTTGAAAAGAATCGCAACTCAATTATTGACCAAGGAGGGATAGAAACATTGACTCAACAGGTAAACCAATTAAATATTGAGAGAGATGAAGAAAGAGGAAGGAATCAACGATTGGAAGTAGAGAAGGGCCAAGCAATATCTGCATACAACCGTGAGAGAGAAAGATGTGCCCAATTAGAAAGGGGAATGCATCAAACACAAGAGGGTCTGAGGAATGAAATGAGGAACAATGCTCAGCTACAAGCAGAAAAAGACATAGCAATGCAACAACTTTGGAATGCCATGAGAGAAATTGAAGGATTGACCCAGCAAGTTAGGAATTTGGAGCAAGAGGTTAAAGAATTGGAAACAAATGTTAACATCACGACTAAAGATTTACTTCAAGCAAGGAAGACTTTGGACGACTTCGAAAAGGTTTTCTATAGGGCCACAGCGTGTCATAATAAATGCTTGGTGGGTTATAATGTGAACAGTCGCCAGACTGAGCTACTATTTCAAGAAATGAAGAAGATCATCCCTGTTGCAGAAAAGTTGAAAAAGAGAAGTAAGGAGATGCTACAGAAGATCCCGCCAACACGTTCATTTGGACAAGGGACTGTTTACATTTTAGAGGACATTGTTGAGGAGTGTGATCAGATTGTAAAATTTAGTTCTCATATTCTGAATGAAAAGTTGTGGGCAAATATTGTTTTTTAATGAGCTTGGCCTTAATGGAATGAATTGAAGAATCTTTTGAATTTCAATTGGCAAACTACAAGTACCTTTGCATTGCATCTGCATCCATGCATCTATTCATCTACTACATTAAAAAAAGAGAGTAATAACAAATATCCTAATTCACGTTTATGGTAACAAAGGTTTCAAGATAGAGCGGCAACCCAGGAGATACCTTACCAGATTGCAAACCAGAATTATCATGGAAGAACAAGCGGCCGAGATAGAAACTTTGAGAAAGACAAATGAAGAACTGAAATTGAAATTAGACCAAATGGCAGAAATGATGAGCAGTATGAGGGAGCAATACATGGCAAATACGGGTGGGAACCCTACAGGACAATCATCTCAAAACACCTCCTCCCACCCATTTGGCCTTGAGCCAAATTTGTCTTTACCTCAACCAACCCAAAATGTGAATGCGCCTATACCACCTGCATACCCAACCATACCCAATTTTCCACCACCACCACCTAGTGGATATCCTTTTGTCCCACAACCTCAACCCACCGTTGTTAACGGCGGGTCCCTATCTGCAGCTCAGTATGCTTCACCTCCTACGTTTAACATGGCACCTCCAGTACCCGGACGTACCCCTACCAACCCAGTGGTCATTCCTGATGTTGGTCATACGGTCGAGTTGGAAAAAGATGTATCCACAGGGGAAGGGGGAAATCAACATGTACTAAGCCAGATTGAGGAAAGGCTTAGGGCTATGGAAGGAACTAAGGCATATGGTACTATTAATGCTAGTGAATTGAGTTTGGTGGATGGATTGGTGATACCACCAAAATTTAAGGTTCCAGAATTTGAAAAGTATAGTGGAACAAGTTGTCCTCATGACCACATTACTATGTATTGTCGAAAGATGGCGGCTTATTCCAAAGATGATAAGATGCTCATTCATTTCTTTCAGGACAGTCTTACCGGGTCAGCAACCCGTTGGTATAATAGGCTTGACAGGCGCACATTCATTCGTGGTATGACTTGGCTCGGGCTTTTATCAGCCAATACCAGCATATGTCTGATTTGGTACCTGATAGGTTAACCTTGCAGAACATGGAGAAGAAGAGTACTGAGTCTTTCACTGAATATGCCCAGCGGTGGAGGGATATGGCTGCCCAAGTTCAACCCCCTTTAACTGAAAAGGAGACAACTAGGATGTTTGTTAATACGCTGAAAGGCCCATACTACAGCCATCTGTTGTCAGGGGCAACAAAGAGTTTTACAGACATGGTGTTGATCGGGGAAATGGTAGAAAGTGCCATAAAGAGTGGCAAGATTGAAGGGTCTGAGTCTAGTTCAACTAAGAAGAACCAAAACCCTAAAAAGAAAGAGGGAGAAGTAAATGCAACTGGACATGGAGGATACCAACCCAGACCTCAGTATCAATATCAGAATCCATATCAGGGGTATGCGCATTATCGATACCCGACCAGTGGCTACCAACAACCTCAAGGTTCATATACCCGTCCACCAACCCCATACCAATACCCAGCTCCTACTACCAATTATATTGCCTCTGGGCCAGCTTTCCAACCTATGCCTACCACACAAGCATTCCCTACCCCAAACACTTTAACCCCAAATAGTGGAAACATCCAAAGACAAAATCGACCACCCAGAACCCACATTGATCCCATTCCTTACACTTACACTGCCTTACTCCCTCAATTATTGCAACAAGGTTTAGTGGAAAAGCCTCGTGTCACTAGAACCTATACTCCTCCATATCCTAATTGGTATAAACCCAATGAGCATTGTGACTATCACAATGGTGCAGCCGGCCACTCTACTCAAGATTGCTATGCATTAAAGCTTAAAGTTCAAGACTTGGTGAAGGAGGGAAAACTCAGCTTTAATAAGAATCAGCAGCCTAATGTAGGGCAAAATCCGTTACCTAACCATGGAGGGACAACTGTGAACATGGTCAGTGGGGGTGAATACATCAAGAGGTCAGTTGAAGAGGTCACAACCCCTATGGTAGTCATCTTCAGGGCTTTGGTCAAGGCCCAAATGATTCAAGGGAAAGAGTTGGAAATTAAGGATGATTGTTGTTATTGTGGTGAGACGAATCATGACATACAGTGCTGTACTCATTTTCGTAAAATGGTACAGAGAATGATGGATCAATCTGTGATAGAGTTTTATGTAGAGACTGGGGACTTAGATGTGAATGTAGTGGGCGATGGAAGAGAAATAGTGAAACCGTTTGTGGTCTATTATGATGAGCCTCTAAGGCCGAAACCATTTATGGTTCATTATGATGATCCCTTGAAGTCAAAATCATTTGTTCCCACACCTATTACACCTGTCATAGAGACTCATCCACAACCAAAGCCTTTTGTGGTATATTATGATGAGCCACCAAAACTTAAACCTTTTGTAGTATACTATGATGAGAAGCCAGCTCCCACATCTGCTTCGCCACTTGTAGTTAATCTTCCCCAACCTTTCTCTTACAAGGATGAGCATCAAGTTCCATGGAATTATGAATGTAGCTTTTCTACTATGGAAAAAGTTGGTGAATCGGCGGTCCCGCCAGTGTCTGATGTTGATGGGATTACTAGGAGTGGTAGGATCTATTCTTCTAATAATACCGAAACTTCGAAAGAAAAGGCCAAGGTAGATGAAGGGCCGGTAATTGCACAAGATGTGGTGTTGGAGAAGGAAATGGCTAGGGGTGCCAATGTTAATGAGCCCGAAGAATTCCTCAAGATAATAAAACAGAGCGAATACAGTGTGGTGGATCAATTGAACAAAACTCCAGCTCGTATCTCATTACTCTCATTGCTGTTAAATTCAGAAGCCCACCGAGAATCATTACTAAAAGCTTTGAGCCAAGCTTATGTGTCCAAGAATATTTCTATAGTTGACATGGACTATATAGTTGGTAGTATCGGTACATCCAACTATATCACTTTTACAGATGATGAGATACCTTCGGGAGGTAGGGGTATCCCTAAAGCCCTTCACATTACCACCCGCTGTAAAGGGTATACCATGGCCAGAGTACTTATAGATAATGGGTCTGCCTTAAATGTGATGCCTCTTCGTTCTCTACAAAAATTACCGATTGACATGTCCCATATGCAGTCAAGTAACTTAATCGTCCGGGCATTCGATGGAACTCGGAGAGAAGTGTTAGGCACTATGGAAATTCCTTTCCAGGTTGGTCCGATCACATTTGAGCTTGTATTCCAAGTTATGGATATCAACCCTTCTTATACCTGCTTGCTGGGCCGACCGTGGATCCATTTGGCAGGGGCAGTTCCTTCAACATTACATCAGAAGGTTAAGTTCAGAGTAGAAAGGACTATTGTGACAGTGAAGGGGGAAGAGGATATAATGGTAGCTCAATCATCAGATTCTCCGTATATTGAGGCAGCTGAAGAGACTCTAGAATGCTCATTTCGATCCTTTGAGATTGCGGAAGTCATGTCTGAGAAAGGCGCGAGCCAAAAGTCAGTTGACTTAGTTGTCCAAAAGAAGCAGATGCAAGAGAAGGGTTGGTCAAATGGGAAAGGATTAGGTAGGAATTTAAAAGGGAAATGTGATTTAATAGATTGGCCCAGCCAAGATAACACATTTGGCTTAGGCTTTAGGCCATCTTGGAAAGAGAAGCAGCAAATGAAGGAAAAGAAAAAGAATCGGAGATTGGCTAGATTGGAAGGGAGAAATGTGGAGTGGGGAAGGATGGAGTTTCCTCATATCAATCAATCTTTTGTCTCAGCAAGATGGGTTAATGTAGGTCGGCATGGTTTGATGACGGCATCAGTTCAGTCAGTACAAAGAGGTCTGCAAGATGTAGCCATTCAAGTCATCGATGAAGAAGAGTCAGATCAGTTGGACACTTTGATCTTTGAGACTTCCACTACTATCGAATTGGACAATTGGTCCGTCATGGAAATTCCGACTGTACTTTCTTTTGAGCAGATGTAATCACTTTGAACTTCTGTTTGTCAAATCGACACTTATGCCTAAGAGTGTTGATAAGTATTTTTATGGATGTTTTAAGGCTTTCCTTTTGTTTATACATAATTTGGAACTCAATGACAAATTGATGCATGCTCAGATTTTGATGCAACAAAGTTTACATTGAAAATTTTAATTCCTATACTTTCCCCTTGAATGCTACCTATTAACTTTCTTTCATAATTCATTGCTTTATTTATTATGTATCCCTATTCTATTTCTTTGTATATATCCGTTTCAAACCTTCTTTTGCAGGTCCACAGTCAATGAATGCGAAGATAACATGAGCAGTAGGCTTGAGTTCGATTTTGAAAGGTTGATTGATACTGGGGAAGTTGATAGTGATGATATTGATGATTCTGATCTACCCCAAGACTTACTAAGATTGGTTGAGCGAGAGGAAAGACAAATATTGCCTCAAAAGGAAACCACGGAGTTGGTAAATTTGGGTACAGAAGGGGATAAGAAAGAAGTGAAAATAGGCACCACTTTATCAGAGGGAGAAAAGCAACAGTTGATTGACTTGCTAAAAGAATATTCAGATGTTTTCGCATGGTCGTATCAAGACATGCCAGGTCTAGATCCAGAAATTGTAGTGCATAAGTTGCCGATCAAGCCAGAATGCAAGCCAGTTCAGCAAAAGCTAAGGCGAATGAAACCAGAGATGCTATTGAAAATAAAAGAAGAAGTGATGAAGCAGTTAGATACCGGTTTTCTTAAAGTAGCAAAGTACCCAGAGTGGGTTGCTAATATAGTTCCGGTACCAAAGAAGGATGGAAAAGTGCGGATGTGCGTAGATTATCGAGATTTGAATCAGGCCAGTCCTAAGGACAATTTTCCTCTGCCACATATCGACACTTTGGTCGATAATACTGCTCGTTATTCTATGTTCTCATTTATGGATGGGTTTTCTGGGTATAATCAGATTAAGATGGCACCTGAAGATAAGCAAAAAACAACCTTCATCACTGTGTGGGGGACTTTCAATTACAATGTCATGTCATTTGGGTTGAAAAATGCTGGTGCTACTTACCAAAGAGCCATGGTGACTTTGTTTCATGATATGATGCATAAGGAGATTGAAGTGTACGTAGATGATATGATTGCAAAAGCTCGAACAGTGGATGAGCATATAACCAATTTGAGAAAGTTGTTCAAAAGGTTGCGGAAATACAAGCTTAGGTTGAACCCAGCCAAGTGCACATTTGGGGCAACATCTGGAAAGTTGTTAGGGTTTGTGGTTAGTGAAAAAGGGATTGAAGTAGACCCGGATAAAATCAAAGCCATCCAAAACTTACCACCACCTAAAACCCAGAAAGAAGTCAGAGGTTTTCTTGGGAGATTGAATTACATTGCCAGATTCATTTCACAGTTGACTGCTAAATGCGACCCAATTTTCAAATTACTTAAGAAGCGGGATCCGGGTGAATGGGACGAAGAATGTCAGAATGCCTTTGAGAAAATCAAGGATTATCTTACTAATCCACCAGTACTGGTGCCTCCGGTACCCGAAAGGCCATTGATTTTGTACCTTACTGTGTTTGAAAACTCCATGGGATGTGTACTGGGGCAGCAAGATGAAAATGGAAAGAAAGAACATGCAGTGTACTATTTGAGTAAGAAATTCACAGAATATGAAGCCAAATACTCTCCATTAGAGAAAATGTGTTGTGCATTAGCTTGGGCCGCCCATCGATTGAGGCAATACATGTTGTACCACACCACTTTATTGATAGCAAAGTTGGACCCCATTAGATATATATTTGAGAAACCAGGATTGTCAGGAAGGATTGCTCGGTGGCAGGTATTGTTATCGGAATATGATATACAGTATGTTTCCCAAAAGGCCATCAAAGGAAGTGTTGTGGTAGAATTCTTGGCAGAAAGGGTTGACGATGATTATGAACCTATGGAGTTTAATTTCCCTGATGAAGATTTAATGACAATATTCCAAGTCGGTGAGGAATCAAAAGACAATGAGACATGGACAATGTGCTTTGATGGGGCATCAAATGCAATTGGCCATGGGATCGGGGCAGTATTGACATCCCCAGAGGGTAATCACTTCCCAGCTACCGCAAGGTTGGATTTCAGGTGCACCAATAATATGGCAGAATATGAAGCATGTGTTTTAGGCATTCAAATGGCCATAGAAAGAAAAGTGAAGACTTTGAAAGTGTATGGTGATTCTGCGCTTGTGATACATCAGTTAAAGGGAGAATGGGAGACAAGAGATTCAAAGCTAGTCCTTTACCATGATTATATCCAGGATCTTATAAAGAACTTCAAGGAGGTTTCCTTCCATCATTTACCTCGAGAAGGGAATCAAGTCGCAGATGCTTTGGCTACGTTGGCCTCCATGTTTAAAGTTGGCACAGACACAGAGATTCCGTCGATCAGGATTGACTGGAAAAGTGAACCGGTGCATTGCATGAATGTTAAGGAGGAAGAAGATAGCCAACCGTGGTATTGTGATATTGTACAGTTCCTTAAATATCAAAAGTATCCCGATCATGCTTCAGGAAATGACAAGAAGATCATTCGGAGATTATCAACGAGCTTCTACTTGGATGGAGAGATCTTATACAAGAAAACCCGAGATCAAGTCTTGTTAAGATGTGTGGCAGCTAAGGAAGCTCAGAGAATTATGGGTGAAGTACATGAGGGAGTTTGTGGAACTCATGCTAGTGGTCACAAATTGGCTAGGCAGATTATGAGGTCCGGCCATTTCTGGTTGACCATGGAATCGGATTGCATTAATTACACTAGAAAGTGCCACAAATGTCAGATTTATGCGGATCAAATTCATGTTCCCCCCAATCTGCTACATGTTATGGCACCTTCTTGGCCTTTCTCGATGTGGGGAATGGATGTTATTGGCCCGATTACTCCGAAAGCATCAAATGGTCACCAGTATATCTGTGTAATGATTGACTACTTTACCAAGTGGGTTGAAGCAGCCTCATATGCCAGTGTCACTCAATTAGTGGTCGCTAAGTTTTTGAAAAAGGAAATCATTTGCAGGTATGGCCTTCCGGAACGAATTATCTCAGATAATGCTCAAAATTTGAACAGTGGAATGATGAAGGGATTGTGTTCTCAGTTCAAAATTACTCACAGTAACTCTGCGCCTTATCGACCTAAGATGAATGGGGCAGTGGAGGCAGCCAACAAGAACATTAAGAAGATTGTGGCTAAGATGAGTGAAACTTATAAAGATTGGCATGAAAAGTTACCTTTTGCTCTTCTTGCTTATCGCACTGCAGTAAGGACATCTACTGGGGCAACTCCTTTTTCACTGGTATATGGAATGGAAGCAGTGGTGCCCATTGAAGTGGAAATTCCATCTCTCAGGGTACTCAGGGAAGTGAACTTGGATGAGGCAGATTGGATCCAAGAAAGATATGATCAGTTAAACTTAATTGAAGAAAAGCGTCTCGCCGCACTTTGCCATGGCCAGTTATACCAGAAAAGAATGATGCGAGCTTATGACAAGAAGGTGAAACCGAGACAGTTCAGTGAAGGGGAATTAGTGCTGAAAAAGATACTCCCAAATCAACGAGATACTCGAGGCAAATGGGCACCGAATTGGGAAGGCCCATATGTTGTCAAAAAGGTCTTCTCTGGTAGAGCTTTGATTTTACAAGAAATGGATGGAAGGGAGCTTCTGAGCCCTATTAATGCCGATGCTGTGAAGAAATATTATGCCTGAAGAGAAAAAGAAATAAGAAGAAATTTAAAAAGTGAAAAAAAAATAATAAAAATAAAAAAAAAAGGAAGAAAGAAAAGAAGAGGTCCAAGTTGAAAACCCGAAAGGGCAGCTTAGATCGACTGGGGGTCGCTTAAGTTGAAAACCTGAAAAGGCGGCTTAAGCTGAAGGAAGAGAAAGGTATAAGCACATCATTTCAATGAGTTAAATCAATTCTCAGTGGGTCTAATTAGGGCAAGATCAGATCACTCAATAGGCTGAGTTGTCAACGACGTTGGTATTGTTAGCCAATCAAAAGAACTCAGATCCCACATGCACATGTTTCTGAGTATTCATTGTCGGGAGGTACCATTATCCTTCCTCTAATCTTTACAAACCTTGTCTATCTTGTTTGAGTTAGAATCAAATAGATTGATTGTTTACTTTGGTCTCACTTTTTAACTATGCAATGAAATTTTTGATTTATCCGATGTTTGCATTAAGATTGTTCATGAATTTCAAAATATGTATAAACAAGTGGAAAACAAAACATGCATGAAAATGCTCGTTTTTCATTCAAAGGTATTGAGCTAGGTTTGACGAACAAAATGTCGAGGGAAGGTCCTCAAAAGGAAAACTGAAAGCCAAATTACTAGTAATGTGCAGTAGTATCAAAGTTTTTGGGTTGATAAAAGCATTGATGCGCTTAAGATTTATCAAGTTAGAGCAAATGAAGAGATGTTTGAATTTACCAAAGGATTTCATGTTACCACGAATGTGGATCAGGAAAACATTAAAACTTATCATCAAGCATTGAACATTTCATACATCATAACATGATCATCACATGATAGCATTAGATCTTCATCAAATATGCCTATCATTCATTCATTTATTTGATTAGGATGGGATATAAGCATTTTTTACAGGTCAAAGGAATGTCCGACAGTCCATATCTCAACGCAGTGTTTCCTTTACAGGCTTTTCGCAGTAATATGTTTATATTGCATTGTTGCCCTCTTAACGAGGTCTTTGCAAATCTATTTATCTTGCATTATTGCCCTCTCAACGAGGTCTTTGCAAGAATATTTTTCATTGCATTGTTGCCCTCTCAATGAGATCTTTGCAAAACTACTTTTCATTGCATTGTTGCCCTCTCAACGAGGTCTTTGCGAAACTACTTTTCATTGCATTGTTGCCCTCTCAACGAGGTCTTTGCGAAACTACTTTTCAATGCATTGTTGCCCTCTCAACGAGGTCTTTGCAAAAATATTTTCATTGCATTGTTTGCAAAACTATCTTTTGTCTTGCATTGTTGTCCTCTCAACGAGGTCTCTGCAAAATATTTTTCATTGCATTGTTGCCCTCTCAACGAGGTCTCTGCAAAATATTTTTCATTGCATTGTTGCCCTCTCAACGAAGTCTCTGCAAAATATTTCTTATTCCATCGTTGACCTTTTCAACAAGGTCTTTGCAAAACTACTTTTCATTGCATTGTTGCCCCCTCAATGAGGTCTTTGTAAAACTATCTTTTATCTTGCATTACTGCTCTCTCAACGAGGTCTTTGCAAAACTTTTTTTCATTGCAACGCTACCCTCTCAACGAGGTCCTTGCAAATTTGTTTATTTTGCATTGTTACCCTCTTAACGAGGTCCTTGTAAAATGATTTATCTTGCATTGTTGCCCTCTCCACGAGGTCCTTGCAAAACTGTTTTTATTGCATTGTTGCCCTCTCAACGAGATCTTTGCAAAACTTTTTATTTTCCGTTAATACCCTCTCAACGAGATCTTTGCAAAACTTTTTATTTTCCGTTAATACCCTCTCAACGAGGTCTTTGCAGAAACTTTTTGTTATAATAATAAAAGCGGTGTCTACATCTTTGCTTATTTCTTGATTCTCTAGAAGCATGCACTTCTAGATGATCAAGAAATATGCCAAGAGGGGCAACTGTAGACACTATATTTTTACTTTATTATTTCATTTTATATTTATTCTTATTTTTTATATATTTATATTTTCATTATTCTTATTTTTAATTCTATTATCAATTCTGTTTACATTTTTTACTCTTTATTGGGTCCTGAGTGCTTAAGGTTTACTTGGCTAAATTTTAGACTACTTATCAATTGGAATTAAGGGTCCAATTTTTATTAAAAAAAGGAATTTGGGATTACAATAATAAAGTCTAATTCACCAAAGTTACAAAGTTACAAAGGCCCAAACATTTTTATATATAAATATAGATATCTCACAAAAATATAATACAAACAAAAAAAAAACAACGAAAAATGCAATTTGAAAAAGAAAAAAAGAAAACAACAGAAATTTAGGATTGGGGATGAGAGCACGTCTCTTCCACCCCATTGGCTGTTTTGTTTTTCTAAGTGGCCTCTCTCTCTCTCCTCACGGCTTTTCTTCCCGGATACCTCTAAAGATAACAGAATGGAGCCAAAATCTAAACAGCAACAGAAGAATTGTTGGGTTAATGGCCTCAGTAGGTGCCGAAAGTGGAACCGCTTTTATTGTTGCTACTAATTGAATTATTTGCAAAGGACCCCAGCGTCCTTGTCGAGGCTTTGTCTTCTTGCAATTTCCACCGTTTTTATTGTTGCTGGTAATTGAATTATTTGCAAAGGGCCCCAGCGTCCTTGTCGAGGCTTTGTCTTCTTGCAATTTCCTGCTTACTGAATTATTTGCAAAGGACCCCAGTGTCCTTGTCGAGTTGGCTTTGTCTTCTTGCAATTTCCACCGCTTTTATTGTTGCTACTAATTGAATTATTTGCAAAGGACCCCAGCGTCCTTGTCAAGTTGGCTTTGTCTTCTTGCAATTTCCACCTTTAATTCAACGCAGCCTACACAAATTTTGTTAGCTAATGACAAGGAATAGAAAGTAAAATTAGCTTTTTGAAAAGGAATAATTTTTTTCATTTCTTTTATTGTTGCTACTAATTGAATTATTTGCAAAGGACCCCAGCGTCCTTGTCGAGTTGGCTTTGTCTTCTTGCAATTTCCACCGCTTTTATTGTTGCTACTAATTGAATTATTTGCAAAGGACCCTAGCGTCCTTGTCAAGTTGGCTTTGTCTTCTTGCAATTTCCACCTTTAATTCAACGCAGCCTACACAAATTTTGTTAGCTAATGACAAGGAATAGAAAGTAAAATTAGCTTTTTGAAAAGAAATAATTTTTTTCATTTCTTTTATTGTTGCTACTAATTGAATTATTTGCAAAGGACCCCAGCATCCTTGTCGAGTTGGCTTTGTCTTCTTACAATTTCCACCGCTTTTTGAGTTGCTAGTAATTGAATTATTTGCAAAGGACCCCAGCGTCCTTGTCTTGTCAGGCTTTGTCTTCTTGCAATTTTCACCTTTAATCCAACGACAACCTTTCATTTGGTTTGAAGGAAAAGGCAATTTTGGTGGGGGCATGACTTTGTGGTGCATGTGAAATAGAGCTGTTATGTTTTAATCTTGCAAAAGATTGTTTTCGTGACTGTGGCAGTGTTGACAAATGAACAAAATGCTCTTGATATTTCTCTCCCAACATCCCATCATCACCGCCTTAATTTTCAAACCAAAGCAGCCACCACTTTGGCCCCTTGAAAGCCCTGTTGGGGATGGTGCATCTGTTGTTCTAAAATCAGTTCTTGAAAGGGCTACTAAACTTTTAAGCCATCCATTTGGAAATTGCAGCATGCCTAATCATATTTTCTGTGGGGCCTCGTTTGATGAAATTTTCAAATATGGGACCATTATGCAATCAATGCATAGCAAGACCCATTTTTCATTTCAAATAGCAAACTCCCCACGTGATTCTCTTGCATAAATCAGCTAATCATATTTTCTGTGGGGCCTCGTTTGATGAAATTTTCAAATATGGGACCATTATGCAATCAATGCATAGCAAGACCCATTTTTCATTTCAAATAGCAAACTCCCCACGTGATTCTCTTGCATAAATCAGCTAATCATGTTTTCTGTGGGGCCTCGTTTGATGAATTTTTCAAATATGGACCATTATGCAATCAATGCATAACAAGACCCATTTTTCATTTCAAATAGCAAACCCCCCACGTGATTCTCTTGCATAAATCAGCTAATCATATTTTCTGTGGGGCCTCGTTTGATGAATTTTTCAAATATGGGACCATTATGCAATCAATGCATAACAAGACCCATTTTTCATTTCAAATAGCAAACCCCCCACGTGATTCTCTTGCATAAATCAGCTAATCATGTTTTCTGTGGGGCCTCGTTTGATGAATTTTTCAAATATGGGACCATGATGCAATCAATGCATAACAAGACCCATTTGTCATTTCTAATCAGCAAACATCTCCACGTGACTCCCTCAGCCAACTTCTCTCCTTGTCAACTTTTCTCCTTGACAACAAGGTCTATAAAAAGGATTTTTTTTCCTTCAGCAAGAGAAGGTGGCGGAGACTTAAGGTTTTGAGGAAGAGAAGAAAACGAAGAATGTGAGAAAAAGAGAAAGCTTTCGTTTTTTTTTTAAAAAAAAAGTTTGCAGCTAAGGAGAAGGCTAGGTAACACATAGGGAACCAAAAAGTAGCAGCCATTGTTGACCTTGGAGAAAAAAAAATAGTCCTAGGGAAAGAAGAAGAAACGTGTAGAAGAAAGAGCAAAGGGATAAGAGACTAGGTTCAAACACTATTTGGGTATAAATTTCTAAACTCTGAACTTTCACTCTCTTTCAATTGGATTATATTATTGGGTTCCGATGAAAGTTGGATGTTTTGAGTTTCTTTTGGTCTTTATATTTTGATCCTTACCATAAAATAAAAAGGAAATTCCTACTTGTGTTTACTGTTCATATACTCATGCATCTGTATGGTTCTTTTGACTAATAATGGGTAGATAAGGAAGAAAGATGGTTTCTTTTTTGACTAATCAAAGGAAATATCAAAAGGCTGTTTCTTTTATTGTGTTCATACGTTGGTAGCATATGTTCTTGTCACAAAAGTCAAAAGGTTAAGGATTTGGTGACATTTGTGTGCATATATCCTAATAGTTACGTTGTGTGCTCTTATTTTCATATGATTTTTTGCCTTGATAATATCTGTTGATTCGTCTTATTGTTGTTGAAAATGCTAACACATGTGGGGACTTTGAATAGAATAATATGAATGAAAGAAAGATGGTTGCTTTCTTATTTTGGTGGTAAAAATCTTTGCTTTCATTGGAGTAAAGGAAAAGTGAAATAGCTTCAATTGGTTTGAAATACTATTTCGTCAAATTTTTATTTCATTCATGTGTCTTGTTATGGTTTTTGTTAATTTGTTAATGTCAGCTTGCTTGCCTACCAACTATTCGAATGTTAATAGATATAAGTCGTAGATCAGAGTAGTAAATCCATGAAAAGGATTTGCTTCTTTAAAATAAAGAAATAGAAAATAATTATAAAAAAAAAGGGAAATAGGTAGTGACCCAAGAAAGAAGGGTAATTATAGATTGGAGACATTTGCTTTATATTATTAGTGTTATTAATTAATTTCATGCTTAATTAAGTATAGTCAATTAACCAAGGATTATTTTTCAAGGAGTCGTGGCGGCGAGTTTCTTGGAAAATTTTTCGAAAGTTACTTATAAATTTTCTCGTGGCGGCGATGAAGATTTATAAGTAATTTTCAAGCCAATAAATGATAAAAATAATATAAAAATTATTAGTTAATCAATGAAAATTCAACCTTTCAAAGGAAATAATATTTTTTTTAAAAAAAATAAAACTAATAATAATAAGCAAAAGGATACTTTCTCAAGTAATCGTGGCGGCGAGTCCCTCGAGGAAGTCCTCTAAAACGGCCTATAAATTCCATCGTGGTGGCGATGAGGGTTTATATTTAATTTTCGGATATAAAATTAAATAATAAAAAATCTTTTAGTTAATAAATTAAAATGTGTTTAAAGGCTAAGGTTTATAAGTAATTCATGAGTTTAAAGTTTTCTCAAATTAATGGTTATGAAAATGGTATGTTCTCGGGGAATCGTGGTGGCGAGCTTCTCGGACATCTTCCAAAACTATTTATAGATTCCATCGTGGCGGCGATGAGGATTTATAAACTTTTTTTTTATATAATAAAAATAGATATAATTATTAATAAATAAAACTCATTTGTTAATTAGTCTATATAATAAAATAGACTTAATGGTTAAATCTCTAAATTATAAGTTAATATTTTTTTAATTAATTAGTGATTATGAATGGATACTTTCCTGAGGAGTTGTGGCGGCAATTCTTTCAGGAGTTACTTCAAATCTAAAAAACCCTCCTTAAATTTCATCGTGGTGGCGTTGAGTGTTTATAAGAGGTTTTTGGACCCATAGTCATTAATTTAAGAGACTAATAAATAATAAATAAGAAGAAAACAAAGTTTTTTTGTTTTGTGATAATGAAAGGATATTTTCCTCAGGAGTCGTGGCGGCGACTCTTTCGAGAAGTACTCTGAATCTAAAGGTCTCCTTGAATTTTATCGTGGCGGCGATAAAAATTTATAAGAGATCTTCGGATACATAGTCATTAATAAGAAAAGGTTATACAATAAAAAAAAGAGAAGATGGGAAGAAATAATAATAATAACAACAATAATAAACTAATTTTTCCTAATTAATAATGGTGAAAGGATATTTTCCCAAAGAGTCGTGGTGGCGATTCTTTCAGGAAGTACTCTGAATTTAATGGTCTCTTTAAACTTAATCGTGGTGGCGATGAGGATTTATAAGAGGCTTTTAAGCATATAATCATTAATTGATCAAGAAAATTCCAAAATAAAAAATCCACAAAATAAAAAAATAATACAAACGGAAATAAAAATTTTCAATAAACTATTGACCCTTTTTTTTTAAAATAATAAAAATAAAAAAATAAAATAAAACTTAAATGAAAAGAAAAAAGGAAAAATTAAATGAAAAACATAAAATTTGGAAAACACGAAAATCAAAGATGAAAATTAAAAGGTTAATTATTAATTTTTATTAAGGCCTAATTAATACTGAACTAATCGGTACCGTTGTTTGGCGGGCGTTGTGGGGGTGCTAATCCTTCCCCATACGTAACTGTACTCCCGAACCCAGATCCGTTTGTTCCGTAGACCGGGACCTATCTGTCTTAATACGCCATTTAACGGTCAATGTTAGTTTAGATAGATTCTTAATAGGTGACTAACCGCACCTAAACAAAAATGGTTAGTGGCGACTCCATACATTTCGTAAAGTCCCAAACCCGTCGTTTTCGGCAACGTTGCGACACCTTTCTCTTCAATATTCATCTTTCATCAATCTTCATTTTATTCATTAGTCTTCAGTCTTCATCTTTTTTTTTTTCACAAATTCTTAATTTTGTTAATCAAAATATTCTCAATTTTTCTTATTCTTTTAATTTATTTTCTTTTTTATTTTATTCTTATTATTTTCTTAATCTTCATCTTAATCTTATTCTTATTCTTTTAATTTTTTAATGGCAAGTGGTAGTGGAAATTCTTCACATTCTAAGGAAAAAGATCATATCCCTCCCACTACTTATGTAGATGATGATTATCAAGATTTTGGTGCGTATAGATATCCACAAAATGCTCATTATACCCCTTCTATTTCCGAAGCCATGTCCAATACTACAATTCCAATAGAAAATCAATCCCAACATAATCCTCCTCAAATTCCTGAATCCGTAAATACAACCGGTTCCGAAAGACGTTCCAAATCTGCTATGTTCACAAAGCACATGACGAAGGTGGAAAATCCTGATGGAACCATAAAAGTCAAATGTAACTGTTGCGACAAACAATTTGCTTGGTCAAAGTCTGGAGGGTATGGCACATATCAAAAGCATATAGATCAAAAGTATCCTAGCCAATCCGAAGCTGCAAGATCACAAACATAAACACAGCTTGCAAGGTATCCTACTTCTACTAATCAATTATTTAATTACACCGATGCAAATAATAGAAAACAATTAGAACGAATGGTTGCGGTTGAGCACTTACCATTTTCTTTTGGTGAAAAAGTTGGTTTTATTAATTATTGTCATAATGCATTAAATCCTTCCGCATGTCGTGTTCCTAGAACCACTCTCACACGAACACTTTTTAAAATTTATAAATCAGAAAAAAAGAATTTGATTAAATATTTTAAAAATTTTCAAGGTCGTGTTTCTGTTTGTGCCGATGTATGGAGTGATCATTGACGATCACATTTTTACATGGGTGTAACTTGTCATTATATTGATAATGATTGGATACTACAAAAAAGATGTATTGCTTTTAGAGTTTTTGATGAAGTTCATACCGCAGATAATATTTATAGATTGCTTAAAACTATTTTTGAAGAGTATCAAATTGATTCTAAAATTTTTGCAATTGGTTTTGATAATGCGTCAAATAATACTGCATCTATTTCATCTTTAACTAATCTTTGTAGACCTCTTTTTGGTGGTAGATTTTTTCATCAAAGATGTGCTTGCCATGTTTTAAATTTATGTGTTCAAAGTGGGTTAGAAAAACTTTCTGATTTTATTAAGTCTATCAAAATGGCAATTCAATATTTATGGAAACATCCGAGACAAATGATAGCATGGACAAAATTTTGTGAAATTAATGGCAAGCGTCCCATAAGATTTTCACGTGATGTTCCAACTCGTTGGAACTCTACCTATAAATTACTTTGTCAAAGTGAAGACTATAAAGAATTATTGTGTAATTTTATGCTACATAATGTTAGTGATATTATTATTTATCCTCATCATTGGAACATTTGTAATAAAATTTGTCAAATATTAAAAGTTTTTAATGATGCTACAAGGGTTTTATCCGGTGTTTATTATCCTACTACACATCTATTTGTTATTGAGGCTATTAATATAGTTGGTGTATTGCATGACTCTAATGATGTTGAATTATTATCTTGTGTTAGTACTATAAAAGATAAATGGTTACAATATTATCAAAATATTCCAATTATTTATTTACTTGCATTAGCTTTTGATCCACATTGTAAATTAGATGGATTGAATGAATGTTTAAAACACTATTATTTATATTTAAGGTTAAATGTTGATATTAATATGATATGTACTAGTATTAAAGATTTATTTTTTGAATTATATGAAGATTATGCTAAAATTTATGGCATTAATGTTAGATAAAGTGACACTCCTTGTGAAGTTCCTAACTTATCACTTCCTAGGGGATATCAATTATTAGCTCAAAAAAGAAAAAAGTTTGTAGGTTCATCTTCATCATCCACAAGCTCAAGTCCCGAGCTTGAGAGTTATCTAACAACTTCTTTTGAGTTTGTTGATGATAGTAGCTTTGATATTTTACAATGGTGGAAGGAGCATCAAAAACATTTTCCTATTTTGAGCATCATAGCCAAACAAATCCTTGCAACATCGGTTTCAACAGTTGCCGTAGAACAAGAGTTTAGTGCCGGTGGAAATATATTGGATGAAAGGCGTTCTTGTATGAGTCCTGACTCAATTGAAGCTCAAGCTCTTCTTGATGATTGGACTAAAGCACAATATAGGCAACAAGAATTGGAACGACAACAAGAATTTGAGCAAGAATTTGGTTATGATATTGTCGATGAACAATCCACGGAAGGCACCAATGGTAGCGACTAGAATAAAAAAAGGTAAAAGAACTACGTGAGCTTTGATTCCTCTTAAACTTAACAAAGAGGATACGTAGGCAACTTAATTGTGGTAAGAGTTAAGTGCAAGCTCAATTTTTTTTCTTTTTTTTTTTACAAATTTTCTTTTTGTATGGAGAGATGAGCTATTTTTTTCTTTTAATTTGTAAAATTTAAATTTATATTATCGCTCTTTCCTTGTAATATTTATTTTTTCCAAAATGAAATAAAATAAGTGGAACAATTTTAAAAATTTACATATCCTTGTAATATTTATTTAGTTTATTTTAATAATCTTTGTTGTAAAACTAATTAATTTATTTGATAGCATTTATTTGGAAGTAATTTCTTTTACACATTTAATCTATTTTATTTATGTAAAAAAATGTAATTTTTTATGTAATTTTTTTTAAAAAAACAGAAACCGAACCGGAATCGAACCGTTTTAGAACCTAAACCATAATCGAAACCGAAACCGAATGGAACCGGAACCGGAACCGAACCAAAGCTTTAAGGTTCCGGTTCCTTTGGAACCAAAACCGAAACCGCCGGTTCGAAATCGAAACCAAACCGGAACCGAACCGGGGTCACTACTACCCTTATTTGACCCATTTTGATAACGTTTGGACCTTATTTAACATAATTGAAAGAATAGAACCCAAATTGAGAGTTTTGTGAAACGTTAGGGCCTAATTTGAAATTTCAGCCCAATTTAGCACTATCCTCAAGCTCTCCATCACGAGGCCGAGAGGGGGAAGTTAACAACAAAGAATATACTTCTCTTACTTAGAACCAAGGGACAATTTGGAGAATACCAAGATAATTAGACTACGATTTAGTAGTAGAACAATGGCAACCCAGAGAGGCAACAACTTACAACTTTCAAACAATAATAAGCATAAGAAAGCTGCTCACCACGCCAAATAACCTAAAATTACTGGACTGAACTATTTCTCCCCTCATGTTCATCTCCAGGGATTATGTATATTTGCATGTATCCTGCCCTTCTTACTCTCTTCAAACAACTCTCTACAAAAGAATAAACAAACAAACTACAAATGAATTTTTTAAGGTTCATCTTCTGGACCTTCATCTCCCATGGTTTCATTTTCCTGCAACATGTTCATCAACATGGATATCTGTTCTTGAAGCATTGTATTTTCTCTCTCCACCTCTGAACGTTTACTTTTTTCTTGTAAAAGCTGAAGTTGCAGATGTTCTAGGCACCGTGCATCCTCTTCCAACTGCTCATTTAGGCCATCAATTTCCCGGTCCTGCAAAATTAACCATTTCGTTGTTCTCTATTATGTGCCTTGACCATCTTTACCATTGTGCCTATATGTGCACAGAGTGATTATTCTATAGACCTTTCTCACCATATCAGTTGCAAATTCAATAAACCAAGATGCAATATGTAATTGAAACTGACAATGTTATTTCTGATTCTGGATGTTTTATGCTGACACGTCATCATGTAATGATGTATAGCTATTGAATCTTGATTGTTAAGTCTCGGGCTGATCAGATGCGAAATGTATACATAATAATTTCTACAGTTCTTAGAAGGGTTAGGTGTAGGAAGAGACCTTTCTGTTCATTTCCTGGACTGCAATCCTCCGCATGCTCTCTACAACATCGACATTTACCAGCTTCCTCTTCTTGCCAATCAACCAGCCCTTTGGATAGCTAGCAGCATCAAAGTCCGGTGGAGGAAGTAAAGATTCAGCTGATGGTCGCCGGCCGTTGATATTTTTTATAGGTTCCAGCGGTTCAAAAAGAGCCTTCCGGCGCTCAGAAAGTTCAGAAGCTGCAGCTGAATCTGGCGCATTCTCTTCATTTGGAGTTTCTTCTTCCTGTTTGGTTGGTGTCACATTAGCAGTCTCTTCCGTTACCTCATCTAAATTCCTCCCGCTAGCTGTCGGAAAGAAGTTAAACATTCTAGTTCCAAACAATTTTAGATTTATTTCTAATCTATAACGTAAAGTCATCAAAGCATCAATTATTGCTATGCTTTTAGCTTCTTTAAGCTTACTCAATCTTGTAAAGCAGGCATTCACAGAATTAATTGTAAAAAGGAAAAAGGAAAAAGCTATGAACAGTTTATCTGAGCTAATATTATTGGCAGATAGCCAGACTTAGCCAAGGGTTACAGTCTACATTTACTAGAAGTCACTTATTTTATACGCTTCTCTTGAAATCTATGCATTTCACCTTTTAATTGAGAGACTTATGAGTCCACTACCGGGCTTGAGAAAATTCATCTTCATATGACAAACCTAGGTCGATACAACTTTTAACTTTTCCTGAAGTATCCAGATTCGACACATATTCAAATGATGTAAACATGCCTTTTTGACATTTTAAATATAAGGAAAAGCTTTTTTCTTCTTTAAAAAAAAGCATGTACTTGTGTCGTACACATGCGAAATTCAACACACCAAAAGCTGAATTATGTTAATTTGTTCGTGCAAAACAAAAATTATAGCAAATTTGCCTTTATCATGATGGTTTTCGGTTTTATAGTGGCACAATTTGAAAGAGCATATTCAAGATGTTTGCGTCATCCCATCAATCTTTAGGTACCACTAAAGTTCAAGTCTCCTAAGAAAGGGAGTTTTCAACATTGAAAGTAGAACCGAGAATTGCTACATCCACCTATCCTACCGTCCACATGATAACTTATACCCAATGTTTTAAAAATCAGGCAGGACTTTAGATTGGTAATAGACTAATAGTTCCTAATTCAATTAATGAATTCAATTAAAGGGAAATGTTGTGTTAAAAATATGATTTTATTCTTGAATAATTATCAGATATAGTAAATTCCTGACAAAAGAACAAAACGAAAAAAAAAAAAGCGATTAATAATAGAGATTTATGAGGTCACAGGTTTGACAGACTTGTGAACTATTTTTGAAAGATTAAATAATTAAATTATTACTTAGAATCGGTTAAACTATTCATTCCAGTTCAATAGGATGTTGACAAGTTCTTAACCAACTTGATTGATATTTCATTGGTACAAAGGATCTTACCGGATCCAATAGACCATTGATTCTTGATTCAACTAATCTAAACTGCCTATATCATATGTCCTTAAATTTAAACCAAAACTATTTTTCCTTTTAATTGTGGAAGAAAAGATTCCAACAAAGCCCTTTGAAAATGAGATATTTGTTTATATTCTTTTGTATCAGATGCTCTAAATGCAATTATTACTACGTTATCGAGAAAAATATAATGAAGTGAAGAACCACAAATAAATGATTTCGTTTCATTCTTTGAGTACATTTTTTATGGTGTGACACAAAGTTGCAAAAGATTACCACCAAAAAAAAAGTTGCAAAACTAACAGGAGTAATTAAATCGAAAAAATTACTTTTCAGACAAGAAACGAAGAATGCACTAATCATTTTGTTGTAGGAAATCAACCATGATGTGCTGGAAATGATTAGAATGATGACAAGGCAGGTAGGGAATTTCCATTCTCCATCATGAACGCATTTTGACATGAAATGTCTTTCAATTTCCAACCATTACCCAAAAAAGAAAAAAAACCCTTTTTACAAATTAAAACAATTTAGATCTTTATATTTTATTTATTCATAAAATGAATTCCATGATTTGTTCTAAGAACTCAAGTGCATTGACATATATTACAAAAATACTTATCTAAAATTCCGAACATGTTGCCCCCACACTAAATGAGCAAGATTCGAATCTTCATTTCAAAATACTGAAAAAAGTAGAATAAAATAATTTGATGTAACTTTGATAAAAATAAAAATACCGTGTAAAAGTTTTTTAGAGGTGAAACAATTTTAATTCACAAAAATTATTAGTTCAGAATGTTAACAATTCAAACCTCAATAACCTAACTTGATCTTGAATTGAAATGCCCAATCGTGACCTTTAGAGAAATATACACATTCATGATGAGAAAAAAGAAAAAAGAAAACATCTTTTTTATCAATGAGGAATATGTCTCTTTCAAAAGATAAAAAAAGAATCAAGTTCAACCAATTCTTTCCCAACCTATTTAAAAGTAAATTTAGAAAAGGAGATTTGAGCCAATTAGGTGCGAGTGCTATGGCACAAGATTTTTTTTATTTTTAATTTTCTTTGCCACTAACAACCATCTTGAAAAAATGAACTTAATTGTTGCTAAATCATTAAAATCATTAAAATTACAATTATAGCCATACCTACACCAATTATTAATAATATAAATAAATAAATAAAAGATCACTAATAGTAATATTTCATCTTCTCCTGCAATTTCAAAGTTTATACTAGTGATTATATTTTATCTACCACATTTAATGAAAAATAATTTTACTGAAGAATATTTGTAGGTTCTTTTTTCCACAAAATATTAGATGACAATCATCCACTAGTTAATTAACGGTGAAACTACCTATTTAGTCCTCCATTCTAGGTTTTTGTTCATTTTAGTACTTGTACTCCTATTTTGTTTAATTTGGTCCATGTACCCTTGTTAAAGTGACAAATTAAGGATAATTACTAACCTCATCCATCTATTCTGTTAAATCTAATAACATGATGCTAAGTTGGCAATATATAATGACGACGCCCAATGAGAGGTTGACATGTGACGTTCACGAAAACAATTCCCAATGTTGCCTTTTAAAAACAATTCTTAAATCAATTTTTTTAAACTTAATTAATTTAACATTTAAATCCACATGATCACGATGTGTCAACCTCTTATTAGGTCAGACCATCATATATAGCCAACTCAGCACAATGTCATCAAAATTAATGGAGTTTGTAATTTTTCTTAATTTGTCAAATAAGTAAAAGGACTAAATTAAACAAAATTACAATATAAGGAATAACATGAACAAAACCTTATAGTATATTGACTAATTAGGTAGTTTCAGTATTTTAATTAACTCTAGTCTAGCAACCATAGAGCTAAAGATATTATTAGAGGTAGATGTAACCTTTTAAAAAAAAATTGTCAACATTTTTTATTAGCAAACCACCTTAAATATTATAAAAAAAGGCTAAATAGTGTTCATTAGCTGGATGATTAAGCAATTAAAAATAAATGGTGGCAATGGCATCTGGCCAAAGTCAAAGCCAATCCAGAATCAACAAAAGGGCAGGAAAAACGTGTTGGTTTAGATCATTTGAAATGTACAAATTAAAAAAAAAAAAAGGACGGGAAAAATCAAAATTACAAGAATAGACAAGAAAAATGAAATAATTAAAAATGTGGTAGATGAAAAAGATATATTACTATTATTATAATAATAATAATATTATACTACATATGAGAAAGAGAGATAGATTGGTAAGCCAACCAATAACCTTTTTAACCAAACCAGGTAAATTAACTTAGCAGCAAAGTAAACCCCATGCCCACAAGTCAATTACATTTGTAAATTTGTAAAATCACCAAGTTTTTTTTTAATTTTCATAAACAAAAGCTTCAGAGAAATTACAAAGGGTAGCTAGCTAATGAATTGAATTAAAATGAAGATCAAACATGAACGGGTTCCAAGATTATGCAGATCAATGAATTCTTAAGGCACACAAGAAGAATACATAAGAAAAAATATGAAGGAATTGTGGAAAGAAAGTGAGACTTACCTGATCTCTTCCTGGATTTCCAGAAAATCCTAGTTGTAGACATAGGAGAAAAGCCTTCCAGGGCAGCTGCTGCTGCTATTGAATCTACCTTCTTGTTCTCTTTCTCCATCCACAAAGTAAACAAATCACAGAGGAAAGCTACCCACTTCTTAATTCCTTTCTTCGCAATCTACCTTTTTGTATTTTTTCTGCACAAATTGAGTTTTGTTTTGGGGTTTTTTTGGAAGTTTAAACTTTAGATGCTGTTTCAAGTACAAAAGGAAAGAGGAAGACGAAGAGGAAGAAGATAAATTGGTGGGGTTGTGTCATAAGGAAGAAAGAAAGAAGCTTTTTGAACGGTTAAGATGAGGAATTTGGGTGGCAAATTTTATGTCAAACAGTTGTCTCTTTGCTTTCCTTGTGGGCCCATGTCCTTTTTGCTTTTTATTTCCATGCAATTTTCTTCCCATTTTATTAAAATATTAAAATGATTCAACTTTTTTTAATTAAATTTATGGCTCTGTGGGGTGCCAAAAAATGTCCCAATGTTTTGACTGTTTTGTCTATATCTATTTGTTTTCAATTATTTTTGCGGGTGTCTGTCCAAATTACATTAACATTATTTTAAGAATTACTAGGTTGTCTATGTGGAATAAAAAAGGAGATCCCTCGGCAGAATCAGCATTTTCCTTGAACAGAGCAGATTTCTTGGAATTTGGGCTATTTTTTTTTCTAGGATCTAAATACCAAGTGTAGTTTAATCTAGATCCAAAGTAGAGGTGTCAATGGACCATGAAATATATTCCCCATGCTCGATCTCTATTTTTGGAATCCATCCTCATCTTGGCTCCTACTTCGAGTTTGGAGAAGGATTTTTTCTCGTCTCCGTCTCCACAAAGAATTTGACGGAGTTGAAGAATCCTCGTTCTTGATTTACATATATATATATATATAATGTTTATATAATTAAAAACATATCTTACTATTTTATTACATAAAAAATTATAAAAAGTTTATATAATAATTATAATAAACATAGTAATTTCTCTTTTTTAGTCAAATTAATTTTATTATATTGTGTTTATTTTAGATTTATATATTATTAATGAACATAATATATATTATATAAAATATAAATATAATATGTACAATATTTATAAACATAATATATATATATTTTATTTGATGTTACATATTATATCTATTCTTTTCTAAACATAATATCTATATATAATATAAAAAACTAAAAAATAAAAATAAGGGATGGGGATGGGCTAGGAGGTATTCCCCGTCCCCGTCCTCGACGAGAAATAAAAGGGATTCCTCATCCCAGTTCCTGATCCCTAAATTTTATCCTCGTTCCCATCCTTGTCGGAGCAGGTTCCCCATCGGATCAAGGAATAATTGATATCCCTAATCTAAAGCAAAAAAATGATTGCGCTCAATTAAACAGAGATGCTGAAGTCATTCAATCTCTTGCCCTGCCAAACTATATAATAAAGTAGAAAATGGAACTTTTTATTCTTTTTCCTAGGAAAAACTTTTATTATTAAAATTATTATCCCTTCCACTGACAGTGAACTTTAGAGACTTTACAAGCAATCCTATTTACTTGACACTTGTCCATTTAAAATTTCACTTCTAACATTGTTTTTTCTTTCACAATAAAGTTGCTTGATCCCCCCACCCTCTTTTTTTTTTTTGCTATCTTTCTTTCTTATGTCCCAAAGCCAATACCAATCGCTCTGCCTGCCTCTTCTAATCACTTTATCTCTATTTTTTTTCCCAAATAGATTTTTGATGCTTAAAACAATTGAACACGGTCAAGTGTGAATTTACAATTCAACATAAAATGAAGGCAAGTGGCAAGTAGAATAGGAGGAGTGCCCACCCTCTATAAACCAGTAAGTAAAACTCTATTGGACCTAGATTCAAGTTTACATAAATTAAAATATTTTACTAATTAAATTAGCTTTCTAATACAAAAGACTTGATTTTCTTAAATTCAAATTTGATTTATGACAATTGGTATTTACTTATGAATCATGAATATTGATGTTTTGGAATGAATGAACTCACTTCGTAATTTTTGTAATCAAATGTTTATATATGTGGTAAATTTGATTGAAAATGGTATAGTTGGATCTGATTTAGATAATGGGCCAGTTGGTCTAATGGTGTATGACTAGATTATGATATTTTATGTTATAAATTTAGTATTAGTCACTGCAATGTAGCTTCTCATGATCTGACTTTGTGGAAGTGGCGTGAGTAAGCTGTTCACTCCCACATAGGATGGATGGTACAGAGGACTATTGTGCACATTGTTGATGTGATTATTTGGTCAATGTGGAAGTACAATAGACATAGCCACGTACCATCCATGGTGAAGGCTCATGCCAACGTCGAGGATGGGTATTTTGATAAACCAAAGTAAATCTTAAAATCCCTCGATGAGCTTAAATCCTATCTTGATCGAGTGTGGGTTTGAATATAGTTTTTGGGCAAGCCCAAGACAATAAATAAAATAAAATGAAATGAAATAAATTTTTATGATTTTTTTATTTATTTTCACTCATTATGGAGTTATGGATTTTTTCGAGTTTTTAAGCCAAATTTTCTCCCTTTTCTGAAATAAAAAAATATTTACGTACGTACAAAAAGATAATTAAATGCTTTTATAAGTTGTTAGACTTTTCTAGTCCTTAACTTCAAAAACGTATATATATTGTCATTATATTTATTTAAAACTGGTCTAGTTTCACTCACTGAGTATAATCCATACTCTCTCATCTTTTAAATATTTTTAGGTTAATAGACTGTGCATACAGGATAGGTCGCTAGAAACCGTGACTCGACTCCAGACCATCTTTAGTTAGTCATTATGACTTATGTGTTATTACTACTAGATCCACTGGCATAGTATGTGCTATTTCTTAACTTTTTTCTATCTATATTGTCAACTTTGATAACTATTTTATGATTTTAGAAATTGCTCGTCTTTTTTGTTTGCAATAATGGTTTATAAGCAATTTTTTTCAATTTTTATCACTCTTGATATAAAAATGATGAATACCCACATATATGTAAACTTCTTAAAACGATTATTATTATCTATATTTTGAACTATATGTATATTTTAAACTGTACTTCGCACATGTGAACAACTAAAAATTATCTTACAAAATGGATTCTAGATACTATAAGCCTTATGAGCTTCGAGTTGTGGGTGAAGTACACCGTTTATAATTCGTAACACGCGGCTGTTGTCACACTCTTAACCTTCAGATAGGGGTGTGGCACACGAGTTATCATTAGCCTTAACGACAAAGAACTACTCTGAGTACGCAAAGGGTTATGAAGAATGTTAGAAACATGGTCTTATACAAAACATCCCAGCTAATGAGCTACAAGGCATAATTAAACCTTGGCCATTTAGGGGGTGTCGAAACGTCTAAAAAGCCGTCCGACGGAAATTTAAAGAAATAAAAGAATTTAAAAGGATTTAAAAGGAGTCGCCACTAACCATTTGATTTAGGTAGGTTAGCCACCTGTTTTGACTCCGTTTGACCTAACATAATCTAGAAAGATTACCTTAGGTTAAACAAATGTTGGTCCACGAAAATAAGTTTTGGGTTCGGGAGTCGGTTGCACTCGAGGAAGGATTAGCAACCCCGAAGCGCCCGGAAATCGGTACCATAAAGCCTTGTGAAAACTCGTTTTAGGGTTAATAACAAAAAAAAAATTCTTTTAAACTGAAATAAAATAAAATAAACTAAAATAAAGAATCTACAAATGTCGGAGTGGAACTCCTTTTTATATGGGTTAGTTCACCCTTTAAGAAAATTCAATTTAATGAGATCCGTAAAAGAAAAAAATAGATAAATAAAAAGGTCTCAACGTTGAATAACCGAATTGAGAACTTTCCAAAAATAAGCTTTAAAATCAAAGATTGAAAATTCATAATTTGTTAAAGAAAAATTTGAGTTTTAAACAAAATTAGATTGAATTTGGAAAGACTTCAATTGTTAATGACTGAATTGAAATCTTTCAAAAAAAAATATTTTTGGATTTTTGAAATTAATGTCGGAATTATTAAATTCCTTTTATTGACAGACGGATTTTGATTAAAGGCAAGATTTAAAAAAAGGGTTTAATTAGAAAGACTCCAATGTAAAGGTCTAATTGAAATCTTTCAAAACATTTTTTTGTTTTTGAAGATAATGTTGGAATAATTAAATTCCTTTCATTTTTGGATCTCATTTTTAAAACCTTGATTAAAGAAATTAACCAAAGTTTGATTTTGTAAGAAAACCTCAACTATTGATTGAATTTGAGATTTTCCTAAAAACCATTTTTAGATTTTTTTAAAATTATGTCGGAATTGAAATTCCTTTTGCTGATAAGGGAAATTTTGAAAGAAAATATTTTTTTGGGTTTTTCCTAAAAAAGAAACTAAAATTTGTAGAAAAAAAAACTTTTGAAAATTTGGAGAAAATTATGAACATGGTATGCTAATGTCATTTTTGAAATAAAATATGAATAAAATCATTTTTTTGTATTTTTTTAAATTGGGGTGGAAATTGATTTATTGGAAACTTCCTAGGCCCAATCGGAATTCCGAAAAGGTGAACTAGAAAGCCCCCTCACCCTAAGGAAGCCTTTGAGAACCTCGTAATTACGTGATCCCCTCGGACCCCCCATTATCGGGATTTCCATGCACATGCGATTTTTGAAAATAATGATTTAATTACTAAATGTATGAAATGATGGGACAAAATAAACCAAGAAAATGGGTTAGCACAAGAAATATATTAAGTATATATTAAAAAAAATGCATGAGCCCTAATTTAAATATAAATGTCATGAATAATGCAAATGGGTCTAATTTACTAAGTGACATAATATATGAAATGGACATGGTCCTAAAATGCAAATGGGCTTAATCCTAGAATGTAAATGGGCCTAGTTACTAAATGACATAAATTAATGAGATGAGCCTAACCTGAATGCAAATGGACCTAATTTACTAAATAGCATGATATAAATGAGCTGTGCCTAATTAACTAAATGACATAGAAATGGAATGACCTAATTTTCTAAATGACACAAAATATTAAAAATGTCCTAATTTTCTAAATGGCATAAAATATTAAAAAAATGACCTAAATAACTAAATGGCATAAAATATTAAAAATGACCTAAATTACTAAAATTGCTCAAAATATTAAATGAACCTAAAATATTAAAATACAATAAAAATACTAAGAATCCTAAAACCCAATGTCCTAAAAAGGGTCCCAACATAAACTTATTTATTGACGTTCACTAATACAACCTAAAGTTAATCAAGTTATATAGCCCAATATGCATACATGAATCACAAACCCACGTTGCAAATATATATGGCCTAAAACAATACAATCCATAGTCATTATCTATAGTCAAACACAATAAATTTATCAAAACCCAATTACTAATAGTTATGGCCCAACAAGAACAGATGAGAATATAGCCCAGTACTTAAATATCCCAGATCCAAAACAAACCCAATACACAATCCAACAACATTCATGCGTTGGCCCAAAACAAAATCACATGGCGGGGCCCAATGGTAGTCCAAACCATATAATTAATTTTGCAAGAACAAAAACTTCACTCATATCAAAGGTATACCACCAGAAGTCAATATATAACAAAACCCGAGATCCCAAAACAACATTAAAAATATTAACCTTATCCAATAACGTGATTGACTTATCTATAAAATAAAATTAAAACAAATAATATACAATAATAATAATGGTAATAAAAACCTACGAATATGCATATAAAATGAAACATTAACAAGACATGGATCTAATCATTATAAGCTACATCTCTGATTATCAATTCAAAATACATATTTTAGACCACAAAACAATCTGTCAAACAAGTAAACCGAGCAAATATGCGGCCTGACAAAACAACATGATTTGACAAACGTAATGGTTGGGTATTTACCTTAAACGCAGAGTGAAATTGCGTTTCGGTTCTTAAGCTCTTTTCCTTTCTTTGCCTTCGGGTTTCTTTCTTCAGTAGATGAATATCTCCTTTCCAAACTGAAAACTTTGAGTACCGCCGCCTGTATCTATTGCCTGAAACCAAAAGAACAGCCGCCCTCCTTGGTCTGACTATCCTATTTCACCTTTTCTTTCATCCGATGCAAAACCTTTTTTTCCTAAAAGCACTCTAAAGAAAACCCAAGTTCAACGAAGGAACCCAAATAAAAAATCCTTTTCCACCAAAGACTCGCCCATCCGATCAAGTCTCAAACTCCGAAATATGGTTCAAGGTTCTCTAGTCTTTAACTTCTCCAAACATGCTCTCTGAAACAAAACCCAACAAGAAAACCCAAATGACCGAGAGCCTAACCTCTGATGGCGAGAAGTCTGGTGACCGATTGAATGCTAATCAACCCCCAAAATCAACTCTCTTCCCCTACACTTACCCAAAAATCACTTTTTTATTTCAATTTCTGGAAACCCCTATTTCAGAAACCTTAAAAATTTCAAAAGCAGGAACCCTAATTTTTTTTATTGGGGATTCGGCCTCCTCTAAACTATACGAAAATGTTGCTTTTATATGGGAAAGGAAATTAATCTAAGGGTTGAAGATGAGTTCCAAACCCCTAAGATCAAAGGCTATCATCTCTCACACGTGTTCTTTTTTGCCTTTTGTCTGCTTGTTTCAGGTTTTGGGCCCGCGAAAAGAAATGAACTTGGGCCATCTCATGGTGTGTAACAGGGATTTGGGCTTCAGTATGTAATCTTCAAAATTGTACCCAATTCCAATGTCAGCTCCAATATTTAAAGCCCACTCAATTCCAAATAGCAAAACCCAAGAAAAAAGAAAGAAAAAAAAATAGAAGACTAAAGTAAGATTAAAATTAAAATTAAAATCTAATATAAATAAAGAAAGTAAGAACGGTTGTAAGAAAAGAAATTAAATAATATAAAAAAAATAAGGTGTCTACAGTTGCCCCTCTTGGAACATTTTCTAAGAACATTGAAGTTTGTTTCAAGATAATTAGGAAATGGTCCAAGACGTAGACACTATGTCCTTTTATAACTTTTCAAAAATCAAAACTTAGTCTCCAAACGAATTAAATGCCATCAATTGGTTTTTAAATGAAACGAGAGCCGCGATTCGGTCTCCTTAAATGGAACAAATACCGTGATTCGGTCACTAAAATGAAACGAGAGACGTGATTCGGTCTCCCAATAAACTAACTGAATCATGAGAACCTAAACTAGGTCTCAAAATGAAACAAAAGCCATGATTTGGCATCTTAAATGAAACAAGTGCCGTGATTCGGTCATTAACTGCAACGAGAGCCATGATTCGGCCTCCCAATGAACAAATTAAACTGTAAAAACCTAAATTAGGTCTCAAAATAAAACAAGAGCCATGATTTGGTCTCTTAAATGAAATAAGTGCCGTGATTCGGTCACTAACTGCAACGAGAGCCGTGATTCGGTCCCCTAATGAAATAAATTAAACTGTGAGAACCTAAATTAGGTCTTAAAATGAAACAAGTGCCGTGATTCGGTCACTAACTGCAATGAGAGCCATGATTCGGCCTCCCAATGAACAAATTAAACTGTAAAAACCTAAATTAGGTCTCAAAATAAAACAAGAGCCATGATTTGGTTTCTTAAATGAAATAAGTGAATCTCAAAACCTTAATTGGGTCTTGAAAATGAATTGAATGTCATACCTTGGTTGCTTAAAGAAAAATAAGAACCGTAACCTGGTCTCTTTTGATGAACAATCATATTTGCTGGATTTTTGGAAAAGAATACTTTCATCTTGATCTGGAGTTGATGTATCAAATACCTAACATGTTATCTAAAAATCTGATGCTCTAGAATGATGCAATGATCATGTCATGATGCATGCAATGCTTAATGCTTGATTTGCAATGACAAATTTAGTATCTTTTTGTACAAAGCCTGATTCTTGTTTGTAACAACATGGAAACCTCTTACTCAATCCCAATCTTCTTGCTCATTCATTCTGATTAACAATTTCAAACTGTATCAGTGCTTTTCCCTGACTCAGATTGCTTGTTTCTGTTATTTCTGCACATTCTTGATGATTTGCCATAAATAGCTTCCACTTTCCTTCTAAGTGACTGGTTAGTTGAAACCCTGTCTTTTAAACCTAACCTATGCCTTTGAAAATTAAATGAGCATTTTCATACCTGTATGGTTTCTAATCTGTTTATTCACATTTTGAAATTCATGACAAAATTTAATACAAGCAACAAACCCATTAACAATAAGATTCATCGCATTAATAAGAAAAGGATCAAAGAAATAAATCAACTTGATTCAATTTTTGCATTTCAGAACAATATTCATACAAATGAAAGGAATTCAAACTTCAATTCACATTCAAAAATAGGTTCATACAAACGAGAGAGAAAATTCATTGATTCAATACAAGAGAAAGGATAAGAGGTACCTCCCAACAATGAATACTCAGAAACATGTGCGAACGAAACCTGAGTTCTGCCTTTAATCAATTGACGATACCAACGAACTTGACAACTTGGTCTATTGAGTGATCTGATCTGCCCCAATTAGAACCACTGAATTTGATCTTGCTTCAATCAATAACTGTGCTTATGCTTTTTTCCTTCTACTTAAGCCGCCTTTTCAGGTTTTCAACTTAAGTAACCCCTCAATTGACCAAGCTGCCCTTTCGGGTTTTCAACTTGGATCTCTCCTTTTTCTTTTTCATCATTTTTTCATTCTTTTCATTTTTTTCCATTTTTCCATTTTTTCATTTTTTCATTTTTTTATTTTCTCCTTGTTTCATTTTCATTTCATTTTTTCATTTTTTTACTCCAAGCATAGTATTTCTTTACAGCATCAGTATTGATAGGACTGGAGAATTCTTTCCCATCCATCTCTTGTAATATTAAAGCTCCACCAGAAAAAACCTTCTTGACAACATATGGGCCTTCCCAATTTGGTGCCCACTTGCCTCGAGAGTCACGTTGGTTCGGGAGTATTTTCTTTAACACCAACTCCCCTTCTTTGAATCGCCTTAACTTCACTTTCTTATCATAAGCTTTCATCATTCGTTTCTGGTATAACTGGCCATGACAAAGTGCGGCAAGGTGCTTCTCATCAATCAAATTCAATTGATCATGTCGTTCTTGGATCCAATCAACTTCATCCAAGTTCACTTCTCTAAGCACTCTGAGAGATGGAATTTCCACTTCGATAGGCACCACTGCTTCTGTCCCATATACCAATGAAAAAGGAGTTGCCCCAGTAGATGTTCGGACTGCAGTTCGGTAAGCAAGAAGAGCAAATGGCAACCTCTCATGCCAATCCTTATAAGTTTTAGTCATTTTTGCTACAATCTTCTTGATATTCTTGTTAGCCGCTTCCACTGCCCCGTTCATCTTTGGCCGATATGGTGTGGATTTGCTATGAATGATCTTGAACCTAGAACATAATGATTCTATCATTTTACTATTCAAATTCTGAGCATTATCGGAAATGATTCTCTCCGGAAGGCCATATCTACAGATGATCTCCTTCTTCAAAAACTTAGCAACTACAGATTGTGTAACATTGGCATATAAGGTTGCTTCAACCCATTTGGCAGATTGTGTAACACTGCTGTATTGATGACCATTTGAAGCTTTTAGAGTAATTGGGCCGATAACATCCATTCCCCACATGGAGAAAGGCCAAGTAGACGCCATAACATGTAGCGGATTTGGTGGAACATGAATCTGATCCGCATATATCTGACATTTATGACATTTCCTTGTGTAATTGATGCAATCTGATTCCATGGTTAACCAATAATGGCCGGATCTCATAATCTGCCTAGCCAATTTGTGTCCACTAACATGAGTTCCACAGACTCCTTCATGCACATCACTCATAATCATTTGAGCTTCTTTAGTTGCCACACACCTTAACAAGACTTGATCACGGGTTTTCTTGTACAAAATTTCCCCATCCAAGTAAAAGTTCATCGACAATCTCCGAATAATCTTCTTATCGTTTTCTGATGCATGATCAGGATATTTTTGGTACTTTAGGAACTGTACAACATCATGGTACCAAGGTTTGCCATCTTCTTCTTCCTCAACATTCATCCAATGTGCCGGTTCACCTCTCAACTCGATCTTGATCGACGGAATCTTTGTATCTGAATCAACTTTGAACATGGAGGCTAATGTGGCCAGGGCATCAGCAACTTGATTCTCTTCTCGAGGTAAATGATGAAAAGAAATCTCCTTGAAGTTCTTTACGAGATCTTTGATGTAGTCATGATAAAGGACTAACTTCGAATCTCTCGTCTCCCGTTCTCCTTTCAACTGATAAATCACAAGTGCAGAATCACCATACACCTTTAAATTTTCAATTTTTCTTTCTATGGCCATCTGAATACCGAGGACACATGCTTCATACTTTGCCATATTGTTTGTGCATCGAAAATCTAATCTTGCAGTGGCTGGGAAATAGTTACCTTATGGAGATGTCAACACTGCCCCAATGCCATGTCCAATTGCGTTTGATGCTCCGTCAAAATACATTGTCCATGTTTCATCCCCATCTAATTCTCCATCAACATGAAATACTGCCATCAAATCTTCATCAGGAAAGTCAAATTCCATAGGCTCACAATCATCACTAGCCCTTTCTGCTAAAACCTCTGCGACAACACTTCCTTTGATGGCTTTTTGAGAAACATATCAAATATCATACTCGGACAACAATACTTGCCACCGAGCAATTCTTCCTGACAAGTCGGGTTTCTCAAATATGTATCTAATTGGGTCTAACTTGGCCACCAATAAGGTAGTATGGTATAACATGTACTGTCTTAGTCGGTGAGCGACCTAAGCCAATGCACAATACATCTTCTCTAATAGGGAATACTTAGCTTCATATTCAGTGAATTTCTTACTCAAATAGTATACTGCATGCTCTTTCTTTCCAGTCTCGTCTTGTTGCCCCAATACACATCCCATGGAATTTTCAAACACTGTGAGATATAAGATCAAAGGTCTTCCGGGTACTGGAGGTACCAATACTGGAGGATTTGTGAGATATTCCTTGATCTTTTCAAAAGCTACTTGACAATCATCATCCCATTCACCTGGATCTCGCTTTTTAAGCAATTTGAAAATTGGATCCCATTTAGCAGTCAATTGCGATATAAATCTGGCAATGTAATTCAATCTCCCAAGGAAACCTCTGACTTCTTTTGGGGTCTTAGGTGGTGATAAATTCTGGATAGCTTTGATCTTATCTGGGTCTACCTCAATCCCCTTTTCACTAACTACAAAACCCAATAGCTTTCCGGAGGTCACCCCAAAAGTGCACTTGGTTGGATTCAATCTGAGCTTGTACATCCTCAGTCTTTTAAACAACTTCTGCAAATTGACAATATGTTCTTCCATAGTCCGAGCTTTAGCAATCATATCATCCACATACACTTCAATCTCTCTGTGCATCATATCATGGAACAAAGTCACCATAGCTCGCTGATAGGTAGCACCGGCATTCTTCAAACCAAAAGACATCACTTTGTAGTTAAAAGTTCCCCACACGGTAATGAAAGTTGTTTTCTCTTTATCTTCTGGTGCCATCTTGATCTGATTATATCCCGAGAAACCATCCATGAATGAGAATATGGAAAAGCGGGCAGTATTGTCAACTAGGGTATCAATGTGAGGTAAGGGAAAGTTATCTTTGGGACTAGCTCGATTGAGGTCTCTGTAGTCTACACACATTCGAACCTTCCCATCTTTCTTCGGCACCGGAACTATGTTGGCTACCCACTCCGGGTACTTTGCAACTTCAAGAAAACCTGCATCTAACTGCTTCATTACTTCTTCCTTTATCTTCAATAGCATCTCCGGTTTCATCCGTCTTAACTTTTGTTGAACTGGCTTGCATTCTGGCTTAATCGGCAGCTTATGAACTACAATTTCTGGATCTAATCCCGGCATATCTTGATAAGACCATGCAAAGACATCTGAATACTCTTTCAAAAAATCAACTAGCTGTTGTCTTCAGTTTCTGATAAAGTGGTGCCTATCTTCACTTCTCTTCTGTCTTCTTCTGTGCCCAGATTTATCAACTCTGTAGTTTCTTTATGGGGTACTATCTGTCTCTCTTCTTGCTCAACTAACCTCAACAAGTCTTGAGGCAGATCAGAATCATCAATATCATCGTTATCAACCTCACCATTGTCAATCAACTTATCAAAGTTGAACTAAGGCCCGCTGTTTGTACTATCTTAGCATTCATTGACGGTGGACCTGCAAAGGGCAATTTGGAATGGATATATAGAGAGTAATAGAATAGGAATGTATGGTAAAAGATAAATCAAAGAATTGTGAACTGGGAAACAATAGAAGAAAATATAGTGAATATATTGCAATGTAATCTCATTATGTCAAAAGTCTGTGCATGCATCAATTCATCATTAAAGTTCGAATTATTGTATAAATAAGAAAGAAAGCCTTAACCAATTATGAAAATACTCATCAAAACTCTTAGGCATAAGCGTTGATTTAATAAACAAGAGTTTTAGCTAATTACATTTGCTCAGAAGATGAAAACACAGCTGGTATCTCAACAACAGACCAATTGTCTAATTCAGTGTCCATTTCAGCCACATAGATTAACCCATCTAGCTGATCTGAAACCTCGTCATCGATAGCACAAATAACCAAATTCTGTAATCCTGACTGAACAAACTGGACTGAAATTGGTGCTTGCCCATACCAATTAAGGTTGACCCAACTAGCTGATACAAAGGTTTGACTGATCGGCGGGAACTTTAATCCTTTCTCCTCTTCCATGCACACCCCATCCTTCTTAGCCAACCTCTGGGCTTTCTTTTTCTCCTTCATTTGCTGTTTGTCTCTCCATGATGGCTTGAAACCCAGACCAAAAGTATTATCTTGGTGAGGCCAGTCTACCAATTCGGGATTCTCTTGTAGATTCTTTCCCAAACCTTTTCCATCAGACCATCCCAATTCTCGCATCTGTCTCTTTTGACCAGTCAAACCCTCAAAACTTTGGCTTACACCCTTTTCTGACATAACCTCCGTAATTTCAAAAGACCGAAAAGAGCAGTCCAAAACTTCTTTGGTAGCTTCAATGTAAGGGGAGTCCAAAAATTGTGCCACCATGATATCCTCTTCTCCTTTAACTGTCACTATTGTTCTTTCTACCTGAAACTTTACCTTCTGATGTAGAGTTGATGGAACTGCCCTGGCTAAATGTAACCATGGCCGACCAAGGAGACAAGTGTAAGATGGGTTGATATCCATCACTTGAAAAACTAATTCAAATGTAACCGGACCGACTTGGAAAGGTATCTCTATGGTTCCATACACTTCCCTTCAGGTCCCATCGAAAGCTCTGACTATGAGGTTACTCGACTGCATAAAGGACAAGTCCATTGGTAGCTTCTGTAAAGACCTGAGAGGCATAACATTCAATGCTGAACCATTGTCGATCAAGACCCTAGCCATTGTGTAGCCCTTGCATCTGGCAGTAATGTGAAGTGCCTTGGGAATTCCCCTTATCCCCGTAGGTATCTCATCATCCGTAAATGTGATGTAATTAGCTGCACCAATACTTCCAACTATATGGTCCATATCAACAATAGAAATATTTTTGGACATGTAAGACTGACTCAGGGCCTTCAGTAATGATTCTCTGTGGGACTCAGAGCTCAACAGTAATGCAATTAAGGAAATACGAGCTGGCGTTTTATTCAATTGATTAACCACGCTGTATTCACTTTGTTTAATGATCCTAAGGAATTCCTCGGGTTCATTAACAGAAACACCGTTGGTAATCTCTTTCTCTGATATCATATCTTGAACATTCATAGGCTCATCATTCATCTTAGCCTTTCCCTTGGAAGATTCACCATTTTCAGGACAATAAACCCTACCACTTCGGGTAATTCCACCAACATCAGACACCGGTGGAAATCCTGTCTCCTTAACTCCTTCGATTGTAGAAAAACTACATTCATACTTCCAAGGAACTTGGTGATCATTTTTTTACTCAAATGGTTGGGGAAGATTCACAACCACTGGTGCTGTTGGTTTTGGTGCATCATAGTAGATTACAAAAGGCTTAGGTGCTTCCGTGGGTGTAGGAACAAATGGTTTTTGTGCTGGAGGTGCATCATAGTAAACTACAAAAGGCTTTGGCTTGGGTAGCTCATCGTAGTACACCACAAATGGTTTCTATGCTCCCTCTTCACCTTCTACCATATTTACGGACTCATCAATCCATTCTATATAAAACTCAATTAGGGATTGATCCATCATCCTTTGCACCAATTCACGAAAGTATTTACAATTCTGTACACCATGACCCATCTCACCACAACACTAGCAACCATCCACCTTCTTCCCAAACTGAATCATCTGTGCCTTCTTTAGAGCTTCAAAAACTGTAGTCATTGAATTTTTCACTTCATTCACAGATCTCTTCACATATTCACCATTACCAATCACATTTACTGCTGCCCCCCCATGATTCGGCAAAGGGTTCTGTCCAACATTAGGCTGCGTATTCTGAGAGAAGCTCAACCTTCCTTCTTTTACCAAATCTTGTACCTTAATTTTTAGCACATAACAGTTTTCGGTTGAATGACCGGCTGCCCCGTGGTGATAGTCACAATGTTCATTGGGTTTGAGCCAGTCTGGGTATGGTGGTGTGTAAGTTTTGGTCACGCGTGGTTTTTCAATCAATTTCTGTTGTAAAAGTTGTGGATGCAAAGCGGTATATGTGTATGGAATAGGATCAATTTTGGTATAGGTTCGGGCAGGCTTTGGATTGGTTTCGAGATTTATGGTGGTGTTTGGTCTAGGTGTGAAAGTTTGTGCTGTAGGATGGAAAGTTGATCCGGAAGCAATGTAATTATCGGCTGGTGGTTGGTATGGGACAGCGGGTTGGTATGAAGTCGGTGGTTGGTATGAACCTCGAGGCCTATAAGAACCTGAGTGCCAGTTATGTGAAGGCCTTTGATTGGGGTAGTGGTAGTTTTGATGCTGATGTGTATATGGGTATGAATAGCTATCAGTAGCATGAACATCCCATTCCTTCTTCTTGGGGTTATGCACCCTTTTCCCTCCAAATAAGTCTCCACCGTCTATCTTTCCACTCTTGATTGCCTTTTCCAAACACTTTCCGGCAACCACAATATCGGCAAATGAACCGAAAATGCTAGTAGCAAGCCGGTCATATAGTGGTCCTTTCAGAGTTTCAATGAAGGTATAGTTTGACTCTCTTTCTGTCAGTGGAGGGTCAACCTGAGCAGCCACGTCTCTCCACCGTTGAGCATACTCCTTAAAGGACTCATTAGACTTCTTTTCCATGGTTTGAAGGGTCAATCGATCAGGAGCTAGATCTGTCATATGTTTATACTGGGCAATAAAGGCCTTTACCAAATCTGACCAAGACTTAACTTTAACCCTGTCGAGCTGATTATACCACCTCAAAGCTGCCCCAGAAAGACTATCTTGGAAAAAATGAATCAGGAGCTTGTCATCATAAGCATAGGCGGCCATTTTCCTTACATAACTGGTGAGATGTTCTTGAGGACATCTGGTTCCATTGTATTTTCTCAAAATTGGGGACTTTAAATTTTGGGGGTATCACAATGCCTGGAACCAAGGTAATGTCAGCTGCATTCATAGCCCTGTAATACTATGCCCCTTCAATTGCCTTTAGCCGTTCCTCCAACATGCTCAACATTTTGCTATCCGAGGATGCTTCCTTAGAAATTTCTGGGTCAAGTACCACCGGATTTGCTGGAGTTGTATCCGCATTAATGATTGGGACATGGGTAGGTTGGGTAGTTTGAGCGGGTAGAATGGTGTAAACAAACCCACTAGCATTAAGTCCGGTTGGTGGTGGAGGATATGCCCCATATGGTGGTGGAGGTGGGTACTAATTTTGAGTATCTGGCACAACCGGTGGAATAGAAATGTTGAGTGTTGGTAGGTTCTGCTGGGCTGTATCAGGTGTGTAACCCGGAGCATGAATTGGTGTTCCATTATGAATAGGTGTACTCTCTCTGACCATTCTAGTCAACTCACTGATCTTTTCCATTGCTTCATTCAGCTTTTTTGTCAGATCCTCATTAGTCCGTTTCAGACTCTCCATCTCTGTATTCTGCTCTGCCATTTTCTTTGCCTGTAATCTAGTATAGTATTGGGGAGCTTAGGATGCTATCTTGAAACCTTTAATTATTACAAACATGGATCAGGATATTTCATTATGAAAATAATGAGGTTATGATGCAATAAATGATGTAAATGATCAATGCATGTAATGATAAAAATCTATCCGCAACAATTAAACCATAAAACAAAATTGACCATTAAACGAGGCTATCATCCATCATCCCCAAATATTATCTTGTAGTTGTCGCCCATTCTGACTTCATCCACCGGCCATGATCAATTCTATTTTATGGTTTCTTTCTTGTGGATAGATTCCTATAATGAAATGTATAGAATGGGATGCGGAGATAGAAGAAAGGAAAAGTAAATGAGTTAATATATAATCATACCGACAATGGTAAAAGAAATGCAAATGGAGCATGCAATAGGGATCCATCCATAACAAATTTACTATTAAAGATAACTAATCATTTCAAAAGTGGAAAGAGTAGTTTCAATCCCATAACAGCGCCGTGCCATTTTCATCAACTACAATTTAAAGCATTTACAAATCACAGCAGATCTTGTCTCTATATCAACTTTGTATCACTAATGCTCCCTAACCCGTTACTGGTTCAACTTCTCTGTAAGCTCCCTGACTTGACGCTCTAAATCTTCATTTCTTTTCACCAAAAATCGTTGTATGCGACTTTGCTCTTCCTTGGCTTTCTTCATTCCCTCTTCCTTGTTCTTCAGCTCGTTCTTTTCATTCTTCAACTGATCGTTCTCATTCTTCAGCTCATCTCTTTCATTCTTTAGTTGATCTCTCCTTCTCTTTAGCTCATCTCTTTCACTTTTCAGCTCATTTCTCTCGCACTGAATTTCAGCATATTGGATTCGAGCATCGGTCAGACGCTTGTTAGCATCCTCTTTGGCGTCCCTGAGTTTTAAAGCCTCATTGCCTTTACTAGTTGCGTCTTGCCTCCAACCATCCGCCATTTTCTTCATCCTCGCACTATCTTCTTGCGCCCTTTTTATAGCTCAGACCCATCCTCTCTTCTTCATCCTCTTCTTTTTTAGCTTATCTTCCAACTCGCGAGTTACCCACCTTAATTGCTCACATTCGTGAGTTAGCTCGGTCATTTCAATCCCTTCTCTTAATCTCCGGTTCTCAACTCTTAGTCTTCTAAATTCATCTATCGGTTTTTCAATTGTGGGGTACTCCCTATCTGGTGTGAAAGGACAAAAAACATCTCTTTCTTGATGCCACACAGAGTATTCGGATATGACATTCTCCACATATGTAGTATCCTCCGTCCTATTAGCTGCTTTGTAAAGCTCTCCCCAAAGTTCAACTTCATCCATATGACCAGGATTGTCATGTGAGGGATCCAATAGGTTGAGGTAACCAGTGAGAGGGATAAATTACTCTGAATTGTACTGTCTTCTGACCAGAAGTGGATAGTAACTGGTTGTTCCCCAAAGACCTACTAACGGGATCCATGGAATCTTGACATGTAAGTAAGGAATCTTTCTCGCTTGCATCCATCGGACTGTCCATGTGATCTGATCATCACCCAAACTCATGAACCACTCATACCACTCATCCTCATCTTTTTCTGGTGGCCAACTATTCTTTCCATATATAGCTATTGGAACTCTGTCTTCATCGATAAAGGACATTCCCGACTTCTTCTTATAGCAGAAGTGACTCTTGAACCAGATGACCAATATCTGAGTACATGCTTCAAACCTTCCACCAGCCTTCCTACAAGTATTCAATGATCGAACGGTTTCTGCCAAAATTGCCGCTGAAGGATCTGCTTGATGCTTTATCTTTGTGAGGAGTGTCACTACTGATAAGTGAATGTACCCAAGCTTTCTCGGGAAAACTACTAGGCCATATATTAAGAAGGCTAGGACATCTATCCCTTTCTGAAAGCCACACTTTGCATCCACGAACTTCATCAAGAAATCTGCCTGGAAATAATCCCCATCCTTGTATTGGCATATCTGCTCTATACCCATTTCAACCATCTTGGCGAGGAACCTCGGGTTATCTTTCATGTCTTTTAAGGGCAGAAAAATCTTACTTGGTTTGGCTTTTTTCATCATAAGGAAATCTCAATATTCCTCAACTGTTGGCACCATATCATGCTTCCCAAACACAAAACACCGGTAAGATGGATTCCAGAAATACAAAGCTGCTTTCAAGAGATCTTCTTCCACCTTAACATCCAATAACAGAGCTATGTCCCCATACATGTCTTTGAACTTTTTCTGTCCACTCGGCCTAATCTTTATCCATAACTCCTTTAGCTTTGACAGGTCATTTTGGGCAAGGTCGAAATTCACAAATAAAGGTAATGTAGGCTCAGGGTCTTTTCTCGATCGATCTATTTGAAGTCTTTGTTCCAACAGATCCAAAGCATTCCCCAAAATAGAACTAGCATTGCTGACTCTAGGTTCATCCAAATCCATGTCGACTACCCCTCCCTCTTCAGCCATGATTGGTTTCCTTTAGCAGCAAATTCACTATGGATGGACCCCGGATGAAATGCATGATGTATGTACATAAAAGAGAAGCATAAAACAAGACAAGAAAGAAAGAACATTAGAACTTCGTTATGAAATAAGAAGGTAAGGTAATAAATAGATCATATATACAAGGAAATATGAAAGGAATTGATAAAGGTTTAGAGGGCGTCCTTCCTTTGTGTCCTAAGAAAATCGGTTTCTCTCGAAAAGGGTTTAGCTCTACCTAGGTTTAGGGTTTGGCTCTACTTAGGCGGGCTTTCTTCACTGGTACTCCATATGCATGGTTCGAAGTTCTAGACAAGGTACCCATCGCCGACACGACGAGGTGGAAGGATGTAAGCACCTTCATTCTAATTGGGAGAAGGACCTGGAATTCCGGACCTTTATGTTATGAATTGTGTGGTGTGTGGGAGGGACTACCTACCTTTACCAATTACCTTTCACCACCTGATGCCCCAACGTAACAGGAGGATATAGAGGAAAATACTATCAACAATCAAATAAACGGTTAGTCCAATTTAAAGGAATAAATGCAGAATAAAGAACTGAAATTAGGCATGTAATATATTGAACATAAAAAACATAAAATAAGCATGAAATATATACAAAGATGAAGGCAATTAAAGGCAAAAGAAACCACACAGTGCATATGCAATATATATATATATATATATATAAACAAAGAACAAGGAAGAAGCATACAAGACATATACATAGAAAAATAGATAATCAAACAAAGTGTATACAAATATGTATAAAGAAAGCAAGTCCAAGGCGAGACATACACATACAATACCATGAAATGAATCAAATAATGTGAGGTGCACAATGCAAATTTGAAAGGTTTTATTAATCCAATTTAAGGTACAACATGCAATTTTGAAAAAGCTTAGTGATGCAAATGCAAAATGTAATTTTGAAAAAGTTCATAGGTGCAAATGTGAAATGCAATTTTATTTGAATTTTGGTCAAATTAATGAATGAAGAATGAATGTACATGAATGACATCAAACTTTGAAAATATTGCAAAATTAACCCTAAATTGAAAACAAGACTTTTTCGAAAAAATGGCTCGACTCTCTAAATAGTCCCCAGTGGAGTCGTCAATCTATCGAAACGTCTAAAAAGCCGTCCGACGGAAATTTAAAGAAATAAAAGGATTTGAAAGGATATAAAAGGAGTCGCCACTAACCATTTGATTTAGGTAGGTTAGCCACCTGTTTTGACTCCGTTTGACCTAACATAATCTAGAAAGATTACCTTAGGTTAAACAAATGTTGGTCCATGAAAATAAGTTTTGGGTTCAGGAGTTGGTTACACTCGAGGAAGGATTAGCACCCCCGAAGCGCCCGAAAATCGGTACCATAAAGCCTTGTGAAAACTCGTTTTAGGGTTAATAACAAAAAAAAAAATTCTTTTAAACTGAAATAAAATAAAATAAACTAAAATAAAGAATCTACAAATGTCGGACTAGAACTCCTTTTTATATGGGTTAGTTCACCCTTTAAGAAAATTCAATTTAATGAGATCCGTAAAAGAAAAAAATAGATAAATAAAAAGGTCTCAACGTTGAATAACCGAATTGAGAACTTTCCAAAAACAAGCTTTAAAATCAAAGATTGAAAATTCATAATTTGTTAAAGAAAAATTTGAGTTTTAAACAAAATTAGATTGAATTTGGAAAGACTTCAATTGTTAATGACTGAATTGAAATCTTTCAAAAAAAAATATTTTTGGATTTTTGAAATTAATGTCGGAATTATTAAATTCCTTTTATTGACAGACGGATTTTGATTAAAGGCAAGATTTAAAAAAAGGGTTTAATTAGAAAGACTCCAATGTAAAGGTCTAATTGAAATCTTTCAAAACATTTTTTGGTTTTTGAAGATAATGTTGGAATAATTAAATTCCTTTCATTTTTGGATCTCATTTTTAAAACCTTGATTAAAGAAATTAACCAAAGTTTGATTTTGTAAGAAAACCTCAACTATTGATTAAATTTGAGATTTTCCTAAAAACCATTTTTAGATTTTTTTAAAATTATGTCGGAATTTAAAATCCTTTTGCTGATAAGGGAAATTTTGAAAGAAAATATTTTTTTGGGTTTTTCCTAAAAAAGAAACTAAAATTTGTAGAAAAAAAACTTTTGAAAATTTGGAGAAAATTATGAACATGGTATGCTAATGTCATTTTTGAAATAAAATATGAATAAAATCATTTTTTTGTATTTTTTTAAATTTGGGGTGGAAATTGATTTATTGGAAACTTCCTAGGCCCAATCGGAATTCCGAAAAGGTGAACTAGAAAGCCCCCTCACCCTAAGAAAGCCTTTGAGAACCTCGTAATTACGTGATCCCCTCGGATCCCCCATTATCGGGATTTCTATGCACATGCGATTTTTGAAAATAATGATTTAATTACTAAATGCATGAAATGATGGGACGAAATAAACCAAGAAAATGGGTTAGCACAAGAAATATATTAAGTATATATTAAAAAAAAATGCATGAGCCCTAATTTAAATATAAATGTCATGAATAATGCAAATGGGTCTAATTTACTAAGTGACATAATATATGAAATGGACCTGGTCCTAAAATGTAAATGGACTTAATCCTAAAATGTAAATGGGCCTAGTTACTAAATGACATAAATTAATGAGATGGGCCTAACCTGAATGCAAATGGACCTAATTTACTAAATAGCATTATATAAATGAGATGGGCCTAATTAACTAAATGACATAGAAATGGAATGACCTAATTTTCTAAATGACACAAAATATTAAAAATGTCCTAATTTTCTAAATGGCATAAAATATTAAAAAAATGACCTAAATAACTAAATGGCATAAAATATTAAAAATGACCTAAATTACTGAAATTGCTCAAAATATTAAATGAACCTAAAATATTAAAATACAATAAAAGGAATCCTAAAACCCAATGTCCTAAAAAGGGTCCCAACAGAAACTTATTTATTTACGTTCACTAATACAACCTAAAGTTAATCAAGTTATATAGCCCAATATGCATACATGAATCACAAACCCACGTTGCAAATATATATGGCCCAAAACAATACAATCCATAGTCATTATCTATAGTCCAACACAATAAATTTATCAAAACCCAATTACTAATAGAAATGGCCCAACAAGAACAGATGAGAATATAGCCCAATACTTAAATATCCCATATCCAAAACAAACCCAATACACAATCCAACAACATTCATGCGTTGGCCCAAAACAAAATCACATGGCGGGGCCCAATGGTAGTCCAAACCATATAATTAATTTTGCAAGAACAAAAACTTCACTCATATCAAAGGTATACCACCAGAAGTCAATATATAACAAAACCCGAGATCCCAAAACAACATTAAAAATATTAACCTTATCCAATAACGTGATTGACTTATCTATAAAATAAAATTAAAACAAATAATATACAATAATAATAATGGTAATAAAAACCTACGAATATGCATATAAAATGAAACATTAACAAGACATGGATCTAATCATTATAAGCTACATCTCTGATTATCAATTCAAAATACATATTTTAGACCACAAAACAATCTGTCAAACAAGTAAACCGAGCAAATATGCGGCCTGACAAAACAACATGATTTGACAAACGTAATGGTTGGGTATTTACCTTAAACGCAGAGTGAAATTGCGTTTCGGTTCTTAAGCTCTTTTCCTTTCTTTGCCTTCGGGTTTCTTTCTTCAGTAGATGAATATCTCCTTTCCAAACTGAAAACTTTGAGTACCGCCGCCTGTATCTATTGCCTGAAACCAAAAGAACAGCCGCCCTCCTTGGTCTGACTATCCTATTTCACCTTTTCTTTCATCCGATGCAAAACCTTTTTTTCCTAAAAGCACTCTAAAGAAAACCCAAGTTCAACGAAGGAACCCAAATAAAAAATCCTTTTCCACCAAAGACTCGCCCATCCGATCAAGTCTCAAACTCCGAAATATGGTTCAAGGTTCTCTAGTCTTTAACTTCTCCAAACATGCTCTCTGAAACAAAACCCAACAAGAAAACCCAAATGACCGAGAGCCTAACCTCTGATGGCGAGAAGTCTGGTGACCGATTGAATGCTAATCAACCCCTAAAATCAACTCTCTTCCCCTGCACTTACCCAAAAATCACTTTTTTTTTTCAATTTCTGGAAACCCCTATTTCAGAAATCTTAAAAATTTCAAAAGCAGGAACCCTAATTTTTTTTATTGGGGATTCGGCCTCCTCTAAACTGTATGAAAATGTTGCTTTTATATGGGAAAGGAAATTAATCTAAGGGTTGAAGATGAGTTCCAAACCCCTAAGATCAAAGGCTATCATCTCTCACACGTGTTCTTTTCTTCCTTTTGTCTGCTTGTTTCAGGTTTTGGGCCCGCGAAAAGAAATGAACTTGGGCCATCTGATGATGTGTAACAGGTATTTGGGCTTCAGTATGTAATCTTCAAAATTGTACCCAATTTCAATGTCAACTCCAATCTTTAAAGCCCACTCAATTCCAAATAGCAAAACCCAAGAAAAATAGAAGACTAAAGTAAGATTAAAATTAAAATTAAAATCTAATATAAATAAAGAAGGTAAGAAAGGTTGTAAGAAAAGAAATTAAATAATATAAACAAAATGAGGTGTCTACAGGGGGTGGGCTATAAACCTTATAGGGAAGATTCATCCTCTATCATCAAAACAGCATTCTTTCATCTTGGTAGCTACAGATTATTTTACCAAATAGACAGAAGCTATCCCTTTAAAGGTAGTTAATAGCCAAGTAGTTATCAAGTTTGTTAAAGAGCACATCATTTATAGGTTTGGAATACCTGAGTCTATAACCATTGATCAAGGGACCATGTTTGGTGAAGAAGTGAAAAGATACTTGAAGGAATTAAAGATTAAGTTGAGGCATTCAACTCCATATTATGCATAAGCTAATGGTCAAGTAGAGGCTGCCAACAAGATCGTGAAACAAACCAATGAGAAAATGGTGGGAGATAATCCTAGGGAATGGCACTTGAAGTTCAATAAGGAGTTATGGGCTTTCAGGACCTCAAAAAGAGGAGCAACAGGGGTCACTCCTTACACTTTCATGTGTGGCCATGATGTTGTCCTACCTATGAAATCAATGTAGAATCCTTAAGGTTGGTATTCCAATAGAATCTCACAAGACAAGAATATCGAGAAATGATGAGTGCTGGTTACTTGAACTAGATGAAGTAAGAATACAAGCTTTAGAGAATCTAGTCAGTAAAAATAAAGTTGCAAAATCATACAACAAAAAGGTTAGGCCAAAAACTTTCCACCTAAGAGACATGGTATGGAAACTATTATACCTATTGGGACTAAAGATTCTTAATTTGGAAAGTGGTCTTCGACCAAGGAAGGACCTTTTGTGGTGGACAATGGGCTTCCTAGCAATGCCTATCATTTTATGGACTGAGATGGTAATGGCCAATGAGGAACCATTAACGGAAAGTACTTAAAAAGGTATTTTTTCCAGTATTTGGGATGAAAGAAATAAAGGTATTACAAAATCAAAAATGGAAACCAATATAGGCAAAAAAGATTCTTCCATTAGTATGAAAGTTGAAGATCAACGATTATATGATCATAGTCAAAAGAGATTAAAAACCTTAAGAGCCTATAGTCAAGTCCTAAAATCTACAAAGTTATGAAGGAAGTTTTTAACTTTTTGTTCAAAAGGACTTGAAGGTAGATGGCTGATAAGTGCTGGCACTAACGATAGGAGCAAAGTCGTCAACTATCAAATCTAATATAGAATGAAGCATATTTTCCTATTATTTCTTCACAAAGTGAAGAATGGTAAAGTATTTTTCCTAGCACTTGACATACTTGTTGCGTTGATTCCTCAGGATAAGATAATCTTGTTTCCTCCTCTGATAAAGTCACTGAAAGTTAAGATAATTTGGAGCAAGAAGAGGGGATACAAAACACTTAGAAAATCTTTCATTTAAAATTGGGAATTCTTTGAAGCTTATCTTATTGAGTTCTATCTCTAAGCAGGTAAGCTTTGTGAGCTTCTCTACAGCAACAGCATGTTTACAGAGGTAAGAGGAATACTTAAACACAATAGCCAGCAATTCTGACTTGAGATGAGTAAGGAGCCTATTATTATCATCAGTGATTGGGAAAAAAGTTTGAAGTTTGTCGAGTAAGTCACAAGCGGTAGTAACCATATAACTAGAAATTAAACCTAAATTGCTGGTAATGGTAGCAGTGATAGGGCCTAAAAAGTTCTCAAAGTCGATTCTAAAAATCTCAAGATCTTTTACGAAACAAAGAGGGTTAGAAGAAGAAATGTGAAAACAGTGAAGAACGATAGCAAATTTAAGTGGTTATTACCTTAAGGGATGTATTTATAAAGGAACCTGAAGTCTCTGAAGAATCTGATTAGGCATTGCCTAAAGATTCTACCACTTTGAAGATCATAGTAGAAGGCCCGACAGAGGCCATTAAGGTTGATTCTACCACTATGAACTTGACTATTACAGAGACAAAACATGAACTTGCAAAGCTAATACAATAGAAATGCAATGTGTTTTTATTCATGAGGAAACTCACTAGTAAGATAGTTTTCTCGATTAAACTCTTATATCCCCTGCGGTATTTTAACAAGCGAAACGAGTAGATGTCCTCTTTAGGAAGAAAATAGTTGATGTTAAAATCAGCTTTGTGAGGAATATTGGTTATCACGGCCAAATTGTGAACCGTCATTATGAGAGCTCCAATAGGAAAGAGAAATATGTTGTACGATGAAAGCCAGAAGAAAAATAAAAGACCCAGCACATTCTGGTCCAGATGAGGGATTTCTCGGCAAAGCATCATAAGATAATAGATACCATTGGAGACCCATTGTGAGGAGTAAAAAGGACGGAGTCTATCCATCAATGATTTGAAAGCAAGGTTAGCTATAGGCCATATGTTGGTGGGGGTATAATATTGGAGAAACGATGTATTGGGATAGTAGTCTAGTGGAGGAGAAGCTCGGCCTTTGAAGGTGCAGGTATCCAGCTAGAAAACCCATAGAAAAAATTGGCAGATGGACCTAGGGTTACACCATTAGATGTATTAAGGAGGAAATTTGGTTTCCCAGAAAGAACAAAAGGCTCCATATTTCTAAGACGATGGTTGACATTGGTGTAATCAAAAGAAGTTCAGGCCAGAGTTTTCAAGGAGTAGATTTCCATAGGAGCTGGAAGTAAAGTTGGAAAGAATGAAAGAAAAGCCTGGACAAAAAGAAAAAAGGAATAGGAGAAGGAAAAGTCTTAAGAGTTATTGAAACTTTCAGAACAAAGGCTGCAAATTTATAACCTAATGGGTGCAAAAAATCAAATATCTTATCAATGGAAACAATAGTTAAAGGGAATTGATTTAAAGAGTAGTGGAGAGACATTCTATATGTATAGGCAAAAGTGTAAAGTAGTTTCGAGAAGATTAATAGATATGGGAAAGTTGCAAAGTTAACCATCGTTCCAAATTCTACATGGAAAATGTGCATCAAGTTTAAATAACCATACATGTTTTAAGGGTTTTTTTGTTAGACTCGAATTCATCATGGGTGGATCCGAGGAGAAGCCTAAAGGGCCATCGGGTGAGGAAGACAACATATAAAGCCAAAAGGCTTAAAAACCAAAAAATAGAGCCTGGACACATACTAAAACATGGGTTCAGGGGGACGCAGGCCCATGGTATCAAAAAGATGAACAAAGGCCCTAAAGTGGAAGTAGACTATGAAGCTCAGAGACAACAAAACATAAGCCATGGAAGCAAATTGGCTGTGGTGGGGAAAATTCAAATCCCAGCAGTGTTTCACCTGTGGGAAAGCATCCCAATAGTTGAAGAAAAACCCCAGGGAAGATGGGAGAAATTCAAGCGACATCCCGAGGAAATTTTGAAGATAGACAACGTGGACATGTATCAAAGGAGAACATGGAGCAGTTAAGGTAGGAATTCAAGTGTAAAAAGAAGGAACAACAAAGAGGAAAAGGGGCAGTCGACAACTCAAGAAGCCAATTTTCTTTTAACTATGGCTTTAGAAGTAATTCATAACAATAGCTTGGTAGCTTAGATCCTTAGTTTCTTAGCTTTCCCATAGTGTAGTCTAGTTATTATTGCAATTGTTAACCATAGTTGTACCATCCCCTCACTTGTGAGAAGAACGGGGAAAAAACCCTATAATCGTCTGGTTGACGGTGTACGGTAGCCCGATACCACACAACAATATACTATATATATACATATATACAATACTACTAAAGTTGGGTGAGAAATGACATAGTAGTCATGATTCTCTTAATTTTGAGGCTATATTTGGCCATTTATGGAATGGCTTAGGATGAGCTCATTTGATATTTTAACATATTTTAATGGGATCTACAGAAGCGGTTATAGAGTTTATGGGTTTTGGTTTTTTCTTGGGTTTTTTATACTTTATATGAGTGTTTTTTTTTTGGCTTGATATGGTTTTGAGACTTTTTAATATTAAACTATATATATTGTATATGCACCAATTTTCATTAATTTACTTCTTATATATATATATATATACATATTTAAATACATACACATATAAATAAATATAATCATATATAGATATCTTATACATAATTTACACTAACTGTGACAGCAAAGTGCGAGCCATTTACTAGTATAGTTAAACATTCAAAATAAAAGGTTCGATTCGAACCAAAAAAAGAAAAAAGGTTGGATTGGATCTTTTAATTAAAAATACTTATCCTTTTAGACTTTAAGAGTTAAAAATAACTTATCCTTTTAGACTTTAAGGGGGCATTTGGTTCGAGATTATCTTACATAATCCCAGTAATATGCACATTCGAAAATAAGCTTACTTCGTTTGGTTCCTAGCAATCACATTACTGAGGCAATATAAGATTACTATCACGTCAGTTTTTTGTGTACACTACCAAAAATCTCATAACCTCCAAATTCTTAGATAGTTAGATTACTGGGTTATATTAAATTTTTTTCCTAATTTACCCCCAATATTTTACCCCTTTGCACCCTAATAACCTTATATAATTGATAAATTATAATTTTTTAAGCATAATTTATTTTTATTAAGAAATATAATTAAACTTAGCTTATGTAATTATTAAATTATTAATTATATGTTTGTTCAATTAAACTAAAAGTATAATTTCTTTTTTGTTAAAAGCATAATTAAACTTAATTTATATAATCATTAAATTAATTGTATAATATTTTACTAAGTTTATTACTTAAATAATTTTTATGTTAGTCATGTTTAATTATCAAACTTAACAAAATTACAAAATTGTATAAAACATTGAACAAATAAGAAATAAGCTTAAATGTTGTATTGAGAGCATTATAGTAAACTATCCATTTTGACAGAAAATATAACCCTCCAACAAAACGGATTAATCTTACATTCTCGGAATTTCAACCAAGTAGAAATTGAATACATTCCAGGGCATGTGCACTAGGTTATGTTTTAATCTGATAATCATATAACTTAGGTAATCTAAGATTCCGCGAACCAAACACCCCTTTATAAGAATAACTTATCCCTTTAAATTTAAAAAAGAGTTAAAAATGAGTGTAATCTTTTTTTCCCTTAGGTATTCTTTTTTTCCCTTAGTTAAATAAGAGAGTTAACTTATGTAATCTTTTTTTCCTCGACTTTAAACTGCTTTACGCATAGAAAAAAAAAGAGAGAAAACTATGACGTCAACAAAGCAAATCATCCTCTCTTCTCTCGTAAAAAGAATGTCCTGTAATTTTTCTTTTCTAGTCTCAAGCTCTCCTCGTTCTTGGCCTTTGTTGCCAAGGAGGAGGAGGAACTCTGTGGTAGTTTTAGATTTTTAGTTACTTTCTAGTATTGGAATAAAGTTTCTCTCTAGATCTATGAGTTTTGAATCATTTAGTTTGTTTGGTTTTACATAAAGTTTAAAATAGTATTTCTTTTATGATGAGTATTCTTTTTTTCCGTCTCAACTTTCTTTTCAACGTCAAAAGAATTACCTGCCTTGGGAGGTACAAGCTCATTGCCGAGATTTACGAATCAATAGCCTTTTTGTCGTTGGTATTGTACCGAATTTAAACTCCATGACATCAAACGATCAAAAGGTCCTCACTGTAAAGGGTCAAGTCAACCGATAACAAACACACTGAATATTTGAATTGCAGCAAATCACGTCCAAGCTTTTGAACTCAAGATAATGAACTTTTGAACTCAAGATACTGACCTTGATAATAGGATTACACATCTTAGAATTATCTTTTGAATCTATTTTGAAATTTAAACAGCCTTGTAATCTGTATAAATACATATACAAGTATCAGTAAAAGATTAAGCCTTTTTACTCTCAAATTATTTCTGTCTCTTTATGGTATCAGAAGGTTTTGCTTAACTAGCAACAAATGATCAATTTTTTTCTTCCTTCATGGCTGCTGCAAACATCTCTTCAACACAAACCAACACTGATGCTACTCCTGGACCAATTTCCATTAATGCCGCTGCTCAGCTTCCCTTGAAGTTCACTAGTCTTAATTATTTGTCTTGGAAAATTTAGTTTCAATCCCTTTTAACGGGATATGATCTCAATGGCTATCTCAATGGTGCCACACCCTGCCCTCCTTCGACTATTACTGTTAATGACTGCTCCAGTCCCAATCCTTCCTATTTTCATTGGCAGAGGCAAGACAAGTTCATCTTGCATGCTATTGTGGCTTCGATTTCTGAAACTATTATTTCACTTCTTACTACAGCCAAGACATCCAAGGATGCTTGGGAGAAATTGTCAAATACTTATGCCAGTAAGACTCGTGCAAGAGTCATATCGCTTAAGAAGAAGCTGACCATGGCAACACAGGAGGGTTGTTCCATTGCTGATTACGTTCAATACATGAAGACTTTAGCTGATGAGTTAGCCTTTGCTCAAGCACCTGTTATAGATGATGATTTAGTACTTTTTACTCTCAATGGTCTCGGTAGTGAATTCAAAGGACTTTCCACTGCCATAAGAGTTGGAGAGTCTCTTATTTCTTTTGAGGAGCTCATGATAAGCTCATGGATTTTGATAGTGCTATTCAACATGAAGAATTTGCTGTTTGCTTTCCTGCTACTGCCAATTATGCTAGGAAGTCCAGAGGTACTAATTTTCACAGAGGAGTTAATACTAGAGGTACATTTCAATCTAATTCTTCTCGCAATTACTTCTATCAAAGGAGAAAATCATTACTTCATGCTTCTGTTTCCTCTATAAGATTAGTATGCCAACTTTGTGATAAACCGGGTCACAGTGCTAAGACTTGTTGGGTTGTTAAACCCTTTTCAAAAAGTCCTGAAGTTAATCACATTACTGTTGGCTCCAAAAACTCCAGCTCTCCTTGGTTAGCAGATACAGGTGCTTCTAACCATGTTACCAACTCTTTGAGCAATCTATCTGTCTACACAGAGTATGGTGGTCCTGATGAGGTTCTCGTTGGTAATGGCACAGGTCTGAAGATTAATCATATTGGTTCTGTGATTATTCCTTCTACCAATGAACCTCTTTATTTGCATGATATGCTACATGTCCCAACCATAAAATGTAATCTCCTTTCAGTTTCTCATTTTTGTAAAACTAATCGAGTTTCTGTTCAATTTTTCCTTTTTCATTTTCTTGTAAAGGACTTGAGCATGGGGGCACCATTGCTGAAGGGACTGAGTAAAGATGGGGTTTACGAATTCCCAAGTCGCATGCCACATTCTACAAGACTTGTCACCGCCATGCTTTGCATGAAAGTTTCCCCTGATCTCTGGCACAAGCGTTTGGGACATTCATCTTCAAAAATTTTACATTCTATGTTGGAGTCTTTTAACTTACCTGTTTGTTCTTCCAATAAGTTGTCCCATTGTGACTCTTGCCACTGCACTAAGAGTCATAAATTACCATTTTTTCACTCGACTTTGTCTAGCTCCAAGTCATTAGAACTGCTTTATACTGATGTCTGTGCAGCTCTAATAAAATCTATGGATGGTTTGATCACTACACTAAGTATGTATGGCTTTTCCCTTTAAGAAGAAAATCTGATGTTTACACTATTTTTCCATCCTTTAAAGAACTTATTGAAAAATTCTTTAACACTTCTGTTATCACTATGTACTCTGACAATGGTGGAGAATATCAAAAACTTTCCAAATATCTTTCTACCATTGGTATTTCTCATCTCACCACACCACCTCATACACCTCAACACAACGGTGCAGCCGAACGTAAACATAGACATGTTGTTGAGACAGGATTAACCTTGTTACATCAAGCCTCCATGCCACTTTCTTTTTGGACACAGGCATTTCAGGCTACTGTTTACCTTATAAATAGACTCTCTACTCCTGTTCTTAAAATGAAAACACCATTTGAAGCTTTAGTTGGCCATGCACCTAATTTTACTAAACTCAAAGTCTTTGGTTGTATTTGTTATCCATGGTTAAAACCATATGCCGTTAACAAACTCCAACCTAAGTCTCAGCCTTGCACCTTTTTGGGATATTCCACCACTCAGAGTGCATACAAATGCTTTGATCCTGTTTCTAACAGAATTTTTCTTTCTCGTCATGTTTTATTCAATGAATCTATTTTTCCATTCTCTGTTAATACTACTCAAGTCAAAGTCACATCTCATACTTCCAAATGGGATTATACCACGGCTTTGGAGCCTTGTAGTTTTCAAGCATCTAATATGACATCTTCGAGTACAATGCAAGATGGTGCATGCACTTCTACTCAGTCTTCTTAACACTCTGTCTCTGTGCTCGATTCTTCTACAGGGAATGATCAAGGTAATTCTATTCTGCCCTTTGCCTCTCAACCTCATACTCGTACTCACTCTATGGTCACTCGTTCCCAAAATAAAATTTTCAAACCCAAAGTTATCTTTACGGTATTTAAACATCCTATCTCACTATCTCTTGAACCAAGCAATGTCACTCAGGCTCTTAAAGAGGTTAATTGGTGGAAGGCAATGTCACAAGAATTCAATGCTTTGCTTAATAATCAGACTTGGACATTAGTTCCTCCATCCTCTAACCTCAATGTTGTCAGCTGCAAGTGGGTCTTTTGTATCAAACGAAAGCCTGCTGGTACCATAGATCGTTACAAGGCTCGTCTAGTCGCTAAAGGTTTCCATCAATGTCCTGGCATTAACTATTCCAAGACTTTTAGTCCAAACCCACAACCATCAGAATTGTTCTCTCTATTGCTTTGGCTAATGGCTAGCCACTCTAACAAATGGATGTTAATAATGCCTTTCTTCAAGGCTCCTTGTCTGAAGATGTCTACATGACTCAACCCTTAGGTTTTGTTGACAAAGACAAGCCTCATCACTTTTGTAAGCTCAACAAGGCTATCTATGGTTTAAAACAAGCACCTCATGCTTGGTATCAAGAGTTGAGTACTTTCTTGCTTCAGTATGGTTTTCTAAAATCAATCTCTGATGCATCCCTTTTTATTTACTCCCAAGGCTCCACTCTTCTTTATTTTCTGGTCTATGTTGATGATTTAATCATCACTGTAAATGATTCTGTTGCTATTGCCAAGTTTCAATGTGAACTTTCACACCGTTTCTCACTCAAGGATCTTGGTGATCTTAATTTTTTCTTGGGAGTGAAAGTAATTTCTACCAGGAATGGACTTTTTCTTTCTCAATACAAGTATGTACGGGATACCTTAACTCAGTTTGATATGGTGGATGCTAAAGCAGTTGTCACTCCTATGGCCTCTAATATCAAACTTTAGCTTAAAGATGGCACCAATGCAACTGACGCAACATCATATTTGTGAGCTTATTGGTTCATTACAATATTTGTCTCTCACACGTCCTGACATTGCATATGCCATTAACAAGTTGTCCCATTATATGCACTCTCCTACTCAACATCATTGGTCTTGCCTCAAACGAGTGTTACGATATCTAAAGGGCACCATCCATCATGGTTTATTCTTGAAAAAGAATTCTGGTCTGCAACTTATTGCCTTCAGTGATTCAAATTGGGTTGGTAATCTAGATGATCGATCATCCACCTCTGCCTTTGTGATCTATCTCGGTGGAAATCCAGTATCTTGGAAGTCCTGTAAGCAACGCACTGTTGCTCGGCCATCCACCGAGGCTGAATATCGGGCTCTCACCAACACTACAGCGGAAATAACTTGGGTTTAAAATCTTCTCTGTGAGTTGCACTTCATTCCTCCTTCCTCCCCTGTCATTTATTGTGATAATATTGGGGCCACCTATCCTAGTTCCAACCCTATCTCTCACTCTCGCATGAAGCATCTGGCCCTTGATTATCACTTTGTCAGGCAACTAGTTCAAGCTCGATAGCTTACTATTCTCATATCTCTACCAAGGATCAATTGGCAGATAGTCTTACCAAACCACTCTCGACATCTCGTTTTCTCCTTCTTCGGTCCAAGATTGGTGTTGCTGATGGCTCCACCATCTTACGGGGGCATGTAAAGGATGAAGTCAACCGATAACAACCACGTTGAATATTTGAACTGCAGCAAATCACGTCCAAGCTTTTGAACTCAAGATAATGAACTTTTGAACTTAAGAAACTGACCTTGATAATAGGATTACACATCTCAAAATTATCTTTTGAATCTGTTTTGAAATTTAAACAACCTTGTAATCTGTATAAATACATATACAAGTATCAGTAAACGATTAAGCCTTTTACTCTTAAATTGTTTCTGTCTCTTTACTCACTTCTTTTTCTTACTTGTAGATGAGGGGAATTCTTTTCAACCAGCAACTAGAGAAGATAATGAGAATGGAAACATGCGATGTGGCTTAAAGGCCACCGGCTCCGAATTGTTGAAGATGGAGATTGAAGGATAGTTTGTAGTTCATCAGGACTACAAGGAAACATCTATGTTAACATCTAATCTACTCCTAAACTATCATCTAGACTAAGCAAGAAAAGTAAAGCAACTAGCAACTGGGATAAAAAGTAGAGAAAAATTAATTTATTGTTTTCATTGATTTTATCAGGGACCTATTTTACATTAGAAGAACTCCTATTTATACTAGAAAGGAGAAGTTAATTATAATTGTTCCATTATCGTAATCCTAGAAAAACTCCCTAGAAACATGAAGTCATGGGTAAAACTTCTGGTAACTTCTTCTTGGTAACTATTTCAAGATTAATCTGTAAAAACTTACGTAAAAAACAAAGAAAATCTCTCTAATTTTTCCCAAATTCTTATAAGAATTAATTTACGGTCTAACAACTGCCTCCAGAACATGTTGTTGATTAAAAATCAATAATATGTTTTACCTGAGAGTTGTTAAAGCCTTGAAAGATTTATCTCCAACCAGTAAACTTTAACTTTGGTTGACATCTTAAGAGATTCTACATTCTTGCCCCCCAGCCAATAGACTTGAACTATAATGTTGGGAATTTCTCTTGCCTACGTTCCTGTCTCCAAGCCAACAGACTTGAGTTTTGGTTGACATCTCAAACGATTCTACATTCTTGCCCCCAGCCAGTAGACAACTGATCTTCAATGTTGGGAAATTCCCCCTGCTTCTATCGAAATCAAGAATTATCTCCTTGAACATGGTTCTTCCATGGTTGCTTGAAATTCATAACCCTAATTTCCCATTGGGTGTGCCAAATTGTTGTACCGAATTTAAACTCCATGACGTCAGACAATCAAAGGGTCCTTACCTCTGTTTCTTACTTGCAGAGGAGGGGAATTCTTTTTAACCAGTAATTAGAGAAGATAATGAGAATAGAAATAGCGGATGTGGCTCAAAGGCCACTGGATTCGGGCCGTCAAAAATAGATGTGGAAGGATAGTTTGTAATTCATCAGGACTACAAGGAAACATCTACGTTAACATCTAATCTACTCCTAAACTATCATCTAGACTAAGCAGGAAAAGTAAAGCAACTAGCAACTAGGATAAAAAGTAGAGAAAAATTAATCAACTGTTTTCATTAAATTTATCAGGGACCTGTTTTACATCAGAAAAACTCCTATTTGTACTAGAAAGGAGAAGTTAATTATAATTATTCCATTATCCTAATCCTAAAAAAACTCCTTGCAAACATGAAGTCATGGGTGAAACTTCTGGTAACTTCTTCTTGGTAACTACTTCAAGATTAATCTAAAAAAACTAACGTAAAAAACAGAGAAAATCTTTCTAATTTTTCCCAAATTTGTATAAGAATTAATTTGCAGTCTAACAGCTGGTAAAAGCTCTTCTTTCAGACGAAAGAGCAAAAGCGAGAGGGCGATGGGCGTGGTATTGGCAGATGAAGAAGTGCTATTCTACAAGTCAAATCTAGTTTTTATGGCGATTGAATCAAGTTTAAGATAGCTGAAGATTTTTATCGAAAGAATGATTTATTTTCGCTCTATCGTCTTAGTTATTATGATATACTTTATTTGTATTAGAACTTTTTATTAATGAAATGAAAGTGCATTTTATTCAAAAAAAAAAAGAGTTAAATAGAATTTGGGCCTTATATTAGAATTATGGAATCAAAATTTTCATCTTTTTTTTTTGTGAGAATAGAAATTTTCATTTTAGCTCATAATGGATCATGATAAAGAGGGGAAGGGTAAGGTTAGGCTTGAACCTAAGTTGTTACATGATTTTTCTAACTTCTCCATCACGAGACTTAAAAGAGAAGTTCCATTCTTTTTAAATTGAATATTTACTTTGTAATTAGTAGCAACATTTTTTTTGGAAGGATAATATTTGTTAGTTATTTTATCCCTTTTAACTTTTGAAGTGATATAAAATAATGAATCATTTTGAATTTTATATATACTAGTCATTTTTTCGGGTACGATACATATAATACAACATTTTATTAATAATAATAAAAAATAAAAAATCAGAAAAGTTGATTTAAACTATTTGTTTTATAAATTTATAACCTTTTACAAACTATATATATAAGAATAACATTTAAAGTAAAATATATTAAAGTGGATGATTATATAAGATAATATTTAAATCAAATTATATTACCCTGGATAATATTTATTTGAATAATGAACATGAAGAATTAAAAAAATAAAAAAATAAAGAAATAAAGTCAAAGTCCAATTTTTGACTTTTTATGTACCAAAAATGTAAAAAGATAAGTCCTGATTTAATTTAATAACATTTTTTAAATATGTTAAAAAAATTGAATAATTAAGATAAATTAAATCAAAACTTTTATACAACTTGTATTTTTATATATAGTTTATAGTATAACTTTTAAAGGAATGTTAAAGACAAATCAGTCTATAAAACAATTTTTTTTGAAAGAACTTCTCTTATTTGAAATTCAATAGAATTTCGATTGCCATTGCCAAAAAAATGTAAATAAGTGTATATTATAAGAAAAGATATTTGGGAAGTTTTCATGGTTATGGTTGAGGTTGATTTTTGGAATTGAGGAAAGGGCCAAGGGATGAGGTGGGGCCAATCAATCATTAGAAATTGCAACCACCACCTTCACCTACTGTTTATTTCGTGGACTTTGGACCATTAGTGAGACTTTTAATTGGATTAGGCTCAAATTAACAAACGTCTGAGTGAGTCTGGTCCATTTGCAACTTTGCTTTCAAATACTAAAGGACGCTTTGCTGCCTGTGTAGTCCAGCCAGGGATGTTTCAGAGCATGCCTTTACCGTCAAGAAAAGTTCTATCGGTCGACCAGGTTCAAGAAAAGCAAGTATAAGTTTGGGGCTTAGTTTGAATTACAAAGGCACATAATATTGACAACTCCGAATCTTAAATCTTAAATTGAAAAATTCAAAAAACCAATTTAAGTTGCATTTAGATCTAATCTACTTATTTTATTTTATTTTTGATAAAAGCCGTCCCTCGGGTACTTTCCAGATAAATCTGAGCTTAATTCACAATCTTGTTAACATGTGGGCCTTCATCCATCAGGCTTATAAAAGGTATTGGGTCTCGTCCACACACTTAGATATTGTCCCTTGGTTTGACTCATCTTTGGGCATTCTCTGGTCTAGGTCTAGGTCTGGCCAATCTCACATGAAATTCACTCTTCTTTTAAGAGTTCAAACTTGCCTAAAGCACCAGTAACTTTCGTTTCTCTTTTTCCAATTGTCTTCAAAGGAAATTATGATATTAAAAATAATTTTGATGACTTTAATTTGTAGATTCCAATAATATTTGATAAGGATTCAAAGAAGTATTGATTTTGGAAAACTTTAACTAAGGTTTGTTTGGTCTTTAATGGAGAGAAGAGGATAAAGGAAGGAGGTGAGAGAGTCAGAGTCAAACTTTAACTTCCAAAATTATCCTTCAATTAATCATTCAAAAGTCCTACTTGGCCTCCAAAGATTATATAACCACAATTTCACGTATTTTCTCAATTTTTTTTTGATTTCTCACCCGGTATCCAGAGTTTTACTTTGATTAGTCCGGATTCGATCCGCATCGCGCACTTGGATATGGTGGATGAGTCTTCCAACGGGGACAGCTACGTACACAAGATCTCTAACCCGAGACCTGCTTAAGCTGGAACAAGCCGTTTACCACTTGATCTAACCCTACATTGGTATTTTCTCCAGAATACAATAGTTTTCATAAGTCCAAATAACTCAGACCACTTAATTGATAATTTAAACTTAATCTACAATCTCACAATATTATTATCATTATTCCGTGTGACTAAGGTAAAATTTATAATTCTCTTTAATGACTTTATAATTCACATAATCAATTTATAATCTCAATTTCACAAGTTTAATTGACTCCAAAAGAATTTAGGATCAAATTAATCCAAAATAAAAATGTTAAAGGTTTATTTGGGTCAAAATAAGATTAAGGACAGATGAATAGTTTGTCCTTAACACATTTAGTGGCAAGTTTTTATATTTTAATTGGCAGTTTTCCCTTCACTAAAGACATAAATTCTAGTAGTGCTGCCAAAAAAAAATGTTTATTAATAGGCCCAAGAAAAGCCCCGCTTACGCTTTTGCTTATGAGTTATGATTTGATCTCATGATCTAATGAATATTAGTTCTTCAAATGCTTATATCAAATAGGTCCTTGGCATTAAAATCAGTATTAAAGTTTTCATTGGAAATATGTAATAACGTTAAATTATTTTCCCCTTCAGGACGATGATTGATTAACACTTCAAGAGTCGGTTTGATTGGTTAATACTTCAAGAGGCCGACATACCACTTTAGGGTGGCTGCTGCAGTATGGTCATTTATAATACGGTAAAAAACAGTCACTTTGAATTGTGACGATCAGAGTTGACAAATAATAACCGTTAGATTACATTAAAGTAAACGGAACTTGTAACCTTTAACCTCTAAAAGCCAGTACCAAGGAGGAGAGAGAGAAATTACCAGGCTTTTCTTTTTGCAAATGGAAAAGCTAAGGTGCTGTGTCAGTGTTACTTTTGTGCTGTATGTCAGTGTTACTTTTCAATTTCCTATGGAGACGAAGTAAATTACTATATGTAATGGCTAAAAGGTCAAATCAAGGCCTTATCTTTTCAGAAAATCTCAATTTGGTACCCAACCTTTCAATTTTGTCAAATAGGGGTCAAACGTTATCGAGTTGACTCAAATAAGAGTCTTCAGTGAATTTTTTTGGGTGGTGCTGGTGACGCGCCGTTAAGTACTTAACGGCTGGGTATTAAATATTAATCCTCTTATTTTCAGACAAAAAAAGGAAAAAAAGAATAAAAGGAAAAAAAGGAAAAAAAGAACAAAAAGAATAAAAAGAATAAAAGGAAAAAAAGTTTGAACTTGCATTCGGCATTCGGCTTTGTTTTTTTGGCAAAAAGAAGAACACAAGTTATGAAAGGGGCTAAATCGTTCTTATGAAAGGGGGAAACTGAATTGGGGTTAAGGGTTTTCGTTCTCAGCTAAGAGGCATTCAAGTTTTTGTTGTGAAGAAACAGGAAGAAAAGGGAAAGCAGATGAGTTCTTCTGCAAGTTCTTCAAGGCATAGGTCTTCTAAGTATTTTTTTATTCATATGTTTATGGTTATGGGATGAGTGTAGGCATAATGGGTAGTGATATGAAGATAATTATAGGGTTAATGGGATGATTATAAGTCAACATTTTGTTCAATTTTGTATTTTAGTATTTTGAATTTAGTTTTGTAACAGGCTTTCAGCTTTAGTTTGGTTTTAGGGAGGGTTTCAATATAGATGAAACATGATGACTTCAGTTTAGAATTTTGATGAACTTGCATCCTGGCATATCTTTAAATGCTAATGTGATAAGCAACTATGAGTTTTTCTTGTTTTCTTTAATTTTGATAGTGGGAGTAGGACTGGCAATAAGTGTTTAAGTTTAGATATCAGTAGATACAAGCTGATAACCTCAAGTTATCCAGTTGAATGGGAGTATGAAGGAGGTCCTGTTTTCTGTTATTACAATATGAAGGCACCAAGGAGGTGTTCTTGGACTGTTTAGAATCCAGGTAGAAGATTTTATGGATGCCATCAATACCCGATAAGTGAGTGTTAGCAGTGGGTGTTTAATGTTAAACAAATTTGAATTTGTGAGATAAAAGCTATAGTTTTTTTTTTATGTAGGCTTATAATTGTGGATTTCATTCGTGGCATGATCTACATGTCCCTAAAAGATCAAGGCAGATAATAATAGATATTATGAAGAGAGAGAAAATACTGTATGATAATGTCAAAGTGATGAAGAATGAAGTTTCAGATTTACGGAATAATGGAGTGGAGCTGTTAGAAGCAGAACTTATTGAAGAGAATCTATGCTTGAAGAATGAAGTAGCTAGAATGAGGTTAAATTTGAAAGAAATGAGTGAGGCAAAGCAAGAGGTTAATAGTAAATCTTTTAAGGGTTTAGGGTGCAAGTGTGCATTAATCATTGTTTTTTTATTTTCTTTGTACCTATTTTGTTATCTATTAGTCAAAAAGAATAATGGCAAACTGCTATTTGCCTTAACTTAGTTTTTAGGTTTGTGTACCTATGTTAACCTCGATGTTTAGGAAACTGTTACTAATCACGTTAATCTTGTGTACCTCCATGAATGAAAATTTTGTGTACTTTCATCTGTTTCAACTATTGCAATGAAAATATCTTTGTGCAAAACATTAATATTCCTGATATGATATTAACTGTTAATAGAATTTGCAGCATGCCAAATGTGATTTGGACATCATAACTGCCAATATCCATACATCCCCTAATACTGACATAAAGACATTGTTCATAAACTACACAGAAATAGAAATCCTAAAGCAGAAGCTACACAGAAACAGAAATCCTAAAGTAGAAGCATATTTTTCTGCTAGAATTGTTCATATCTAAAGCAAATACAAAAAAAGTCAATCCTTGTTCATTGCACATCCATATCAAAACCAGGTAGCACAGTTCAGATCTTCCATGGAGCTTTATCTTTTCCTTTGCTGGCCATAGAGGAATTGTCTGACTCCTGAGTTCCTTGAGATTCATCAGTGGCCTTTCTTTTCCCCTTGCTTGGTTTTGCCCCTATGGATATGACTTTTTGGCTTGGCCTTCCAGGCTATACAATAGAATTAAAATGTTAGTGGTTCGCCCTAATCCTGACAGTGAAATTTTAAAGTTTGGATATTGGCAATACAAACAATATAAAGAAAAAACTTACATTTAGTATTTCTCTCCCAGTATTCAAGTTTGTATACAACCCAATGCCCTCCATTCTTGTCCTTTTTTTTTTCTTGTTATGTCAGTTTGCTTGCCTCCTTCACTAGTAGCTGATGAAATTGTTTGAGGCCAATTAGTTGGTGTAGTTGTGGCAGTGGCAGTTGAATTGCTTGTATTTTTGGAAGATGAGACACCAATGTACTTGGCTCTTGATTTTGGACTAGTCTTGATGCCATCATCTGTGCTGCTCATAATCCTTCCATCCTCAGCTACCCATACTTTTCCAGCAACTCTTCAAGCTGATGTTTTGGCCCTTAGAGGTTTAGATGGCTTTATGTTGTTATTGTTTGCATCTAGGGAAGAAATGGTTGCAGGGGCTGTTGCAGATGAACTTGCATTCGCAGATGCATTGCCAGTTGAACTAGTAGCAGGGTCAACAGACATATTTCCAGCACAAGTTGCAAATCCTGTGCTTGAAATTCAGCAACAAATAATTACAGATCTGAGAGACATATGAAAATAAATAACCAAATAAACCCTAACTGTTAAAAACCCAGATCTAAAGGCAATAATTTCCAAAGTCTGAACTAAAACATTGCACATCTCGAACAAAAAAACTGCTAGTCTCAGTAAGGAAAACAATTACTGAGAGATAAATGCAGAAATATGAACATAAACCTAAAAACATTATGTCAACTCAAATCTGTCATCAAATTATATATGTATATATATATATATATATATATAACAGACAACTAAAACCTGAAACATATGCTTCAGCTTCAGTAGTCGTTTTTGAAACAGAGGCAGCAACTTTTCCACCATTGTTCTTTACTGTCCTGTTCTTCTTTGGTGTAAGCTTCTTCTTTGCAGTGGTTCTACCTTGATCAGTTTCTACTGGCTCAGTTTCTACCTACTCAGGCATATTTGCAGCAATAGAGGCAGAAGGAGAGGTTGGGGAAGCTGGTTGTTCACCCTAAACCCAAAAAGAATAGTTATAAATAGGTTAAACCAGATTCCTCTAGCAAAATAAATATAAAACCTTAACAAGGTGTACTATCCAATGTGACTTAACAGTGCTCATAATGTAAAAGTAAAAGACAAATGGGTAAGAAAGTACCTGGGTACCCTTAAAAGGACAACCTCGTTTGTTGTGGCCTTCATTATGACATAGTTGGCATGTCATTACCATCCCTTTTCTTGACATATGGGTCTCTACAGTCTTGGGCTTTTTCTTTAACTCATATGGATCTTTTCTCCTTACTATCTTAGGCCGTCCTGGCATTCTCCTATATTCTGGGGGTTGGATTTTGGGTCCTCCTTCTTCATCAACTTGAGGCCAGTCCTTCATGCCAGGCAGTGGCTCCATTGGAAAACCATAAGCTAATAGATAAACATCCTTGTGATACCAACTGGATACATAGTCTTCTACATTTGCCTTTCGGACCCTAATTGCACATATTGCATGTGCACAGGGTATACCAGACATTGTATACCTACGGCAGCTACAAGTTTTCCTATCTAATTGAACAGTGAACTGGTCTGTTCCATGCAGAATTTCATATCCACTTGCTTCGTTAAAATGCACAATGCATTGATCAGCAATATCTGCATTTTCTGAAATAATCTTCCAAATATTCTTCCCTAATATCCCTCTCAATTTGCTACATTCCTTCCTTTTTTCACCAATTCTAACCATGACCCTCCTTCTGATTGCCTCAAACAGAGATATTACTGGCAGTTTCCTTGTTCTCAACAGAGTCCCATTAAAGGCTTCACAAGTGTTGTTGTTAATCATATCACAAATAGCCTCAATGCCAATAAAAGCTCTACACCATTTTTGTATCGGTGTTTTTTCTAGATCATCGGCTGCCTTTGGGTTTTTCTCCCTCAATTTCTTCACCCTTTCAGCATAGACCCTCGGAGTTGGTGCCTTCCCAATCCACAAAAAGTCTTGTTTCAGTTCTTCACCTCGATTGCCATTGTTTTTCCAGTTCACATACATGTGTCTGGCACAAAATCTATGCTCAGCCAAAGGAATGAATTCTCTGATTGCAACATCGAGTCCCTACACCAAACTCAAAACAAGCATAGATTAGACTAATTATTATATACCTGAATTTATTTAAAGCTAAAACATACAATTAACGTTTACCTTTTGTTGATCAGTCATAATCACCCATCCTCTACCTTGGCCAATGTTGATATCCTTTATTAATCTACCAATAAACCACCTCCATGAGTCTGTACACTCAACTTCAACTAACGCCCATGCTAATGGAAACATTTGGTTGTTTCCATCTTTCCCCACAGCAACCAAAAGCTCTCCCTTTGTTAAAGATTTCAACCAGCAGCCATCCAACCCTAGAAACTGTCTACATCCAGCCGTAAACCCCTTCTTAAGGCTTGCAAAACAAATATAATACCTTTGAAACACAGGTGGACTATCTGGTGTAGCCTTTGAACATTGCATCCAAACCGAGCTACCAGGGTTGCTTGCTCTAATTGCGGCTGCATACTCATTCAAATGGCCAAATTGTGTCTCATAGTTCATTGCCATCTTATCAACTACCAGCCTTTTGGCCCTCTTAATCATGCTTAGGCTGACATCTAACCCATACTTATCCTTAACTGACTGTACAATCTCAATATAGGGTTTATAAGGATCCCTTTGAATATCAGCATTATACAATTCAGCAAGCAGTTTAGTTGACATCCTGGGGTTGCTGAAAACTCTGTTACAGTTATGATAGTTATGAAAAGTCCTAACTTGAAAGCTCTTAATAGACTTTTCATAAGCACCATAGATAAACCAAGGACACTGACTATCCCTACATTTAGCCCTCACCTTTGTCTTAGTGTTTTTGACCCAGGTTACTGCCCTTTTACTCTTTATGGACATCATTGACACAGCAAGTTTGAACTGTGTAGAATCCTTAAATAACATTCCTATCTCTATATGTGGGTTGGCAGCTGAAGTTGAAAAGGTAGGAAACCTACTTTTCTTTCTAGTTGCGCCATCAACCATTTCATCCTCATCACTAACAAAATCCCCTAACTCGTCAGAAGAATAGTAATCTGTTTGATAACCAGCCTCATCTCTCTCACCACCCTCATTAACACCTTTATTAACACCCTCATTAGCACCTTCATTAACCTTTCCAGCACCCTTGGCATTTTTAAACCCACTTGCCTCGGTCTGACCTACACCATTTGCCTCGACCTAACCTACACCTTCAGACCTAGAATCCCTAAGCACTTCAGCCCTGACATTATTAAATTCTGTTCTAGCTTCACATAACTCTTCATCTTCACCTTCACTGTCATGTTCAACTTGAACAAAGAATCCACATTCATCTAATACACTATCTCTTGCCCGATGACCATCTTCAACTTCACCTGCCTCATTAACACCCTCACCGTCAGCATCTTGATCAGGCACTCCACTCGTAACTCCCTGATCAGCTATTTCATCGTTAACACCCTCATCAGCTACCCGTTCTGCAGCTCTCTCATTATGAAATTGAAACCCTAAACCCTTATCACCTACAACTCCCTCATCATGAAATTCAAGCCATAAACCCTCATCACCTACAACTCCCTCATCACCTACAAATCCCTTATCACCTAAAACTCCCTCAGCAGCTGCTCCATTGACACCTCCTTCGTTAGCAGCTAAATTGTCAACTCCATCATCACCTATTTCATTCGCTAACTCAATTTGCAGTGGAATTTCTACAGGAACATCAATCCCATGATCTATATATAAATCAATCTCACCAGCTATAACTAATTCAGTAGCCATATCTACAACTTGCGGATCATCAGAAATCTCCCTAAGTCCATCACTAAAACTTTTTCCTGGTGACAAGTACAAAATCCTGCATATGTTCTTGTGTCCACTTTCTTTTAATATCCCTAAGAGCTCAAAATAACTAAGGCAATCAGGGTCGAGAGTTAATTCATCAACATATCCTTCCACATAACTTATAATTTTGCCCTCTCCAACAAACCTTCCTTTGTAATGAAATCTAACTGGAAGAAATTGAAATGCCATTCTATGACAAAAAGAACATACATACTACAATATCAGTAAAATGCCATAACATATAACTGTTATAAAGCAAAATAAAAAAGAAATACAGAACTAACAATATCTGGTTAAAAGGGCAGAAATATTGATGGACCGTTCCTATTTTTAGCATATGCTTTCTTAATCAATCTGAGATACTGATAGTACCAAGGAAAGTTCATTCCATTAGGTGAACATTAACCAGTTATACAAGTTATAATCAGCTAAACAAGCTTCTTAAAAGCTAAACCCAGAACCGTAACCTTAAACCTCAAACATAATTCCAGAACACTCAATCAACAGCATTGATAAGCAATCAACAGCAATTAAACCTTAAACCCATAATTTAAATCCAGAATACTCAATCAACAGTAATCAATAGCAATTAAACCTTAAACCAAAATTTAAACTTTACTCGAACAGAAATTTCAAAACATACCTTAAATTTGATTGCCTCAAGAACAAAATCAAACCCCGTGCATCCAAATTCGCACACTTCTGGTTTCGTCCAATTTTCCTTCGATTTTTGTCCGATTTTCCTTCGATTTTCGTCTCGTAATGTATGTTGCTTCTGGTTTTTGAGTTGTCTTTGTGAAGGATTCAAATCAAAAATTCAAAATCGAAGAATTCTTTAACACAATTTCAAATCAATAATTCAAAATCAAAGATTCTTCAAGTTTTCTTTCGGGTCGAAATCTAGGGTTAGGTTAAAATAAATTTGGGTTTTCAGATTTTGGTAAAAAAAAATAGAAGTAAAAATTTTTTATTTAGTTACATTGTGCTAATATATATTCAACGGTTTAGATTAATTCTGCAAATAAAACAGGACACGTGTCCTAATCCTAGTCCCTCACGTGCTTGCAATCGGGAGTGTAAAGCACCTCCCGTTAAAATTCACTGAAGACCCTTATTTGAGTCAACTCGATAACATTTGACCCCTATTTGACAAAATTGAAAGGTTGGGTACCAAATTGAGATTTTCTGGAAAGGTAAGGCCTTGATTTGACCTTTTAGCTAGTAATTCTGTCCCTTTCCAACCCTTTGAAATTTGTGCTTTTATTCTTAAAAAACTGATTTGAAAGTAGTATTATTTCTCCTTGTTGTGTAGAAACAACTAATGGAGGGAAATTAAAATTTGAAAATTTTTAATTGAAATAGGTAAAAGTTAAAGACATTTAATTTCTCTCCCCCTCATTTTTTCAGAAGTAAGGGTAAATTTTAAACATAATATTTTTTGTTTTTATCCTTCATTCATAAGTCACAACTAATTACTATTTGCATTTAACTATCATAATCATTTCAGTTGTATAATGTATATATGGTTAGTCTTTATGTTATAATAATATATCTGTAATTTAAATCTAATTATTTAGATATTTATTTATTGACCATTAGTTTATTACCAATGTGTTGCATATGAATTTTTTTTTGGTTGAATGCATATGAATTTTAGTCTTGTATGTTACACGGCTTTTCTAAAGCTAACAATGTACCCATTATATGTCACACCCCGACCCGCCTTGGGCCGGCCATGTGGCAACTGTCACGCTACCTCGAAATACGTGTCTACTGCCACGCATCCGAGGCACTGCAAGGCATGAATCGAGTATCGTCGCTGCAAAAAATACTAAAATTTCAGTTAGAAAACATTTAATGAAATAATAAACTTTAAAAGTAATACCAGTGAATTAGTTTAAAGGAATACCTATGCAGCGGAAACTACTAAGCCTAAGCTACTGACGCCTCCTAGTGAGCCTTCGATCTATCTGCTATCCTCGTACGCGGATCTGCGTTCATCCACATTAGATACATGTGAGTCACAGAGGTTCTATGAATCTCCATCAGGGTTAGGGCAAATAGGGAAAATCCAAAACATAATAATAATAAAATAAATAACTTTGTTTTCAACACTTCCTTTCAAATTCTCCAAGCGAGAACCTGATTTTTAAAATCTTTAAAATAATAAATAAATAAAATGGGCTAGCCTCAAATATACTAAAGGCATGACTGGCCGGTCGTATACCTCACTGCACTGAGGGCTATCACTTTTCTTTTTAAAACATTTTCTCTTTTTCTCTTTCTCTAGCCCGTTCCCTTGGTGGTGCCAGACGCTGTTATGGAACACAGCTACATCGAGCGTTAGTGAGCTTCCCTACGCGCCTCTCCCAGGGTCTACACTCACCGTGCCCCTCAAAAGGTGGTCCACGGCTACTTCATGGCATGCCTCTCAACTTGGTCCAAGCTTCCTCAAATCGGAGCCCCGAGGAATCCTCTCAATCGCTCATCTCGCATCTCATATATATATATATATATAAACATCATATATATATATGTATGAAACATATATATATATATTTAAAACATATAAACACACACACACACACACACATAAATCTTTATATTTTCTTTAAAAATCATCCCACTCTCTACGTGGGTATATCACCAAGCAAGTGTGTGCGTGTGGATATTCTGTATCCTAAAACCTTTAAAAAAAATTTTATGTTTTTAAAATCATTTTAAAAACCTCTGGCCCCAGTGGCTAAGCAGAGAAATCTAAGCCACTCACAGTGTTGGGAGATTCGTATACTCCCAAGCAATCCACGTAGTTTAACCTTAGGAGTAACGCCACACTCGATCATCCAGAGCCCTAATACACGGAAATACGCATTAGCATTCATAATAAAACTTATGAATGCACCTATAAGGCTCTAGCATGACCTAAGACAGTGTTTGGATGTGTTTCGGGGCTTAGAAAAGTGTCTGGGAGGTTTCGGGGTCAAAATCAAACACTTGAAGAAATATTACCAAAATGCCCCTAAGGGTCGCTGGGCCCCCCATGCTGGCTGGGCCCGGCCCGGCCCCGTTTTAGGCCAAACAGGCCCCTCCTGCGTGGACTGGTCAGAGTCCTACATGGGACTGGCCCAAATCCTGCGTGGGCCTTGGGCTGCCGTCCACTCTCACGCAGGAGTAGGTCGGCTCCTGCGTTGGACAACCCACTCCCGCGAGGGAGAAGAACAAGGGCTCGGGATTCGAGCCCCCACCTTGATTCTCCTGCCATCCGACCTCCGTTTGACGTAAAAACTTAGACAGACAATCCTCACGCCGCCTATGACATGTTTACTGAAGTAGAAACGAGAATCACAAGCTCAAAGTTCCCAGATCGTAAATCTAAACTAGAATCTAGCTAAAAAGCTGTACCTAACTTTGAGCTTGGACCTCTCCTAGATCAATGCATGGAAATACGTGAAAACTTAATAGAATGTAGATTAAGATGAGTATAATAACATATTAGAAACTCACCTTGATCCGGATCGGCTAAAAGTTCAAAATTGCTCCGAGAGAGCAAATGAGAGGAGAGGAAGTGAGGGAGAAGAAAAATGAGAGGGGGAGAGCTTATCTCCCCATATTTATAGATAAACTCGACACCGAGTCTACTCGAATCCTGGGCCAGACTTAATTTGTCCTTTTTCCACTTCTCATAATCTCGATCCTTGGCCTAATCCACCGACTAATTCACCAATGGATATCCAATCCATTGGCTATGGACTTAAAGAACTCCACTTTAGTGCTTCCATGCATGGTCAATTGTCTCATCCTCCAACTTCGTCTTATCTTAATTTCCACTTCTCTTCTTAATTAAACACATCCGGAGCGATGTATTCTTAAGTTAATACGCCGTCTTACACTATTCTAGTTGCACGGAAAAGATGAATTAGGTCCAGGTGTGTCAACTCTCCATTTTTTCTAAAAATTTCATCCTCTAAATTATTAAGGTAGTTTTGGGGAGATTTGGCTTCTACTTCAAGCCTCCTTCTCATTTTCGAATAGTGTTCACACCACTATTCGTTGCTGACGCCCATCAATTACGTTTTAATATCTTTCGATCATGTTTTCTTAAGAACGGCTCCACCGCTCTCCTGTTCTTCAGTTTGAACTTCATCTTTTCCTTAACATGGCCTAGCCTTACCCATTCGTGGGTTAGGCTCGCTTCACTTCAATCATGACACTTGGAGGTTCTCTCTCCGCTTTAGCTGTGCGTGCTCGATCCTCTCGCTTTGTCTTTGTCCTTTCTTAAAGTCTCTCTTAACAAGACTATCCTTTTGTTACATCTGAGGTTCCACCTCTCTTACTTTTCTTAGGAGTCTTTTCTCCCTTCTCTTTGTCACTGCCTCTCACTTTGAGGCCATTCTCTGATGCATTCATCGTCGTTTCATGGTCTTGTACTCGTTTTTGTAACCAAGATGTCGGGGAAGAACTTAGGTTAACTCCCTCACCTCCACAGTGAGGTGTGCGGTGAGTGATAAGGCCATATTTAGTGTTTATTTAGTAGATGATTTGGACTATATTTTAACATATTTATGGCTGGATTTATATATAATTTATGATATTCTCTCATGATTAGTTTATTTGCTTGTAGATGAGGAAATTAAGGTTAATTGAAGCTTGAAAGGACTATATTGTGGCAATTAAAAATATTGGCGAAAAGAACTTTGTAAAGTGCTAGCCATATTGCCACGTAATCTTGTGTGCATGTGAAAACTAAAGAGGAGCCAAATTGGAGCAAAGCAAGGGAGACGTTGTTCTCAAGCCAAACTTCAAGAGGGTGCTGTGCTTATGTGATGTGGCCAAAGACTCCAAGCTCAATTGGAACTAAACTTATTTTCCAAGAACCTTATGTAAATTATTAGTATAAATGCTCATCCTAGGGTTTCATTAGGATGTCTTGGGTTTTATATCTTAGACCTTATTTTACTTTAATTTATTCTTATTTTATTTTATGAGTAGCTAGTTCCCTCAGGTTAGGGATGTAGCATGTTTGGATTTTTAATTATCTATGTACATTTTGATTATTTGATGGTTGAATTTATTCTTCTTGTTCTTAATCCTGAATTTAAGCTTGATCACCATAGATTCATTCTTAGGGATTGTATGAAGTACTGAAAGGAGAAGTATGATCCGTGCACTAGAAGAATAAACATTCTAGAGTTAGAGATAGAGATATCCTAAACTAGAGTGATAACTTATTGATTACTTATGCTTAATGAGTTTGATTAGATTGAATTGTGTATCGAGAGATGGTAGTTGCTTAATTGAATATACATTTGTACCTTGAGAGAGGACATAGATGCATTAGTGTAGTCGTTATTTCAACTAGAATAATTGGATTTGCATGATAATTAATTATTCCTTGCAAGTGAACCCCAAAGCCCTAATGTTTTCTTATCTTTTGATTTTCTCTTTATTTAATTAGTTGTTTTGAATAGTTAATAATTTTGTTTATTTCTTCCTTAATTTTAATTTAATTGTTTGTTTTAACTAGAATTAATTAAATTAGTGAATAGTAGTCCTCGTGGAAACGATATCTTGGAATACTACTTTTTCTATACCATCTCGATTTTGTGCACTTGCAGATTAAGGCAACCAGTGAGTTAGTTGTCTTTCCCCCATACTTTGGTCTTGCTCCTCCATTTTGTTTCTTGCTTCTATTCTCTCTTTTTTTTATCTTCTTGTTTTCAAATTTCATGGGTATGAGTTGAGCTCTTGTACACATTGGCCCCACACTCGGCCAAATCATTTCAAAGGAAACAGAGATCATGCCCTCTTAGCTCTCACACTATGACTCACTCTCTGACTGCCCATCTCTGTCTCAAATAGGGCCCCTGGCCTATCTCATATCATTTTTCATCCTTTCTGGGATGGAGAACTCTGGGTGGCCTCATGCACTCCCCAATAACACTCTGGTCGGTCCTTTCGAATGGTCATCACAGAGATCCTTAAGATCTCGATCTTTGATCTCTCTTCTTATGGGAAGGCCTCACATGGCTCCCAAGTCACTCATACTTGAGCCTCGACTTCATACACATCTATGCCATTTCCCTGGCCTCTTAGCCCTTCTTTTGTCTTTCACTCCCTTAGAGTGTCCACTTTAGGAGATGTGGCGTTTTCTTTTTCTTATGACCACCTTTCTTCACATTAGCTTCTTTGCCAATGGTTGATTTCTTTTCCTCTTTTCATGAACAGTACTATCTGGGGGTTTCCTTATCCCATTCTCTATCCTTTGTAGCTTTTTTTATCCTTGTGTTTCTCTCTCTTGGAGGTTTATTATCCTCCACTTAACTTGACCTTCTCTTCGGTCCATTGCCATCCTCAGGCATCGTTATAGCTTTCACAATCTCCATATTCCATTAGGGTCATCTTCATATCCTTTCTCTTCTCCATACTCCTTTACCTTGATTTAAGTGTTCTTTCACGTCTTATCCAAGGTTTCCTTTACCTCGGCTTCATCCTTTCTCTTCTGGCTTTCTTCACCGTCCTCATCATTACTTCTCTTTTCTTCTAACACCTTTGCTTCTCTTGGGTGCTAGAAGTTCCTTTCTTCTCCTTACACTGGGCTCATAGAAGTTTATGAGCTTAACCAGTCCCTTTCTTTTCTTTCCGTACTCCTTCCATTGAGTACTCGAGGTTCTTCCTTGTTATCTTTTCTGTCTTAGTTCCCACATCTCTTACTCTTCACATATGGGTTTCCTTTTGTCTTAGCCGTCCTTGGCTTTTGATTCCTTGATTATCTTCTCTTTGTCGTCCACATCATGGTTTATTTATTGCGGATAACACCTTTCTCTACCATCCATTGTCTCACAATCTTGTCCGCGCCAAGCTAGCTCCATTTTAGCTTGGTTTAACTTCATCTCCCACATCATTTCTTCACTTGTCATTCATCAGGGGGGCTATCCTCAAGGTTGGTTTACTCCCCTCCTTCATGATCTCCAACTTATCTTCCATATTACTTTAACTCCTTACTCTTAATTCCTTCTATTCCACTCTTTCACCTCGCTTACACCTTTTTGTCTTCTCTAGTTTCAACCATCATCTTATTTATCCTTGCTTTATCCTCACCCCTGTCTTCGACTCTTACCTAAGTCGATCCATTTTCCTCATCAATTGGAGTTGTAATCTCTTTATAATTCCTATCATCAACATTATTCTCGTCCTCCTCATCTTTTCACCTTTGTTTACTCCACCATGATTTGGTATCCTCACTTCTTTATTTCTCTTTTCTTTTCTTCCATTCATTCTTTATTGATATCATCAGGGTAGACAAGCGGTAAGATGCCTACTACCTGTTATCCATTAGGATTCAATCACCTCCATTCACTCATTTCCTTCGAGTGCTTCTTATCTTATTTTTCTTTAATTTTTTTTCTTTCTATCCAACCTCCTACTCTCCTCTTTATAACCTTAATTATCTGGACTTTCCTTTCCTCTGTTTTCACCAATTCACACTCTTAATCCCTTTTCTCTGTAGTTCTAGTCTCCAATCATTGTTGTTTATTCTTTCTCTCATTTCATGTATTTGTAGTATGATGTAGTGCCTTAGCTTGACTCAAGTTTGGGGTTCATTATGCTTGACTTTCTTCAGCTAATATCTGTTTCTAAGTCTTTTATTCACTTTCTTTCACTAGATCTTCCTTAATCCTCTTTCTAGGCCTTTTTAATCCCTTTTCTATTCACTTTCTTTAACCTATCCCTCGGTTATCTACCTAGGTTTTGTCTCAAATCCTAATTTCCTAGTCTTATTCTTTACTAATTATAGTCAGTCATTTGGAGTTATTAGCCTATGATTCATTATGACATTATCGCTATTTAGTTAAAGTTTTCTAAGGTGTGCTATGCTTTTCCTTCTTTTAAGGTTCTACTCCTAATTAACCAAAGCTTAGTCCATCAACTGAACTAAGTTTCTTTTTCCTCTTGGTCTTATTCATCTTTAATTAACCTAGGATTTTCATTTACCTATAGTTTTATGCTTTCTTCCTTCATTAAGGAAGCTTCTGCACTACATCACGACATCTCTTTACTTCTCTTTTCCTTTCCCCTTCTTCTTTCTCACTAGTTCCTTCTGGTGATATCCTTTCAATTCTGAGGAACATTCTCTTTGTACTCATTCGTTGCACGCATGCAGGTACTCCCACCATTGCCTTGCATTCTACTCTCTCCGCTTGCTTACTTCCCATTGACTTTGTCAAGGTCTTTTCATATCATCCTTTGGAGGTCTCCTCCTTCTTACTCTCATTATCAACCATGATAAGGGGTTTCATCACCTTTAACCCCTTTAGACATGGAGATCTCTAGCTTATCGTTCTCTTTATTTCGTTTTCCCTATCTCCACTTCCTTTCTCTTCTTTCTCCGATATCCTCTCTTAACATTGGTATCCAATGGTCAAACAAGCAATAACGGACGTACTATGCGTTGACCATCTGGATGTGATCTTTTTTCATTATTTCCTCATTCTCCATCTTGTCATCCTTGCCTTATTCCTCCTCATCATTTCCCAGAAATGGGTTCTCTGTTGTTCCTCTTTCTTAACTATTTTGTGCCATCCTCGAGTCCTTTAGGGTTTTCTATTATTAATCCTTATTGCATCCTCGAGTGACTCTCTCTTATCTCACCTCTCATGATCTTGGGCTCACTCGATCTCTTCTAACTTCCCTGGATGCCTCTCCTCATCATTTCCCAGAAATGGGTTCTCTGTTGTTCCTCTTTCTTAACTATTTTGTGCCATCCTCGAGTCCTTTAGGGTTTTCTATTATTAATCCTTATTGCATCCTCGAGTGACTCTCCCTTATCTCACCTCTCGTGATCTTGGGCTCACTCGATCTCTTCTAACTTCCTTGGATGCCTCTCCTCAATTGACTCCAGATAGACTTTCTTTTATCCACCTATGCTCCCTTTCTATCACCTCTTACACACCACAGTGTAAGAACAAGAAAAGTCAGCTAGCCTTTGTTGCAACTTCTCTTACCTCTTGACCACACCGAGGAATTTTATCCAGGCAATTTATGGGTTTATCCCTCCAGACTTACCAACCTATGGGCTCATCGCCCTAGGTTTACCATGGTGTTGAGCCTAATCCAACCACCTCATATGCTATCCCAAGGCCCAAGCGTTCGAGTGCCAGTACGTTGTAGCACTTCTTGAACCCTAGCCACCAAGGGTTTTGCTGCTCCCATGTAAGCTCTTCGGTGATCTCTTCACTTCGTCTTCCAATCACCTTTCCTTTCTGAACTTCCTTTCAACATCTGCACGTGATTGGTGCAGAGAGTGAGAGGAGTTGATTTGCGTCATACAGGTCCTTCCTCGACCTCTTCACTTGGTTAGCTCTTTCTGCATATTAGATCCATCATGGCTCCTTGACTCTCTCTAGCCGCTTCACTTCTTCCCAAGTCTTATACGTCACTAGTGTAAAGAATGGTGGAAATCGCAACTGGTAAGCTTTTGATTAGGCCATCTTGGAGGGTTAGATGAGATATCACCTATCTCGTCATCTCAAGGAATTTACCATCCCTTGTTCGGTTTAGCTGTCAAGTAGAAGGAACATTAGAAGCTAAAAATTTGGTTTTGGGGAATTTCTCGGAAAGCTTTCTTGCTTTCATGAATCTCGAGGAAAAGGTGGTCGTGGTGTCATCTCATCTAAAGACCACACTCGAGAACTCTATATGGTGGCTTTCTACTAAATAAGATATTCTAAAAGTAGGTTTAGGTATTCACGACTCATTTAAGTAACCACATATTCGAACTCTGGAGTTTTAGACCTAAATAATTCACTAGCTCTGATATCGTTTAAAAACGTTTGAAAATACTTTAAAAATACTTTATAACTTTTGAAGACGGTTAGAATCATTTAAATGCTCTGATACCAATCAAATTGTTATGCACCGACTCGCTTTAGGTTGGCCACATGGCAACCACCACGCTACCTTGAAGTACTTGTCTGCAGCCATGCATCCGAGGCATCGCAAGACATGAATCGAGTATCGTCGCTGCAAAAAAAAATACTAAAATTTCAATTAGAAAACATTTAATGAAATAATAAACTTTAAAAATAATACCAGTGGATTAATTAAAAGGAATACCTACGCAGCGGAAACTATTAAGCCTAAGCCACTGACACTTCCTAGTAAGCCTCCGATCTATTTACTATCCTTGTACGTGGATCTGTATCTATCCACATTGGATACAGGTGAGTGACAGAGGTTCTATGAATCTCCATCAAGGTTAGGGCAAATAGGGGAAATCCAAAACATAATAATAATAAAATAAATAACTTTGTTTGCAACACTTCCTTTCAAATTCTCCAGGTGAGAACTTGATTTTTAAAACCTTTAAAATAATAAATAAATAAAATGGGCTAGCCTCAAATATACTAAAGGCATGACTGGCCGGTCGTATGCCTCACTGAATCGAGGGCTAACACTTTTCTTTTTAAAACATTTTCTCATTTTCTCTTTTTCTCTTTCTCTAGCCCTTTCCCTCGGTGGTGCCAGATGCTGTGGTGGAACACAGCTACATCGAGCCCTGGCGTGTAATGTCTAACCTCAAATTAATTTGCATTGGAGCGATAGCCTAATAAATTGAAAAATTTTACATGACATGCATGCAAATATATTCTTAAGGGAATTAGAAACAACTTTCACTTCGTGAAAATTCTCCCATTCTGAAGAACTTAATTCCTACACCATTAGGACCAACTTCATGCATGATACAACAAGGCCTATTTTGTATATTATTTTTCAAAAATTTACGTACCACCATCCGAGAGCTACTCGGCTTCTACAAAAAAGTTAGAAAAATCCTCAGTGAGTCTAAGACTTTTCGAAGGTGTTGCTGTATTTTTCTGAACATCCTAAGTTAGAGAAAAAAAATTACGGAAAAGAATGTCGTAAAGTCGATGGCATTTTCGTAAATATTAGCAATGTTACAAATTTAATTTATCTTCATTGAAAATGATTTTTCCTATAGTGTTGAAAGGTTCCATGTCATTATATACTGCTTAAACTTGAAAACTGTCAAGTTGCTACATGAAACTATTGGGTGAAAATTACCATTTTACCCTTGTACGAGTTTTAGATGCCAAAATGGCTTAATTGCCCCCAATATCTTAATAACTTAAATGCTTTGATAAATTCACCTCATTTTTATAAAACTTTCCCAATTGGTTTTAGTTTTAAAATTCTTTTATTCTATTCCAATTTCCATAATTTCTCTTTAGGACGCAAAGGTAATTTTTGAAATTTAATGAGGGCATTTTTGTAAATTGACCAAACGAAGAGTCTAGACTTTTCAAGACCAATTTTTTGGCTTCCTTCTTCCTTTTATTCCCATCATAACCGAACCTCCCATAGCCAACTTTCCTCCACCATTTTTCAATCTTCAACTTTCTAGTTATTTCTACACTATTCCTCCCACCAAAAACACCATCAAACTACACTAAATTTTATCCAATTTTCCATTAAAATTCATCACTTCACCTCCCAAACAATAGTTTCATCAAGAAAATTTGGAAAAAATCTTCGCAAGTTTCATCAAGTGCATGAGTTTCAATCTTTCATAAAATTCAAAGGTGTGCTTTCATTTCCTTTTATTCCTTTTCTAAATTTTAAGCATGAAATGATGAATATTAAGTTTTATACATGAAAACTTTGCATTTTCTTTAAATTATTGTTAGTTTATGGCTCCAAACTTTCAAAATATTTATGATTCATGAGGCTATGGCATAATTAGATAATAGAAGCGTTAGGATAGTCTCTTGAATGTAGAAAAACTTAGATGAATAAAGAAAAATATAGTTTAGCACGTAAATGGCCAATTTTCATGAGAATGACATTAGGTCATCCTAGAGAAAGTGCCATATTTTGGGTAATGGCCATGCGATTTTATCCCATAAATGGTAGTTTGGCAATACTAACAGATGAAGTGAATCAAGAAATTGGTGGAAAGAACAATGGTTAAGGCAATTGTAGTGTAAGCCTCCATTATGGCCTAAATGAGCCTACATTGGGCAAGTACCATAAGGAGACCTAGTTAAATGCCATTTAGAGTTTGCATAGGTCACAAATGTGATAAGAAATAGATGTGAATGGTCAATGTAATCAAACAAGTCCTATAGTGAAAAATGGCCATTTCAAGTCCATGGAAAAATCACATTTTTTCCTCCAAATCACAATGTAGGTTTCTAAATCCAATTCTTTTTTATTTGTGGTATCCTTACAACACATTTAAACCTAAGGAATTGAAAGAACCGAATTTCCCTTCTCAAAAACCCTAATGCCGAAAAATGCCCTATATAGGGGCAAAATCATCCAACTTTTTCTTTTTAAGCTTTTAGGCGAAATGGGAAATTCCGACAAGCAATGTTCATCGAAACGAACTTGCTTATACCTTAACCACATCATTTGAATCGCTAGGACCCAATTTAGGCATCAAATACCCAAATTAGCAAACCAGTCAAATAACTAGTCCAAATTTCCATTTTCCGACCATAGTTTGTATTAACACCTTAAGTGAAAAATTATATAGGTGGTGAGACTTCTCCAAAGAATAAGGAAGGAGACGAGTAAAGGGAGTGCACACCCTCCCTATACTTGTGAGTGAGACTTATTTTGGCCTAAAGTTGACTTTTTTTGAATCTTTACTACATCTTGCTTGCCATGATTTTTAAATACAACAATTTCATGTTTTATAAATATTGGGAAATGAAACCTTATCATAGTTGTGAAAAATTTCATGATTTTCCATTGAATGGATCCATTTTGAAATTTTAGTACCTTAATGCCTTGATATGTGTTTATGTTGAAATGAGGAATTTTGATATTGTCTTAAATCGTGCAAGTGGCCATTTACCAAATTAAATACTGAAAGTATTGTTGCTATTGTGCTATTCTTATATTGGTGGATGAGTAGAGGTCACTGCAGTGGCGCCTCTCACGGTCCGACCTTGTGGAGGCGGCATGAGTAGGCTTTCACTTCCACTTGGGGTGGATGGTATAGGGAGTTTTTGCACGCTTTAAGATAGTGATTATGCAACCTCAGTGGGAGTACTGTGGATATAGCATGCACCACCAGTGGTGAAGGCCCACGCCAACGCCGAGAAAAAAGGTCTTTTTGCTTCCTAAATAAAAAAATAAGAGAAAAACTATCTCCGCGGGCTTAAATTTCATCTTGGCCGGATGAGATTTGAGCAATGTGTTTTGGCAAGCCCTTTAAATTCATCAACTTGAATTACTAATTGGAATTTCATAAAACGTTGAAGTCTAAACTTTATGTTGAACAGTTTACCTAAATTTTCTCATAATGTACATAAGAATTATTTTAAGATGAGATTGTATGTTTGTGTTGTATTCTCTGGTCTTGTGTCACTCATTGGGTATAGAAAATACACTCACACCGTTTTCTTATAAAATTTTTAGGTCGGTAGTGTAGATATAAAGTAGACCATCCAGAGGAGCAACTCGACCGGGGCTGATCTTTTTACCGAGTATGTGATCAAGTTTTTATAAATTAGTTATGGATCCACCGACACCATTTTGGTACTTCTCACTTTTGATGTATTTAAATACTTAAAAGAAATATTTTCTATATACTAATAATGTTATAAAAATGACTTAATTTCATCACTGTATAACACTTTATTTTGCATTATGAGTAATATGCATTTTACATATTTGATAAATTTTATTTAAACGCAATAGAGCTGTGAGAACCATAAGCCTTGTATACTTGGAGTTTCGAGTGAGCGCGTCATTCGAAATTCCTAGTACGTAACTATTGTCATATTTCAACCCTTAGAGTCAGGGTGTGACAATTTTATTGGTATCAGAGCTTTATTTGCGCGATTTTGTCTTTCAGAATATGTTTTTCATAAAGTCTATGAAGTGCCAGGTCGATACGGGTTCGGTTGGGTTGTTTTTAGGATTTGTAGATAATTTATACCTTATAGTTAGTATTAAATCCTTCGTTTTTCCTCTAGATACGATGCCACCTAGGAGAGCCCATAGTCAAGGTCATGGTATGGCTCGTGAGGCTAGATTCGAGCCAGTTAACCCACTGCCACCTCTTCCAGACACTACGTCTTTATCACGTGCACCTTTTGCTCCTCAACCTACTACTACTGCACCTCAGCTTACTGTGCAGAATCCTTCAACTGAGGTAATGCAAATGTTCATCCAATTTTGGAACTTTATGCAAACTCAACGGCGGGAGCAAAACCTATCGACTATCCCCGAAATGGCTGCACCGCCTGCACCAACATCGCCGTAACCTCCTATTGTTTCATCATCCTCCCAAACAACTAAGGACTTGTCTACATTGCTCTGTGTATCTTGGCTCGGAATATTAGTGCATCTTACATATACATTTATGTATTTATATATAATACATTCCGCTGCATGGAGCACCGTAAGATGTGTCATTTTCTTTTAAAATACTTTTGAACTATATTATCTATAATAATTTCATATGTTTTCATATCTTGCTCGAATATCCTTTATTTCTATGCCTTGTGCCATCTTGGTTGCCCGCCTGACGAGGCACGCATCTCGAGGTGGTACGGCGGTTGTCACGTGGCTGAGCCTGCGGGTCGGGGCATTACAATTTTATTGGTATCAGAGCAAATTTTAAAATATATAGTATATCTATATTATACCGAGCCAAGGAGTTCGCATAATTTTGAGATTTCTGATTTTGGGGTTAGAACTAGAGAGTATGTTTGGTATAGATGTATTTTTCGTTTACTGACCTAGATTTTATGTAGAGTTACGCCATGCGACCTAGAAGGAGGAATATTCCGAATCTTTCTGTTCCTACCCCTGATCCCTCAGTACCTAGGAGAAGAGGTCGGCCACGTAGGCAACCTGAGATTCAGCCTAGTGTAGACCCGGAGACCACTGCGATTCCGGACGAGCCTGTTCCACCTATTCTGCCTGTTGATGAGACGCATCATCAGGATGCTCATGCTGACATTCCACCACCCCCACCTCCGACGACTGCCACCCCGGTGCAGTTTACGCCCTCTAATTTTGAGCGTATGTTTGACACTTGGGCCAGTAGATTCTTTTCATCACAGATGGCCACTGGCGCACATCCGCCTACCGGCATTACACCACCAGTTCATCCATCGCCACCGCGGCCGACACCAATGCCCCCTCACTTTCAGCCGAGCGGTGCAGCGAGCACTTCTACTAGTGCCATTTCTTCGGAGGATCGCTTGGTGAGGTTCATTAGCATTATGAAGGGACTAGACACCCCAAAGCTCTCCGATACGTCCGCTGATGCAGCGTGGGATTGGCTACATTTCGTCACGAAGAACACACAGGGTCTGGGTATGACCTCGGAGGAGGGAGTGAGTGTGGTTACTCGATATCTCCAGGGACAGCCACTGAGTTGGTGGACAAATCTCGAGAGCCGAGCCACTGGGCCAGTGACGTGGGAGACATTTGTTACTGAGTTCTGAGAGAGGTTCATATCGGAAGAGATGGGGATGAGATGAAATGGTGAGTTCCTCCGACTGCAGCAAGACAACAGATCGGTTGAGCAGTTTGAGACAGAGTTACGGAGACTTTCACATCACCTTCCATCCATCACCGAGGACGCCCTTTGTCTTCAGTTTGTTAACGGCCTTCGGTGGGAGATTGTACAGATGATGAAGCCTACTTCTAAAGCCACCTTCGAGCAGTGTCGACAAGATGCGTTGTGGGCTGAAGCTATGATTGCTCAGCGCCGACCAGGAGGATCGAGTTCAAGTGGTAGTTATTTTCGATCAACCGGCTTATGTGATTATGGACACTGGAGCTGCCTTGTCCTACGTTAATACAAAGTTTGCCGTGCATGCGGATCGATCATTATCGCCCTTGGGGTACAAGCTATTGGTGAATACACCGTTAGGTGAGAGAATGGTTCGAAATACGGTGTACAAAGAATGTGCAGTGAAGCTGGAAAACCTGACTTTCGAAGCGGACTTAATTCCACTTCAAATGTCCGACTTCGATGCCATCTTGGGGATGGATTGGCTTGGGAGACATCGTGCTCAGATTTTCTGCGAACACCATTTGGTGAGAATTCCACAACCTGACGGCAGCATGATCGACTTTTACAACGAGCGCAGAGGCACACCAAATGTCATCTCCGCCATCAAAGCAAGTAAGCTACTACTCAAAGGGTGTAAAGCAGTGTTAGCCCATGTAGTGGACAATTCTGTGGAAGAGCCTAACATTGAAGATATTCCGGTAGTTAATGAGTTTCCGAATGTCTTCCCTGACAAATTACCTGGTTTGCCGCCCGAGAGAGACTTCGACTTTCCGATCGAAGTTTATCCTGGTACGGACCCAATTTATATGGCTCCATACCAAATGGCACCCACTGAACTGATTGAGCTGAAGAAACAACTCGCCGAATTGCTGGATAAAGGGTTCATTTGGCCGAGTACATCACCTTGGGGAGCCCCAGTTTTGTTTGTGAGAAAGAAAGACGGTTCCATGCGACTCTGCATCGACTACCGCAAGCTGAATGCGGTGACCGTGAAGAATAGATACCCACTACCTCACATCGACGATTTGTTCGATCAGCTTCGAGGAGCCGGAGTGTTTTCCAAGATTGACCTGCGATCGGGCTACCATCAGTTGAAGATCCGAGAGGAAGATATTCATAAGTCCTCCTTTCGTACCAGATATGGACATTACGAGTTCTGTGTGATGTCGTTTGGACTTACCAACGCTCCAGCAGCATTTATGGATCTGATGAATCGCATATTCCATCAGTACTTAGACAGATTTGTCATCGTCTTCATTGATGACATGTTGGTTTATTCAAGGAACCGGCGAGAGCACGCAAATCATCTTCACATTGTACTGCAAACTCTTCGAGATCACCAGCTTTACACTAAGCTCTCCAAATGCCAGTTTTGGTTGCAGCAAGTTGGATTCCTTGGACATATTGTGTCTAGGGACGGCATATATGTGGATTCCAGCAAGATTGAGGCAATCACCAATTGGAAACGTCCTGCAACTCCCACGGAGATTCGAAGTTTCTTGGGACTAGCTGGATATTATCGGAGATTCGTGGATGGATTCTCCGCGATTGTTGCACCATTGACTAAGTTGACCCGTAAGAATACTAAGTTCGTTTGGTCAGAGGAATGTGAAGATAGTTTTTAGAAGCTGAAAGACAAATTGACGACCGCACCGGTACTTGCCTTACCTGTGAGCAACAAAGAGTTCACTGTGTATACCGATGCATCGGGCAACGGACTTGGATGTGTGTTGATGCAAGACGAGAGGGTAATTGCATATGCTTCCCGTCAATTGAAACCGAACGAGATCAATTATCCAGTACATGATTTGGAGCTTGCTGCCATAGTCTTCGCCTTGAAGATTTGGCGTCACCATTTATATGGTGAAACTTGTCGTATCTACACCGATCACAAGAGCCTCAAGCACTTTATGACTCAGCGTGAGTTGAACATGCGGTAAAGGAGATGGCTAGATCTCATCAAGGATTACGATGTAGTAATTTACTATCATCTCGGCAAGGCGAACGTAGTTGCTGATCCTTTGAGCCGAAATACAGTTACGTCCTTGGTGACGATTAGAGATATTCACTTGTCAGAGTTGGTGGAGTTGAGGTCGACTGGAACCAGATTGGCTTATGATCATCATGACGGTGCACTAATTGCCCATATTCTAGCTAAGCCAGTGCTAGATGATCGGATTCGCGATCTCCAAACGTCCGATCTGAGGCTATAACAAGAACTTCAGAAGTTGCAGTTGGGTGAACCATCGAAGTTTTCAGTTCGTAGTGATGGAATTCTGCTATTTCGAAATCGAATCTGTGTGCCACACGATCTTGATCTTAAAGGCACCATTATTCAGTAAGCCCATTCTTCTCCGTTTGCTATGCACCCAGGTAGCACCAAGATGTATCGAACTATCAAGGACCATTATTGGTGGCCTGGAATGAAGAGAGAAGTCGCTGAATTTGTAGCGAGATGCTTGACGTGCCAACAGGTGAAAGCAGAGCGTCAAAAGCCTTTCGGGACACTTCAGCCTCTCCAAATTCCCGAATGGAAGTGGGAGCACATCACCATGGATTTTGTGACCGGTTTTCCGTGCATTAGACGAGGAGTTGATGCGGTATGGGTGATTGTCGACCGACTTACCAAGTCAGCACATTTCCTTCCTATAAGCATGAGATGGAGCGTGAACCAGTTAGCACAGCTTTACATGAATAAAGTAGTTCAACTTCACGGAGTCCCAGCTTCTATAGTTTCAGATCGAGATCCGAGGTTTACTTCGCAGTTCTGGGACAGCTTTCAGCAAACGATGGGAACTCAACTTCGTTTTAGCACCGCTTTCCATCCACAAACTAACGGCCAGTCAGAACGTACTATTCAGATATTGGAGGACATGCTGCGAGCATGTGCGCTTGAGTTTTCTAGTGGACAGGACACATACCTTGCGGCAGCGGAGTTTGCTTACAACAACAGTTACCAATCTAGCATTGGTATGGCTCCGTATGAAGCTCTGTACGAAAAGAAGTGTAGAACCCCGTTGTATTGGGATGAAGTGGGCGAGAGCGAGAATCGAATCTTCAACAAGCAGAAATTGAACTCACCACTAAAAAGGTGAAGTTCATTCGGGAACGACTGCAGGCAGCCCAGGATCGAGATCGAAAATATGCGCAGCGAAGGAGAACACCTTTGGAGTTCCAAGTGGGAGATCAAGTGTTTTTAAAGGTCTCACCTTGGAAAGGCGTTATTCGATTCCGCAAGGCGGGAAAACTCAACCCGAGGTACATTGGTCCATTCCTTGTCACTGAACGGATTGGACCGGTGGCGTATCGCTTGGAGTTGCCACCCGACATGGCTCGGATACATGATGTCTTCCATGTATCTATGCTCCGAAAATATGTACCTGATCCGTCGCACGTTCTCCATGCACCACCTGTGAAGCTGAAGAAAAGTTTGGGCTTCAGGGTTCGACCTGTAGCCATATTGGATCGAGAGGTTCGAATCTTGAGGAATAAATCGGTACCTTTGGTGCGAGTTTTATGGAAAAGCTCACAGATTAAGGAGCAAACATGGGAGCCCGAGAATGACATGAGACATGACTTCCCCCATTTGTTTGATGATTAGTTTAATTGAATTTCGAGGACGAAATTTTTGTAAAGGGGGGAGAGTTGACATGCCCGGACCTAGTCCGCACGTGTCAAGTTGAGTATTTATGTATAGTTGTCTAGTCAATATACCAAATTTGATTTCCCATGGATGTTTTAAACTTCATTTAGCTCAATTTCTAGCTTAAAACCCTAAATATTGAAGTTCCGAGTTACGGGGCCCACTTGGGCATGAATCCCAAGGAAGTTTGACTGAGTTGATCGAAGTCAACTTGACCTTGTTGATTCCGGTGCCGGAACTGGTCAGAACCGGCACCGGATCTGACCGAATTAAATGGGGTCTCGGCCACCCGAGATCCCCATTTTCTCTTCTCTTCTCAATTCTTCATGTTCTCCGAGCTCTCTCTTTGATCTACTTTAAATCAACTCTGTAATCTCCTTTCTAACACTCAATTAAACATCAACACCAACTTCTTTTGCTTCCTTGAAGATCAAAACACCAAAATTTCCAAGAAAATCACCAAATCTATAAATCTGTAATTTTGGTGACAGATTATTCATCAGCTCATAACTTTCAATTCAACCGTGGGAATTGGCTGGGAATTTGGTATGTTGTTCTAGACTCATCAAGCTTTAATTTGATAGTCTACATGCTTGATTTCATGGTCTGTGCTAAGAGAAATCGTTGATTGAAGTTGAGATTTCTGTTTTGCCTGAGATATATTAATCCTTAGTGTTTTGATTCAAAATTCGAGCATGTTTAATGGTTTGATTCCATTCTTGAAGCTGTGAATCCTTAGATCATGTGTTTAACTTGCTGTGTTTCAATTTTGGTGCGGATTGGTTGTGAATCGGACTTGAATCGAGTTGAAGAAGATTGGAGGCCGAATCTCGGCCTTAAGTGCAGTAAAGAAACGGCGTCGGTTCTGGTATGAACCGGGGCCGGATCATAGCTGCTGGGCAATTTTTCCCCAATTTGGTTCCAGGGGAAAAATGGTCATTTTTCAATCCTAGATTCCTTTTTACCCCATTTGACCCAATTGACTTTAATTTACTTCAATTGACCTCCAGACTTGCCCAATTTTACTCCGTGACCTTAAATAGGTTTTGTTTTATGATTTAATTGTTGGTTGAATGTTTTTATTAATCAAATTAGATTTTAATTTGATTATTAGGTACGTGATTGTATGAGTTTCGGACCGGTAGCAGTTTGAGCTAAGGCATTCGTGGGTAATCGGGGAGTATACAACTCTCCTCTCTTGTGAGTGGCTTGGATTATATTGGTTGACCATTAAGGGTTAACCGTTTTCAAATTTATTTATAAATGCTTTATTAAATTTTTTATATATGTTTTGGGGAATGAATTGTCCACCCTCACACACCAAGTTTACAAATGATTTAAAGGGTGGGAATATCAAATATTTTTATAAATTGATATTACTGATAATTGTTTGGGGTACGATACCCCTGAGAGATGAGAGACTGAGCTGATTCCTCGGGGCTCTGATTTGCGGGAGCGTGGATCGAGTTTGAGAGCATGCGTGATACTCAGCCGTGGACCGCCTATCGAGGGGCACGGTGAGTCGAGCCTGGTTGGGAGAGGCGCGTAGGGAAACTCGCCAGAGCTCCAGATGCTGTGTTCCACCACAGCAAGGCAAACGTCAAGGGAATGGGCCAATGAGTAAAGAAAAGTGTATTTTTAAAAGTATAAAATAACCCTTGACGGTCCAGTGGATACCCCATCGCACGGGTATACCTTTTTGGGGCAAATTTCAGATGCCAACCCATTTGGAAATATTATTATTGATTTATTATTTGTTTTGGTATGGGACTTCCTATATTTTGGTAAATGGTTTATTAAATTGATTTTTGGATTATTTCATATCCCCAGCCTGAGGTGATCGGTCTTTATAACCAAGTCCCTCACTGGGTACAAGTATATTGTACTCACCCCATTCACTTTTGTTGTCAGATCATCAGGTTTTGGACGGCGGACGTCTTGGTGGCCAGTGATCCCAGTACAACACTGTGGACACGACTTTGTAGGTGCCACCCATTTTGCTCTGTGTGTCTTGGCTCGGAATATTAGTGCATCTTACATATACATTTATGTATTTATATATAATACATTCCGCTGCATGGAGCACCGTAAGATGTGTCATTTTCTTTTAAAATACTTTTGAACTATATTTTCTATAATAATTTCATATGTTTTCATATCTTGCTCGAATATCCTTTATTTCTATGCCTTGTGCCATCTTGGTTGCCCGCCTGACGAGGCACGCATCTCGAGGTGGTACGGCGGTTGTCATGTGGCCGAGCCTGCGGGTCGGGGCGTGACATTCACAGCAAGCAGAAATTGCGAGAGTACATGAATCTCCGGCAACAAAACAAGACGGTGATTGAATATGAGATTGAATTAAGGGAGTTAACTACTTTTGTCCCAGATGCCCTAAGGACTGATGATCGCTTGCAAGCTAGATTTGAGGAGGGGCTAAATTTGAATATTAAGGAGAAAATGGCACTACGAGGGACAGAGACGTACAAAGAAACGATGCAGTTAGCTTTGCGAGCTGAAAAGCTAGTGATGGAGCATGGAAAGGTTCGTGAAAACTTCAATTGAAGGAGAAAAACGGGATCCAGTTAGAGTCAGCCACCTCAGAAGAAAAAGGGTCCAACCGCTTCAGGAGGAATTACATAATCTGCCACTTCATGACACACCCGGACCTAATGCAACTTTTCCGTACAAACGGAATAGTGTAAGACGGCGTACTAAGTCGATAATGCATCGGTCCGGATGTGTCTAATTAAGAAGAGAAGTTAGACTTAAAATAAGACTGAGTTGGAAGATAAGACAAGTGACCATGCATGAAAACACTAAAGTGGACTTCTTTAAGTCCATAGCCAATGGATTGGACGTCCATTGGTGAATTGGTCAGTGGATCGGGCCAAAGATTGAAATTATGAGAGGTTTCAAAGAAGGCAAAAAGTCTGGCTCGGGGTCCGAGTAGACCTGGTGTCGGGCTTGCCTATAAATAGAGGGAGATGAGCTCTTCACTCTCATTTTCTCTTCTCCTCCTTTTCTCGCCTCTCATTTGCTCTCTGAGAGTAATTTTGGACTTTTAGCCAATCCGAACAAACCAACCGAAGGATCAAGGTAAGATTCTAGTATGCTATTCTTAACTCCTTGATCTACGTTTTATTAAGTTTTTACGCATTTCTATGCGTTGGCCTAGGAGAGATCCAAGCTCAAAGTTAGTTTTAGCTTTTTAGTTAGATTTTAATTTCATATTCAAGATCTAGGAACTTTGAGCTTGTGATTCTTGTTTCTGTTCCGATAAACGTGTCGTGGAAGGTACGAGGAACGTATGTCTCAAGTTTTACGTCCAACGGTGGACTGAGGAGCTCAGAAACCGAGGAGAAGCCTCGATTCCCGAGGCCATATCGTGACTCCTGCACGAGAGAGACCTGCTGGCTGAGTCCAACGCGGGACTTGGGCTAGTCTTGCGCTGGACATGGCATTTTTGGGCCCAAATCCATGGGAAAAGGCCTTTCAGCCCAGAATCTGGCTGGGCCTAACCTAGCCATAGGGGGGGCCTACCTGGGCCTGGCTGGGCCCCGGCGACCTATGGGCCATAGGGGCATTTTCGTAATTTTCCCCCAAGTGTCCAATTCTAACCCTGGAACTTCCTGAACACTTTTCTAGGCCCTGGAACACTTCCAAACATCGTCTTAGGTCATATTAGAGACTCATAGGTGCATTCATAATTGTTTATGAATGCTAACATGATTTCCTGTGTATTAGGACTCCGGTTGAATCGAGTGCGGCGATACTCCAGAGGTTAAGCTACATGGAGCGCTTGGGAGTATACGAATCTCCCAACACCATGAATAGCCTTGCTTTCAGTGCTTAGCCACTAGGGACAAATGGTTTTTAAATGTTTTAAAAATATAAATTGTTTTAAAAAGGTTTTACAACTGTTTTGGGATAAGGGTAATCCACGACACACACTTTTTTATTTTGTGCTACACCCATTAAGAGGGTGGGATGATTTTAAAAATGTAACAGCTTGTGTGTATGTTTAATGTTTTAAATATATATGTTTTGAATACATATATATACATATATGATAAATATATATGGATGGGACGCGAGATGAGTGATTGAGTAAGCTCCTCGGAGCTCTAATATATGTGAGAGCGTGGACCGAGTTGGAGAACAAGCATGCATGATTCTCAGCCGTGGACCGTCTAATGAAGGGCACGGTGAGACGAGACCCTAGGAGAGGCGCGTAGGGAAGCTTGCCAGGGCTCCAGGTAGCTATGTTCTACCACAAGGACGAGCACCACCGAGGGAACGAGCTAGAGAAAGAGAAAATGTGAAAATGTTTTAGAAAGAAAAGAGATAGCCCTCGGTGTAATGAGGCATACAACCGACGAGTCGAGCCTTCAGTATGAAAGAGATGCCAACCCATTCAAAATATATTTATTTATTTATATAAAGAGTTTTAAAAGAGGGTTTTCGGTTGGTGAACTAGATAAGAATGTTGAAAAGAAAAATATTTACTTTATTATTATTTTATTTTGGATTACCCCCTGTTTTCACTAACCCCAATGGAGATTCATTAAACCTCTGCCACTCACTTGTATCTAATGTGGATGGATGCAGATCCGCGTACGAGGATAGCACATAGATCGAGAGGCTCACTAAGAGGCGTCGGTGGCTTAGGCTTAGTAATTTCTGCTGCGTAGGTATTCTCTAAATCAATCCACTGGTGATTACTTTTAAAGTTTATTATTTTATTAAATGATTTTTTATTAAAGTTTTAGTTGTTTTGCAGCGATGGTATCCATTTCAATGCCTTACGGTGCTTTTGGTGCGTGACCGATTGGCACATACTTCGAGGCAACGCGACAGTTGCCACGTGGCCGACCTAGGCGGGTCGGGGCATGACATGTCGACTCCTGCACACAAGTTGCGTCCACTTAGAGCAGGCTCTGTTACACCTAGCTATGGATCGACCGCTCGACCTACAAGTGCACCACAATGCCCACAATGTAGGAGGTTTCATATGGGTCCCTGCAGAGAAGCTAGGAAGTGTTTTCATTGTGGCAAGGTGGGACATGTTAGAGCATTTCTCCCTGAACTAGCCTCAGGCGACTCCCCTGCTCCGGCTACCTCTAGCCGTTTTTTCCCTCCTAGAGGGCCGACACATCCTGCTCAACCCCTGCTGCTCATGCTACGAGATTTGCTGTCGGAAGTAATGTGGTGACACCCGTTTCGAGACCAGAAACTCGGTCTCAGACTCGAGTTTTTGCCATGACGGAGGAGGATGCTCAAACCAACCCCAAGGTGATCACAGGTACCGTATCCCTCTTTAACCATGATGCTCGAATTCTAATTGATTGTGGGTATGAGCGGTCATATGTTAGCCCACAGTTTGCATTGCACGCCAATAGAGAGTTAGCACCCTTAGACTAAGAACTTTTAGTTCACACCCATTAGGTGAAGGAGTAATTAAGAAACTAGTATACCCAAATTGCAATATAGTGGTTTAAGGTGAAAATTTTGAAGCAGACTTGATTCCATTGGAGATGAAGGATTTTGATCTTATCATGGGTATGGATTGGTTGTCTAAATATAGAGCCGCGGTGGATTGTTATGCCAAAGAAGTGGTGTTTAAAAAACTTGGGAGACCAATGGTGAAAATTGTGGGAGAAAGACGAGCTTTGCCTCTTGCATGATTTCTGCCATTAAGGCGACTAAACTAGTTGCCAAAGGATGTTAAGCCTATTTGGTCCATGTGATTGACACGTCGAAAGTTGATCCAAAATTAGCCAGTGTGCCAACAGTTTGTGAATTCTATTGTGTTCCCTGAAGATCTACCAGGCTTACGCCCAGACCGTGAACTTGAGTTTAGAATCGAGGTTATGCCTGGAACTGCCCCTATTTCTATATACCATACCACATGGCACCTGCAGAATTAAAGGAGTTAAAGGTGCAATTGCAAGAATTGATAGACAAAGGCTTCATCCGACCTATTTTGTCTCTATGGGTGCTCCAGTCTTATTTGTAAAGAAAAAAGATGGATCACTCAGACTATGTATTGACTATCGACAACTTAATCGGGTGACCATAAAACATAAATATCCACTCCCCTGGATTGATGATTTATTTGATTAGCTCCAAGGTGCAGCTATATTTTCGAAATGTCCCGAAAACTACCTTCCACACTCGATATGACCATTTTGAACTTTTGGTCATGCCTTTTAGGTTAACAAATGCCCCTGCTGCATTCATGGATCTCATGAATTGGGTGTTTCATCCATACCTTCACAAGTTTGTCATTATATTTATTGATGACATTTTGGTGTATTCAAAGAACGAGGAGGAACATGCTCAACACCTGAGAATTATGCTTCAACCCCTCCGAGAAAAGAAGCTATATGCCAAATTCTCAAAATGTGAATTTTGGCTAAACGAAGTGTTTTTCTCGACCACGTGGTGTCAAATGAAGGAATTTCAGTAGATTCGGCCAAGGTGGAAGCTATTACAAAATGGGAGCGGCCTAAAAATATCACAAAGATTTGGAGTTTCCTGGGTCTAGCCGGGTACTATAGGCGATTTGTGGAAAGGTTTACCTTGCTTGCTGCACCATTGACCCGACTCACTCGCAAAGGAGTTAAGTTCGAATAGGATGAGAAATGTGAGCAAAGCTTCCAAGAGCTCAAAGATTGCCTCACTTCAGCACCAATCATTTCCTTGCCGATAAGTAGACAATGCTATGTAATCTATAGTGATGCTTCGAAGCAAGGATTGGGGTGTGTCCTGATGTAAAATGAGAAAATCATTACCTATGCATCAAAGCAATTGAAAAAGCATGAAGAGACTTACCCAACCCATGATCTTGAGCTTGCCGCAATAGTCTTTGCACTTAAAATATGGAGACATTACTTGTATGGAGAAACTTGCCGGATCTTTACCGTTCATAAAAGTCTCAAATATTTGTTGACCCAAAAGGAGTTGAATTTGAAACAGTAACAGTGGCTGGAGCTGATTAAGGACTATGATGTGATAATTGACTATCATCTTGGGAAGGCAACTGTTGTAGCAAATGCATTGAGTAGAAAATCGGTGACTCAAGTACCTAGTCTTCAAACTACAAAGGTTTCACTTCTGACCGAGCTCCGTGCATTAGGAGTTTAGTTGAGTAGTGAGTCTACTGAAGCTTTAGTAGCAAGCTCTATGTTTAGACCGGCCTAGTTCAACCAAATTAAAGAAGCATAAGATGCGGAGGTAGAAATGAAGCAAGAAAAGTTTAAGATGCAAAATGGTGAAAGTACTGAATTTCAACTGCGCGAAGATGGGTTACTACTATTCAAAGGCCGAGTTGGGGTACCAAGGGTGGAAACTTTACGAAAGACTATCTTGGAAGAGGCACATTCCTCAGCTTATGCAATACACTCGGGGAGCACGAAAATGTACCTGAATCTGAAGGAAAATTATTGGTGAAAAGGAATGAAAAGAGATATTACTGAATATGTATCCAAGTGCTTGGTGTGTCAACAAGTGAAGGCAGAACATCAGAGGCCAACGGGAAAACTTCAACCTTTGCCAATACCAGAATGGAAATGGGAGCACATTACTATGGATTTCGTGGTAGGATTGTTGTGAACCCAAAGTGGTCATGATGCAGTATGGGTGATAGTTGACAGATTGGCTAAGTCAGCTCACTTTTTGGCTATCCATACTATCTACCCATTGGAGAAGCTAGCTAAGGTATACATTGATGAAATTATTAGACTGCATGGGCTCCCAGTATCCATTATTTCGGATCAAGATCCTAGATTTACTTCTCGTTTTTGGCCCAAGTTGCAAGAAGCACTAGGCACCGCACTAAAGTTTAGCACAGCCTTCCATCCTCAAACAAATGGCCAATCCAAAAGAACAATCCAGGTGTTGGAGGATATATTACGAGCGTACGTAATGGAGTTTCAAGGTAGTTGGGATCTACACTTGCCACTGATAGAGTTCGCTTACAACAACAGTTATCAAGCCAGTATTAGCATGCCACCATATAAAGCCTTATATGGAAGAAAATGTAGAACCCCATTATGTTGGGATGAAGTTGGAGAAAGAAAGATTTACGAAGTGGAATTGATAGAAATGACTATGGAGAAGATTAAAGTGATTAAAAAAAAGTTGAAAGCGGCACAGGATAGGCAAAAAAGCTATGCCGACCATCGAAGGAGGGAATTAGAATTTCCAGTGGGTGCCAAAGTGTTCCTAAAAGTATCGCCATGGAAGGGAGTAATCCGATTCCGCAACCGAGGAAAACTTCAACCAAGGTACATTGGTCCATATAAAATCCTTAAGAAGATTGGACCGGTGGCCTATAAACTTGAATTGCCACCTGAATTAGAAAAGATCCACAATGTATTCCATGTGTCTATGCTTCAAGCATACCAACCCAATCCCTCTCATGTGCTAGAATCAGCACCCATCAAATTGGAGCAGAATTTAGGTTACAAAGTGCAATCAGTGAAAATACTCGACCATCAAAGTCGAGTGTTATGGAGTAAATCAATCCGATGGTAAAAGTGTTATGGAGAAGTGCACACGTTGAGGAGGAGACATGGGAACCGGAACAATTGATGCGAAAAGAATATCCATACCTCTTCCAACCATGCAATGAGTAAAATTTTGAGGACAAAATTTTTATTAGGGGGGTAGAGCTTGTAATGCCTAGCCTCAAATTAATTTGCATTGGAGCCATAGGCTAATAAATTGAAAAATTTTACATGACATGCATGCAAATATATTCTTAAGGGAATTAGAAACAACTTTCACCTAGTGAAAATTCTCCCATTTTGAAGAACTTAATTCCTACACCATTAAGACCAACTTCATGCATGATAGAACAAGGCCTATTTTGTGTATTATTTTTCAAAAATTTACGTACCACCCTTCGAGAGCTACTCGGCTTCTACAAAAAAGTTAGGAAACTCCTCAGTGAGTCTAAGACTTTTCGAAGATATTGCGATATTTTTCTGAATATCCTAAGTTAGAGAAAAAAATTACGGAAAAGAATGTCGTAAAGTCGATGGCATTTTCGTAAATATTAGCAATGTTACAGATTTAATTTATCTTCATTGAAAATGATTTTTTCTACAGTGTTGAAAGGTTCTATGTCATTATATACTGTTTAAACTTGAAAACTGTCAAGTTATTGTGGGAAATTATTGGGTGAAAATTACATTTTACCCTTGTACGAGTTTTAAATGCCAAAATGGGGCAATTGCCCCCAATAGCTTAATGACTTAAATACTTTGATAAATTCACCTCATTTTTATAAAACTTTGCCAATTTGTTTTAGTTTTAAAATTCTTTTATTCTATTCCAATTTACATAATTTCTCTTTGGGACACAAAGGTAATTTTTTAAATTTAATGAGGGAATTTTTGTAAATTGACCAAGCAAAGAGTCTAGACTTTTCAAGACCAATTTTTGGCTTTCTTCTTCCTTTTTTTCCCATCATAGTCGAACCTCCCATAGCCAACTTTCCTCCACCATTTTTCAATCTTCAACTTTCTAGTTATTTCTACACTATTCCTCCCACCAAAAACACCATCAAACTACACTAAATTTCATCCAATTTTCCATTAAAATTCATCACTTCACCTCCCAAACAATAGTTTCATCAAGAATATTTGGAAAAAAGCTTTGCAAGTTTCATCAAGTGCATGAGTTTCATTCTTTCATAAAATTCAAAGGTGTGTTTTCATTTCCTTTTATTCCTTTTCTAAATTTTAAGCATGAAATGATGAATATTAAGTTTTATACATGAAAACTTTGCATTTTCTTTAAATTATTGTTAGTTTATGGCTCCAAACTTTCAAAATATTTATGATTCATGAGGCTATGGCATAATTAGATAATAGAAGTGTTAGGATAGTCTCTTGAATGTAGAAAAAAATAGATGAATAAAGAAAAATATAGTTTAGCACTTAAATGGCCAATTTTCATGAATGACATTGGTCATCCTAGAGAAAGTGCCATATTTTGGGTAATGGCCATGGGATTTTATCCCATAAATGGTAGTTTGGCAATACTAGAAGATGATGTGAATCAAGAAATTGGTAGAAAGAACAATGGTTAAGGTAGTTGTAGTGTAAGCCGCCATTATGGGCTAAAGGAGCCTACATTGGCCAAGTACCATAAGGAGACCTATTTAAATACCATTTAGTGTTTGCATAGGTCATAAATGTGATAAGAAATAGATGTGAATAGTCAGTGTAATCAAACAAGTCCTATAGTGAAAAATGACCATTTCAAGTCCATGGAAAAATCACATTTTTGCCTCCAAATCACAATGTAGGTTTCTAAATCCAATTCTTTTTTATTTGTGGCATCCTTACAATACATTTAAGCCTTAAGAATTGAAAGAACCCGATTTCCCCTCTCAAAAACCCCAATGCCAAAAAATCACCTATATAGGGGCAAAATCGTCCAACTTTTCGTTTTAAACTTTTAGGCGAAATGGAAAATTTCGACAAGCACTGTTCATCGAAACGAACTTGCTTATACCTTAACTACATCATTTGAATCGCTAGGACCCAATTTAGGCATCAAATACCGAAATTAGCAAACTAGTCAAATAACTAGTCCAAATTTCCATTTTCACTCCATAGTTTGTATTAACACCTTAAGTGAATCTTTACTATATCTTGCTTGCCATGATTTTTAAATACAACAATTTCATGTTTTATGAATATTGGGAAATGAAACCTTATCATAGTTGTGAAAAATTTCATGATTTTCCATCGAATGGATCCATTTTGAAATTTTAGTACCTTGATGCCTTGATATGTGTTTATGTTGAAATGAGGAATTTTGATATTGTCTTAAATCGTGCAAGTGGCCACGACCAAATTAAATAATGAAAGTATTGTTGCTATTGTGCTATTCTTATACTGGTGGACGAGCAGAGGTCACTGCAGTGGCGCCTCTCATGGTCCGACCTTGTGGAGGCGGCGTGAGTAGGCTTTCACTCCCACTTGGGGTGGATGGTACAGGAGGTTTTTGCGCGCTTTGAGATAGTGATTATGCGACCCCAGTGGGAATACTGTGGACATAGCCACGCACCACCAGTGGTGAAGGCTCACACCAACGCCGAGAAAAAAGGGCTTTTTGCTTCCTAAATAATGAAATAAGAGAAAAACTATCTCGGCGGGCTTAAATCTTATCTTGGCCAGGTGAGATTTGAGCAATGTGTTTTGGTAAGCCCTTTAAATTCATCAACTTGAATTACTAATTGGAATTTCATAAAATGTTGAAGTCTAAACTTTATGTTGAACAATTTACCTAAATTTTCTCATAATGTACATAAGAATTATTTAAAGATGAGATTGTATGTTTGTGTTGTATTCTCTGGTTTTGTCTCACTCACTGGGTATAGAAAATATACTCACTCCGTTTTCTTATAAAATTTTCAGGCCGATAGTGTAGATATAAAGTAGACCATCCAGAGGAGCAACTCGACCCGAGGCCGATCTTTTTACTGAGTATGTGATCGAATTTTTGTAAATTAGTTATGGATCCACCGGCACCATTTTGGTACTTCTCACTTTTGATGTATTTAAATAGTTAAAAGAAATATGTTCTGTCGAAACGTTTTACCGCAACAATGAGGCTTGGGACCATTGAAAAAGTTTTGAAAATGGGAGTCGCCACTAACATTTTATTTTCTTAGGTGCGGTTAGCTCACCTATTATGAATCTATCTAACTTGGTCCTCACCACGGTGTACCAAGCTAGATAGGTTCCGATCTACGAAACAAAAAATCAGGTTCGGGAGTACGGTTACGCGTGAGGAAGGATTAGCACCCCCACAGTGCCCATCAAATGATTGTACTGATTTTAACATTAATTAGGCCTTAACAATGACTTAGGTTTACATCTCTTAATTGCTAATTCTTGATTTTAGTAGTTTTTCTTTTTTATGAAATTGGAGTCTTCAAGAAAATTGCCATCACAATTTCCTTGAAATTTTCCTTTATTAAGATTTTTTTATTTAGAAAGATAGGTAATTCTTAAGGAAAATTGCCATCACAATTCCCTTAGGAATTGACACTTAGTAACCTTTAATTCAAATACCTTCCCTTTCAAAAATTTTCTTTTCTTCCTTCTTTTTTTCTTTTTTTTGTTTAAGAAATTGAATAATCATTAAGAGAAATTGCCATCACAATCCTCTCAATAATCATCCTTCATTAATGATTTGGTTTGTCTTAAACTCCTTTTTTTTTTTGAAATTTTGTGAAAAAGTGGATAGTTACTAAGGGAAATTGCCATCATAATTCTCTTAGAAACTATTTATTAATTTGATTTCCTCTTGGAAAACATACTTTGAACATTCTTATGAAAAAAGAGTGAATAATCTCTAAGGGAAACTGCCATCACAATTCCCCTATAAACTACTTAATTATTATTTTTCTTAAAAAATATTTTGGAACTATTTGAAGAAAAACAAATAATTACTAAGAGAGATTGCCGTCACAATTCCCTTAATAATCATGATTTAATTCCTTTGATTTTTTCTTAAACTTATATTTGGAAAGAACCTTTTTTTTAATGAAAAATCAATAATTACTAAGAGAAATTGCCATCACAATTCCCTTAGCAATTAATTTTATTCAAGACTTAATTTTTTTCCTTAAGCATTTTTTGAAAATTTTCACATATGTAAAAACGAATAATCATTAAGAGAAATTGCCATCACCATTCTCTTAACAATCATCCTTTATTTATTCTTTGTGAAAATGAATAATTATTAAGAGAGATTGTTATAATAATTCTCTTAACAACCATCTTTTATTTATTCTTTTGACTTTTCTTTAAACACACATTTTTTGGGGGATTTTTGTGAGAAACGAATAATTACTAAGAGAAATTGCCGTCACAATTCCCATAATAACTATCCGTTATTTGATTAATTTTTCATTAATTAATTTAATTTTCCTTAAAAACAGATTTTTTTTGGTATTTTTACAAAAAGTGAGTAGTTTCTAAGAGAGATTGCCATTACAATTCTCTTAGAAACTATCTCTCATTAATAACTCAATTTCTAAAAAAATAAAAAAAAAATCACACCTTTAATATCTTTGTAAAAAGATATCGAATAATTTCTGAGAGAGATTGTCATCACAATTCCCTTAGAAAATCATCCGACATCAATTAACTTAAAATGACCTTGAATGAAAACTTTCTTTTTTCTTGTATTTTTTATGAAAAATAGATAATTCCTAAAAGATATTGCCATCACAATTCTCTTATAAGACTATCCTTTATTAATAATTCAATCCCTCTAAAAACACATCTTTAATAATTTTGTGAAAAAGCGGATGATTTCCAAGAGAGATTGCCATCACAATTTTATTAATAACCATTCTTATTTAACTTAATCATTTTTTTTTTATTTTTGGAATGATGCATGAGTATGAAATTGATTTAGCTAAAATGGCATAGAAATAACATGAACATGCAATTAACTATTAACGTGACATAAAATTGGGAATAGGATGTGAACCTAGCTAATATGGTGTAAGACGAATGAAAGTAAACTAAATGGATTGTGGAGTTAATTAACTATCATGACATATGGATCAAATTAAAAATGTAACTCTATTTAACATGGCATGGAATTGTAAAAACCAAGTTTTTTTTTTTTTTACTAAAATGAACGCACATAAAAACCAACATGCATACGAGAATACTTTTTATTATTTTGTGAACCTAATTCAAAGCTTGCTAACCTAAACTAATTATGAAGGACTGAATATAATAGTGTCAAAATGGGACCCAACGGTCATAGACAAGCTAAAATGACTTATCAACAATAGCATGCAGTAGCTCAGCACTATTATGGGCAAACACTTGAAATATTCTGCTAAACATGGTCCAAGAGCATATACAATTAGGATCCCAACTCAAACGGAGAGCCTGACCCGAATAGCAAAACACATCAGTTCGTTATCACAAGTCACACATCCAGAGAGTTTAAAATTCAAGAAAAACACATCCAGAGAGTTTAAAACAAATTAAAGCATATCCTGACAGTATAAAATTAATGAAGTCAACGGTTTAAGAGAGACTTTACTTCTTTCTTCTTTACTTCCTTTTTTTTAGCTAAACACCTCTTCCTCTCTGCCCAAAGAAAACTTGGTCGCTGCCTCCCCTCAGTCTCGCTGAACCCGAGAAAAGCACCCTTCCTCACCCTTCAAATGACTCCTTTACTTCTTCTCCTGTATTTTTTTTTTGGTTTGTTTGATGACTCAGGTATTTACTAAAGGTTTTATTTTTGTGTTTAAGATGAGGAAAAGAAAAGGGGTTTCGAAAATGGTAAGGGATCTATAGCGAGGGAACAAAGTAAAGATTATTCTCGGATGGCCATGGAGATAACAGAGCTGATTTTGGATGGGTTTTGATTTGGTGGAGAAACTCAAGTAAAAGGAACGAATGAGGATGGTTAGGGGAAAAGATGATGACGATGAAGGTAAAGAAAAAGATTTGCTTCCTCTGCTTTCGTATTTTCCTTGCTATTTTGTTGGTTTGTGTTGAGGGGTATGGAAGACAAGAATTCGGGTGACGATTTTGGGATTCAGTGGGGTTGGGGAATGGCAAAAGAAAGCTCCTGTTTTGTTTATTGGTTCTCTCTGTATGTGTTTTTTGAGTTTTGATGGCTATTCCCTTTTTTCTCTAAAAATTTTCTTGCTGATTGCTTTCTAAAAATGGCCCTCCAAAAACCCTTTTCAACTCTCTGAAAAACTTAACAGCCCTCTCAAATCGCCTCCCAATGGTCTCTTCCCCTCTGTTCATAGAAATTTCTAAGGGTTTATAAAAGGATCCCAGTTCGATCGGAGGGTTCTCGTTTTGTTGTACAATTTCAGATTGAGGGCTGGGATTTAAGATGAATGGCGTCAAAAAAATCGTGCTTGCTACTGAGTTCTGCGTACTGTTTTCATCTTGCAGGGAAGTGCTTTGATGGGTAGGTGAGCTCCAAGTTTGCAGTTTGGCCATTAGGGAAGTTGGCAAGGCTAACCAATGAGGGAGAAGGGACGTGCTCCCCTACCAATTGTAAATTTTTCTTTTCACTTTTTCTTTTCTTTTTTTCAATTTTTTGTTTTCATTTTTTATTTTCATATTTTAGGTTTATTTTTGTATTTTGAGTATTTTCATATTTATATATATATATTTTTTCTAAATTGAAATTCCAATTCAATGGAAAATTGGACCCTAATTGGGTAATTTGTCCAATTTATTTTAACTTTCTAACTCAAATCACATTGATCCACTAATAAAATTCAATACTAAAAATAAATGCCCTATTGACTTAAATAGTCTAACTAAAGTCTAAATCCTAAATAAAAATAACACTATTTAAGCCTAATTAATCAAATTTTGAAACATTAAGCCATGCCAAAAATGGTTACTACATTTTTTATATACCAATAATGTTATAAAAAGGGAGGAACCAGAGGAGAAGAGAAAAGAAGAAAAAAGAGGAGGAAAAGAGAAAATGGGGTGCTCGGCCCGACTCGGCCTATAAACCAACGCTGTTTATGACATGAAACGGTGACGATTCTGTTCGAGATTTTTTCTCTCTTCTTTCAAGCTGATTCTTGAACATTCTCCCTCTTAATACCTAGATTCGGTGTCGGAGGTCTCCCTTGACTTTGATTGGTTTGTTTCATCTCTGATTCAATTCAATCTCTTTCTCAAACTTCAATACTCTTTTCCAACTCCTTCCTAAGGTTCCTTACTTTTTTAATTAAAGTCAGGTTAGGTTATGTATAAGTTTCCTTAACCGTACAGACCAAATTAGGGTTTAGGGTTCAATTTAGGATTTAGGTTTCTTCAACCTATCCTAGGTGAATCCATGCATATCCTAATACCTCATCTTCTAACTTCGTCCTATCCTAAGTTTAACATCTCTTCCTTATCTGACACATTTAGACTAATATATTGCTCACACCAATATGCCATCTTTTACTATGTCGAAAATTTCAATTGGGTCTGGGTGTGTCAACATTGGAATGCCAACCATGTGCATGTGCTCACAATGTGTCATTGATGTATGAATTGCGTCACATGGGATCATGGTTTGACACAATTGAAAGTAGAAGATTTATGGTCGCTGCCTTGGAAAATTTGATCAATTATCCTTTCTTCCCCCATGATGTAGTGACATGTGTGGATGATTTGAATGATTGCGGAAATATTATATTTTTTGCATGCACTATCTGACTAATGATCTTCATGCTTGCACTCCTTGCTACGTGTGTTGCCATGGTGTTTAGTTTTGACGCAGGTGAGTTAAAGATGAACTGCACACGATTAAATTGGAAGCACAAGGAGGACATGTAAGACTGAGAAGAGCACGGTAAAATATTAAAAAAAAAAAAGAACCATCGTATTTTATTCTCCTATCTAATTTTTTTATTTTTAATTTTCAGATTTTTTTTTATATTTTTGACTTTCTGATTTTGTTTATATTTTAAATTTTTATTAACAAGGATCTAATCAAAATTGAATTTGTTAATTCCAATTTATTTAATTCTTGTCCAATTTCAACCCCATTTTACTTTGATATTCAATATTAGTGTAAGCAAATTTTACTCTAATGGTAGCACTAAACTTTAAATTGAATGCCATCCCATTGAATATCTTGGTTAAGATAGAATTAAGAATTGGACTTGAATCAAAGATATTGGATTTGGAAGTTGGATGCCAAAACTTGGTGTCAACAATCATTGCTTGTCTAGAGAAAAGAACATTTATCTTCAGGGCAAATATTCCCTCCAAAATGGTACAATAAGGGACAAGTATCTTGCTTATAACTTGGAGAAAAGAGCATTAAGATCCTTAGAAAAGCACATCAATTAAGATCCTTAGAAAAGCACATCAATGTTTAGACAGAGTTGCATGACATACATCTCCATACAACAACAGCCTTGTTTCCTGGGTCGGTTTCTAATTCATGAACAATCATCCTATCACAAGTCTTTGTTTTGCTTGGATTGTAGTATTTTTTAAGGCTTTTTAAGTTTTTTATATGTTCAAGGTATTTGTTTTCGTGATTGGCTTATGCCTTCTCTTATTTTGAGTGAGGATCGTATTTTTTCTTCCATTTAACAGAGTTCCTTTAATAGATTTCATCGGTTATGATAAAAAAACATCACTTCCAATTTAAAATACATGACATACTTCCCGTTGTGTCACTAGTAGTGCAGCTATGAAACTCGAAGTACCAAATATGCAATGATCTAGTCAAAAAATGCACAAGGGACATAAAGCTCTAGCTACCAAATAAAAGGAAACAAAATCCAGTTTCCAAGCTGAGGAATATAAAGGTTTATTGCTATATAGCATTGTTCATTCAATTAATAGCAATGGCTGCAAAGCTCAGTATTCAGCTTCAAAAAAAAAAAAAGGTACATATAAAAGGCAATCACAAGGAGTACTTTAGTTTGAGTTGCTTTTTTACTTGCTATTTGAATGATGTACATTGTGTGGTTGGCAGTGACCTTTGCAAAGGAATATCATGAATTCAAAGATGGATGTATAGTAGCAGCACCAAAAGCTCCACCATAGATTTAAATGGTTGTGGAAGAAGTAGCTGGAGATTTAGAATGACGCGCCACAAATGACTCAACAAGTGGATTCACAAGATGTGGAGCTTCATCCTACATGAACAAATCCATAATAAAGAGAAGGAAGAAGTAATTAACAACAAATCATCTTATCCATAAACAGCAGTACATTTTGACCATTATTATTTAATACTAAGCTAGCAAGCTTCCTTTAATCAACGGCAAGCCTGAGGCCAATCTTTAGTGCCAAATTACAGAAAGAATATATTTTACATTTATAGGTTAAATAGTATAATTAAATTCCTGAAATTAAATGATTGTACATAAAACTACTATAAGTAACAACATGTACGAAAGTTCATTCTTGCACCCTTCAATGTTCGCACTACACTTGCATACATGTAGAGAAGCATGTGTGTGTACGTGCATGTCTGAAAGAGAGAGAAATATTAACCTGAGGGCAGTGGCCAACATTAGGGAGGGTTACAAAGTCTTCTACAGATTCAAAATTCCCATAGGCTCTTCCCAGCTCAATCTTTTCCCATGGATCCTTGTCACCCCATGCTATCAAAACGGGACACTGCAAAGAGAGGAAATAAGAAAACAAACTTATCTATGAAGTAACATAGGAATGGAAATTTAGAAGGAAATAATACGGCAAAACAGAAATCAGCTTAAGAAACTCACTTTCACCTGTGGCAGTAATTCCTCAGGAAGAGGACCACCTGAATAGCATATGAACTCAAGGAAAACATCAATAGCTCCAGGCTCAAGTCCAGGATGCAGGATAATCTGAACTAGTTCGTCAGTCACTTGAGAGGTGTCATGGTAACACTGAAATAGAATGCATCAGAAGCAGTCAAGCAAAGGCATTAGCTAAATTTGTGCTTTCCTTTTCAAGTAATTTCTTGGGTGCTCTAAATGAACATGATGCTAACTAGTCATACATATAAAACTTCCAAATTTAGTTCTTTATAATTACCTCTTCAATGTTATGATACCTTGGAATCATAGAGCTTCAAGGTTTAATATTGCAGGATTGCTAACTGAAAGACTAAAATAGCTTTAGGTCTATGAAATTGGAAGATTATGTAGGAAGCTATTTGAGGCTATTTTTTTTTTTTTGGTCAATAGCTATTTGAGGCTAATAGTAAAAATTTTTTTGCATTTTTCTCCCACAAAATCTAGCCCTCTAGTTTAGTACCTAATAAACCCAAACATGTTGTTGTCATTACTTTAGTGGATTCTATCATCCTGAATATATAATAACATAATTATTTTAGGGACTTAAGTGCATCATTTTCATTTATCCAGTTCAGTCTTTTAATATTTAGCATCATGGCAACAACAGCTATGTTCTTTCGACCAAAAACACAGTTGTGTTCTGATCTTGTACTTATATACAATTTAAACCGATTTAGGGATGGAGACAATCTTATCATGACTATGGGTAATAAAAAGAGCATTTCCATGTTAAATTCTCCTAAGTCCTGACTCTTGCCGCTTGACAGGTATATTTGTCTAAATCAATGTACATCTATTAGACAATATAATACCATGACAAGTAGTTCTTTGTGAGCTTAAGTGCTTCCAAATTCCAAGATGTTGTTGCAACTAGTCATTGACCTTGGTAAGGTAGCAAAAGCTTTCAAAATCCAAACTTCCTATGATGAGTTAATAATTCAGTATTTTCAACCCTCAAAGAGGTAGGGGGAATATAACTTCTTTGTCCTACCAATTAGTATATGATCCATTACATATGATCTAAGTTCACATACAAGCCAATTAAAGCCATCATGGAAGACTACCTGACAAAGAATACTTTTAACAGACTCTGGTGTGGCAACAGATCTGTAGAAAAGCTTGCCCACTGCAGTATTCCTGCCAATACAATATTACTACCTTTATAAACCAAGATGGCTAGAGCAAAACTTTGAAATGACATGATGAATAAACAATGAAGATCCTTCCTTCACTAAACTGGAAAAAAATATCTTCTATATCTTCTTTTTGGATAACATGCATATACCAATTGTTACCTCAGCAAACTCTGAAATGATGCGATGAAAGGTCGTCCAAACCATGGCTGCTTTGAAATATGAAGCAGGCGGAGAGATATATTTAATAGGAGAATACCATTACAGATCTGCGGCTCTTTGACTGCTGCTTGAAGACCAACCACTCCTGCAGGAAAGACCTCTTTGTTTTAACAGACATATTACCATTATTATTGATCTCCACAATTTTGAAACGCAGACAAATCCAAGTTTGCATGTTTTCAAAGAAAAGACAGATCTAATGAGAAGGTGTACATCAGTGCGACAGAAATATTGGCATCCTAAATCAACAGGACTCCACCAACATTGTAGAAGTGGGTATCTAGAGGCCATAACACATCAGATGCTGTAAAAATGTCTATCAGCAAACATTAAATTTTAATGTTGCATCAGTTGCATAGTATTCAAACATCTTATGCAAGTTCTCTTGACAGCACTAATAGTGGGACTGCCTTGCATGAAATATCAACGTTCTCATTTATGATGTTTACATCAAAACATTTCCTAACAAAAAGAATAGTATAAAGAAATGAAATAGTAATGCAAATGGGAAAGGAAACACATGAAACCAGTAAAAAGAGTGAACTGATTAGAAACCAGTAAAAAGAGTAGACTAACTAGAAAACTAGCTTATGTCCAGGCAATGTATCCACACACATGACAATGAAGGGGGTGAGTGTAATGGATCATATGCTTTTTAGAAAGAACAAAATTTATTCTTTCTCAATGGTCAACCAATAAATCAGAAGGGTTGGGGCAACTTCTACGGTTTTTCAAATTTTTGAGGATTTTTCTTTTTCTTTTTCAACAACTTATCAACTTGACAAGTAAAAATGTTGTAGCAATAAACGCCTAGTTTTGGGTGTTTGTATTTGCCAATAGTTAGACATGCAGTCTAGTAATATCCATCTTTCCTTTTAACATTTACAAAAGAATATAAAGATAAAAGAACTTTTACTTGGGACATCTTCTTGTTGCCATTGGAGCAGAACTCAGAAGCAAGAAAGTGCCATAGATTCTAAGTCGCATCAAGGTAGACACGCAATAATAGAAAAGAAAAGAGATACTATTGCCTTGTCTAGCAAAGTAAGCCAAAAGATACTATATATTAAGTCACAAGAGACAAGAGGAAGGGGGAAAAGGGTGACAGACAAAACACGTCAGTAGAAAATGCTTTTAGCCCAGTGTCACCACATTTGATATTTGCAGGTAGGTCGGTTCACATACAAATTATTACTTCATTCTAATAACCAAATATGATCATATTTGGAAATCCTTATCATAAGTGCAGGAGTCAATGAAGTCTGAGACCTATCAAATATAACTGCTTACTAACTTTCCCAACTATATGCAATAGGTAAGTGCTAAAGCAAAGGAGTTGGGCAGAAGGCAAGATAGATTTTGAAGTTTATTGAAATATTAAATGTTCTATGACATCAGCTGAGCATCAGAACCTGAAAGATTAATCTTTAGAACATTAAAAAGGGTTGTTACCTCCAATAGAGTTGCATATAAAGAATGCTTCGTCTTTAATCACACTATTAACAAAATCATTCAGTTGGCAAGCCCAAGTCTCAAATGTATAGAATGAGTTGCCAGCCTCACGAGGATTTGGTTTGTCTGAGTATCCATATCCAATAAGATCAATTGCATAGACCCTATGTGACTTTGCAAGAACTGGAATATTTTTCCTCCAATGATTACTGTAATAAACAAGAAATAGCAAGAATTGTCCATCAGGTATGCAGAAGCAAGGTGTTAAAAAGAAACATTTAAAACAATCAATAGCTGATTCACCATTTAACATGCATACACCAATTGGCTGGTTGAAAAAATAAACATTTGAAGAATGAAGTCAGAAGAAATACAAGAACCAGTCTACTATATATTCTAGGTTGGAACAAATCATCCAAATGGAAGGAGGTCAGTATACAATTCTCTAAGAACAAAGGCATCTAGCACAGGACAGTGCATGTGTATATCTACAGGCTACTAAGGTAATTATCAATGAGACCCAAAAAGGTGTTTTGGATAATGATAGACATCTTAAAAATTCCAGTTCTATAACATTGCTGCATTAGAAAAATGGTAGTAGCGAAGGATAAAAAGGTGAAGGAAATCCTTACAAATACCACCATTTGTAAGGGCATCATCATCTAAACAGAAAAATAAACAGACGCATACAAAACAAAATAAGGAAATACAAAAGCACACTACATTGAGCAATCTTTGCCATCAATACCTATAGAAATTACTTGTCTGCTAATGAGAAGCAAAATTTCAATTATGTAGACCTGTTTGCTCCAAAACCATGTACTAAAACCAAGGCAGGACCGCAGCTCCCAGAGCATTGATACTGAATAGAGTAGCCCCTCCAGTTCCATGTACTATAAAACAGAAGATGCAACGATAAAAACTAAGGAAAATTAAGTTGTTAAATTTTAGCTTGCTATTTGTAGAAAGCAATTCCAAAGTATAATTACAGTGTTGTTTAAAGAATGCTATGAAATACAGTAACTTTTTTGCTACTAATACAGTGACCTTTTTATGGTGTCAACAACAACTGTTCCTTGGATATAAGGAAATTTCTCAGATTACAGTGCCCCCAGAACTCATAAGAGTCATAAGCTAACTAGCTAGTTAGGAAAATGTTCTTGCTTTAAATTTATTACTTGGTAGTTTGATAAATTTCCTAAACTGTCAGACCATGTATATAATTCATGAATATTTCTACTCACAACGATTGTCTTCTCAACTCAAATTCCCTCAGAAAGCTAAAATCAATGGCCATGGACAGTTGTAGAAGAAATTCAAGTACTTCATATAAGTAGTAATATAAAAAGAAAAGGAGGAAAAAAAGTAAAGGAGAGACGTAATAAAAATCAGTACCAAATTTGAACTTGAGGCTGGGGGTAGCCCTTATCTTGAATTTGATCACCCATGGTGGAATGATCACTTGAAATGGAGCATACAGTGAACCCATTTGGCCTGAAGCGTGAAAGATTGGAAATTGAAGGGAGAGTTGATGTGGGAATCTTGGTTCTTGTAGCAGAGAACGGAGGAAGTTCTAGTTTTGGCAAGGGCGGATGAAGAGAGCCGGTTGCCATAGAGCATTAACCGAGAGAAACAGATAAAGAACTTGGAACGAGAGAGTTAATAACGCCCAAATTAGGATCCAAAAACTGAACAAGAGATTTTGTCAAATGTCAATGGTGGGTGTTGGTCCACGTAGCCAACATGCAACTCACTCTCTCATGGCTTCTCCTCTGCCTTCGTGTGAACGAACGTTGAACTCGTTTTCCAACATGGTCCACCCTCGACATCGGGTGGCTAAATGGTTCAACCGTGTAAGAAAAAGAAACACAAGAGTTACATCAAAACTAAATAGTATTGTACTTTTTATTAATTTAATCTTTTTATATAATAAAAAAGATTTATTTTAAAAGTATGGATAAATAAAGCAAGATACGGGAAAATTTTTATTTCTTTATTTTAAAAATTGAGGAATCAAACTTATCCAAACGTATAGAATCTGATTACCAATTCTATTAATAAAGGATATTTGGTCTGATTTTGATTTGAATCTTTAAAAATCAAACACTCAGAATACTCTTGACCAAAAAAAAAAAAGCACTCAGAATACTCATAGTAACTATTAAAATTAAAAAAAAAAAAAACACTTAACCAGAGAAGCTTAAAAAGCCACCTTCGATTCATGTCAAAATTGCCCATCCCCTTTCAATGAAAAGATGGGACATGCCATCTACACTTCAATATCAGGAGCTATGTAAGAATATTCATATGAACAATTGTCATAACCTGTTATGTAGAATTGAATTGAAACAAATCATCTTGACAAAATCTATTTCATTTTCCTACTATTGTAGATAATATCGCCAAAATTTGGAAATTTAGAGAGGTTGTTGCCCTCACTAAATGATTGAGCAAGTTAGTTCTCACTGACCGCACAAGGAATGCAAGGTGGATTATCAGCTTGATCTTTAGGTGTAATTCGCTCTAAGCAGAGATCATGAAAGCAGTGACCACATGACAAAACAGCAACGGGAGGTGGAACAGCTGGCTGGAAAACGGGGCCTTCTGGTCTGTAGGAAAGATCCCTCTTGCATATTGAACAATTATGTCCACTTAGTTCAGGAAGCTTCGAATCTGCAAAGAAATACTCTTAACTATTACTTTCTTGTACATTCATATAGAAGTTTTCATCATACTATATCATAATTAGCCCAATCATTCATTCATAGCCGAAAACACTGAACAAATTATGCCATTAACTCATGTCTGCAGGAAAATTAGCCAGTGGTGAGCCAAAATATGCAGATGTTCATCAAGAGTGGTCAGCCTATCGGATGTCCAAGTTAGCGCATGGTATATGGATGAAATTGAGCACACAGGTTAAGGTAAATCCTTTTGTTGTCACCAAACAGATCCTTGATAAAGTGCAGAATTAAACAAAGACGAATTTAAGAATGAAGTTAAATTAAATAGAGTGAATTGAGGACACTATCTTTATAATATAGTAGCCCACCACTACGAATGAAAATAGCACCATGAAAAGCATGCTACATTTCTCAATTATCACTATTTTCTGAGCTGTTAAAGGAAGGACCATGAAATATCCTTCGAATAGAAAATGTGCCTTAAATAAGTTAATATAAAGTGAGTTTTTTACATCAAATATGACTGTAAAGGGGCCTTTTGGAAATAAACTAAGATGGTAGCACATGCATCAGATTTAAAAGGATTATGATACCTTTCCACTTTATAATATGGGAAGGTGAAGTCATCCTAGCTGAGGGAGGGACAGGAGTAGTCCATCTTGGTGGCAGATGAGCAGAAGTGGCCTTGGTCAATAATGGGGGAGCTGGACCTATTTGAGCTAAGGGTGGGTGAGAACGAGCTGTCAGTTCAACAGGTTGAACAGAAGGAGTTGATTGGACTAGGGAAGGAACACTTGAAGCTTGGGATACCACTGGTGAAAGGGGTACAACAGAATCAGCATCTTGGGCCTTGTGTAAGGACGAAGGAATGGAAGGCTTCACTGATCTCCTCTTCTTTATTTGAACCGGAGAAGTAATTGGAAGGGGTTGTGCCTCTTTCCTCTTGAGAGAAGCTCCAGCAAGAAGGTTAGAAGTCGTAGCAGGTGCACTTCCCCTTGCAAACGGAATTACTTGACCTGTATAAATAGTAAAATTAGATTTGTTTGGCAGTTAAAAAGGTTATATTAAGTCATCCTTCTATAAATATAAACGTTTTAGTAATTACCAGAAGTATAAGCAGGAAAAAAAAGATTATTGAAATCCTGAGCAGGTGTACTATTTTGGAGATTGAACAAGACACAAGTAGTCATCAAGAGCTATTACAAACACACACCGATCAATAAATAAATACGACTTGGTCAATGGCTTAAAGAAGCCAAAGCTTCTTGGACTAGTTCAGCATATCACATAGTTCATCAAGTGTGAATTCTAATGATAAATCAGTTACAATAAACCTAAATATTTTCAACAGACTTTTTGACAATAGCTGATATGTTTCCAGGGAAAAAAATGCCAAGAAACAGATTCTATTTTTTGAAATAACAGGATATTCATTATTACATAATAACCTAGTAAAACTTCCAACGATATCAACGCATTTAACCATTTAATTCTTATATTATCTTAGTCCTAACATAATTGGGGATTTTACCCTGTCAAAATTGACTGTGCAACCAAATTAGTACCTTTAACCTCATCAAATTTACTCCTATGACAGGCCTGTGAACATTTGTTTCAAATATGGAATGAAAATACAACAGCATGAAAAGTACCCTTACTTGCTGATTGAACCCCAATATTCTTAAAAGATGGAATGTTGCTAAAACCTTCAGCAGCAACTTCATCACCAGCAGAAAGCTTCTCTGCAAAGGATGTACAGCACAGTTTCAACAAGGACGCTCTGGAGGAAAATGTACATATTTATTGCAATAATAAACACTAATCATAAAACTAAAAGGACTTCCACATATCACACAGTACTTCTTTTACAGTGCTTGAGGCTAGGAAGTTCACAAAACAAACCATCATCATGATCTGAACATGTTAAAAGCAATACTAACTAGGGGCCAAGAATATATCTAGTAAAAGAAAATGACAAAAGCTAAAAAACAGCAGCTTTAGTTGCCAGAAAATGTCAATACGGAAAATAAAAGCACAAAAAGAAATGCATCATCTAGTTATTAACAATTATGTTACTCTGCCTACAAGTGTTTGGCCCAATGGCAAGAGGAGAGGCTCCCCTTGGGAGTTTGTACCGCATAATATTATTACTTATAGAAGAAAAAGGTGGTGAGGAATCAATTAAAAAAATCTATGCAAAATTTCAAAATCTAACGCTAACAGAAGCAAGAAGGTAACCTTACCATGTACCAAGTAAAAAGAAAATAACCTTACCAGCTGTTTGAATGCTAAGGTCCTTGGAAAATGGAACACCGCCGGAAACTTCAGAAGCACCCAATCCATCACGAGCAAAAGGCTGATCTGCAAAGAAGCTATAAAACTAGAACAAGAGAAGATAATAATAATAATAATAATAATAACAATAATAATAATAATAATAATAATAATAATAATAAAACTGTCCATTAGACCAAATTCCAAACTGAGGTGTTTGAGCCTCAGGAAAAATGTTCCAAACATGATTTGAACTTTTAAAGCGGTAGTCACACAAAGGAGAAATGCTATTCAAGTCAGATAATGTAAAGAATGCAAGAAGGGGAATATATAGTTAGAGAAATATCCTGGTCTAACAAAAAAAGAATTAGCCAACAGATTAGTTACTAAAAAAAATGTTAAAAACAAAATCTGATCACTGTTTTTGTGTTGTTAAAAATTATAGTAGTCTCTGTCCTTTCCCCTCTGTACATTATATGTACATTTAAGGATTTCAAATTTTCAGAAGTGGAAGAAAGAAAAACACTTGTTTCTTTGTTTAAGAAAGTTCTCTTGATTCATAATTTATATTTTTCACCTCTCAGCAAAATGTAGATAATCTCTAAGATCATTTGTGAAACACATTGGTGAAGATAATTATTAACACTAGTATGTAAATGGAATTAATTAAATTTCCTCAATTAGTAGCAAGCCACTGTCATTTTCAAAGCTTTTTGATGGTATACAAGAGCTATCGCAAAGCTCATTGATGTTATCTCTTCTTTCAGAAAATAACCAACAACCAGTAGTGTTGAGAATTCCACATGTTAGCCAGACCCGAATTCTTGCTCATATTAGTTAATTAACATTGAAGCAGAAAAAACAAAGAAAGTAGAAAAGCAATAAGGACCGAATGCCCAACATGAGATTACTTATTGAACTTCAAAAACAATCCTGAACCACCTACACAACATGTAAAAGGTACAATGAGAACTTGTTTTGAATTGATGAATTCAAAACAGGAATACGTAGACTTAAACTTACAGTTGCAGTTACCTTTAAAATTCTCCTACTGCTAATATTTTTTAAGAAAATTAAGGCCTATGTGAAACTAATTTCCTTGTCCAAGTTAATGAGTGTTCCTAACATCAAAATATCTAAACAATACAACATTGAGTGGGTGGGTCACCACAAATCCCTCACAAGTATGACTAGATTACCATCTGTCAAAGCATGCAAGTAGCGACTGCAAGGCAGTGCCATTCAAAATTTGATAGAAATGACTCAGCGGGGTACAGTAAGCAAGAACCAGAAGGAAACACACCTTCTATCCTCTTTGAAAATGGGGCATTTTCCACTGTTTGAATAGCACCAGCACCACCCTGGCAATCTGGATACTTAAGCAATCACATGAGCAATCATATTGAATTACACCTCAAATTTTAGCACTCAGCATAGATTAACAAAAATGGGCATCAGCTATAAAAGATGAGTTGAATAATAAATGATAAGGAATGGCCTCTCACTGTTTTCTTTCACTTATATCCCATGTAAAGAATAGTAAGTCGGTATATCTTCAATATGGAACATTATATTTTGCTCTCACATGGATAAGGACCAACCACTCTCCATTAGGGAAGCTCATGTAAACAATTTTAGTAAAATATAAAACACAAAAATTAGCATCTGATCAAAGATATCTAAAGTAAAAGATAGAGGCTAACGGCAAAGATATGGAGTTTAGCCTCAAATTTGTACATCTCAGGATTGAAAAAACAAGGTGAAATGTGGAAAACACAACAAAGAATTTGGGAATGCAATAAAAGATTAAAAATATAAAGTAAGCAGAAACTTACAATACAGATGCCAACTACATACAGCATTATTAATGTACTAAGTTCTTTGCTATTATGACATGGTTTTCTTTTTATTTTAATCAAAAGTTTAAGTTAAAAAAAATAAATATCAGTGGACCTAGTGAAATATTCAGCTCAATTTTTATACATAATATGGCTGTTTCAATATTTACAACTCACCTGGCTGATACTGGTTGCTGGTGCTTTTGCTGTTCCAAAGAGCAGGAGAAGCCACAGATGAACCCCATTGGAAGCTCGGTATACTTCCTATATTACATTCTTGTAGCTGATCAGAGGCCACTTTAGGATATTTGCTAGTCATGTAAGAAGATAATGAAGGCAATGGAGCCATTTGGTGTGGCACTTGAACAGGCAGTCCAGATTGGCTGGTATGCACTGTTGGTGATACACCAGAAAAACTATGAAAACCTTGGTTAGGAGGCAGTCTAGATTGGCTACTACTATGCACTATTGGAGATGCACCTGACACACCATGAAAGCTTTGATTAGTAGGCAGTCGGGATAGGTTTCTAATATGCACTATGTTTGGAGATGCATCAGAAAGACCATGTAAGCTTTGATTATAAGGCGGTCCAGATTGGCTGCTAATATGCCCTATGGTTGGAGATGCACCAGAAAGACCATAGAAGCCTTGATTGGAATCCATATTTGCAAATGCAGTACCAATTCTCTGATCACCTGGCGTTTCGAAAGATTGTGAAACATGACTTTGGGGCATTGGTGACATTTGCAATGGACTTAAACTAAGGTTGGAACTTGTTTTACCAGAAACTCCAAGATTATATTCAGAAAAGGAGTGACTATTTACATTCTGTGCTGCACCAGAAAATGCACTTACATCAAATGACTCGCCTGCATTCTGCAAAGTACTCAAATTAGATGATTTACCCGCGTTCTGCACTATGCTAGGGAGCCCACCAAAATTAGGTTTTAGAAGGGATAATCCAATTGTGTTCTCTTCTATGCTAGAAAATCCACCAGCATATGCTTGAAAATCAGATAAAACTCCTATGTTAAGATCAGGAGAGGAGGAACTTTTATAACCACTCTGCCCCTTGGATGGGTTTAACTGTGCCTTAATAGCCTGATCCTTTTTACCAATGAAACCTCTGTGTGAAGATTTTAGCCTGGCCTCTGTATTAACTCCAACTCCTAGAGTCAGAAAACTCCCATCTAGTATTTCTGGGTAATCAGATTGAACCACACACTCCACCAAATTGTTATTACTTTGCCTTTGCTTACCATCTTGAGCATCACCTAACAATGGTTCCCTGCTTCCACATCTCATGAAGTTTCCAACAGATTGGAGCTTACTATCATCTCCTTTGGCACCCTGCAAGTGCATTTGTAAACCTCTTATTAGCAGCAGTTTTTCAAGAGTCAAATCTTGCAAAGGCATAAAATCAATCTAGTTCATAAGATGAGGGTCAACCATGAAATTTTGATAGCCATCAAGTTGGGAGGCACCCGTCATCCAACCCATAACCGGCAATGACATATCTCCAAAACGAGAAGAAAAGTGTGGCAACACTTTTAAGGGTACATCAACAGTTCCAACACCAGTTATCCCGGTACAGCAGACAGCTTCATTGTTCAAACTTTGGAATCCAATTTCTTTAGTGTTTTCAATTTGCTGATCGACGGTTGGTATACTCTTATCTACCTTGTTCGATTTTCCTTGTCCCATATCTATAGTCTGTTTTGAATTAAGGTAAGACATAAGTGGCTACTACAAGTTCTCCATTCTTTTAAATTGAATTTTCCAGTTCTATTTCTAGATTCATCATAGAAAGCATAACTGAGAATTAGAGATGACAGATACAAAACTTCAAGAAATGAATCAAATGGTGAAAAGAATTAAGCAGAAACAACTAAAAACTATAATTTTTTATAAAGAAAAAAGTCTTTGAAAAGGCCTTGAAAATGCAATCAGAAAACCAATTAAGTAGAACTTTTGATTAAATATTCGACAAAATATGAACCCATAAAGCCTAAAGACCATTCTAAATTAAGTCTAATACCAAGGATTTAACAAATTATCATACATTTTTTATAATTTTCATTTGTTACAAACTATCAAAAGATCAGAACTTTTGCAGCAGAAGTCATCCAAGCACCATAAAACCCAATCTCAAATTAAAAACAAGAAAAAAAAGAAAAAAGAAAGAAAGAAACCCCCAAGACACACACACACAAACCAAAGAAAATCCAGAACAAGAATTCAGTTTCGAGAATTCTGAAAGAAAACGATCAAAACCACGCCAAGAAGATTTTTTAAGGGAAAAAGATCGAAAATATACATCATTTTTCATAAAATTCCACCAATAATCACGAAATTGAAGGTAAAAAATCAAATAAAAAGAAAAAAAAGTTTACGAAATACACTAAAAAACGAGAGGGCATTGAAGTGAGAGAAGTGGTAGCCTTAAACGCGGAGGCGTCTTACCAGTAAAGTTGAGAGTGAGAAACAGAGAGGGGTTTTTTGCCCCTTTTTTCCCTTTGGGATGGTTCTTTTTTTTTGGCGCTTAGGGCTCCCTATTAGAGTTTTTAAAGGGTTCGGTGTGGGCCCAACGTGTCGGCCTTTTTACTTGCCACGTTCGCATTTCATGGGGCCCGCCTTCGCATCTGTTGCTCAGCGATAAGCTAACCATGCGATATCCAATTGGCAGATGACAGCTCGTCGAAGGTTGGGGTATCTTTGTAATTATATTAATATTTATATCCTATAATGATAGGTTGTTTTGTGAGAAATTAGGTCTGCTGAACACGTAGCATAATCATGTCTCGTGAGAACGCAAATAGTTCCGGGATTACATGCAGCTGAACTCTCGCTTACCCCTCAAGTAGATTTTTCCCGCCTTTCGGAAATTTCTCTGAATGGTGAAACCGGCTGCGGCTGGGCTAGATTCGGCTCAGCTCGGCTTAGTTACGCTCCCTTTTGTTTTTGAGAAATTAGTTACGCTCGATTCGGCTCAGCTCGGCATAATTCAAAACACTTCATTTGTTTTTAAAAAAATTGACACTCTGCCAGAAAATATGAATTTAACCACCCAAATTAATCTTTTTGTTTAGGTGCAACCTTTAGTCAGCCCCCCAATCCGCCCCCTTCATTTGAGTCGTCAGATGTGATGGCTATTTACCAGCCGTTGGATTTAGTGTTTGTCTTTCACAGTGTTGTTGTAAAGAATTTGTTATAAAGGTTACCGGTTAATATTTAAACTAATTTGGCTGCAATTAAAACTCTACTTAATTCAATCCTTAATTTTGGAAAGTAAATCTCCGAAAATTTTGGAGATAAATATGTGCTAACAGATTCTAAAATTTTTAAATTATTTACCCGTTAATTCTAAATCAGATTCTAAAATTATAAAAAGTAAGAGTTAGGGTTTACAGAAATAATTTGCAACAGAGTTAGGGTTTACAGAAATAATTTGCAACCGAGATGGATCGCCAAGAAAAAACTTACGAATCTCCATTGAATTCTGTGAAGCGTGAAGATTATAAGGTTTGTAATATTCTAAGACATAACATATCATTAATGTAGTACGATTATAAGGTTTTCGATTTTTGGATTAATAATTGGTGTTTCATTTTGAATGGCCCTAGGGTATTTGTAGTCTATTTGAGCGGATTGATGCTTTGGAGGCCAAATTTGATAACAAATTGGACCTCATACTAGGGCATCTTAATCAGCTCATTAGGGATAGGGATGAAGGAAAAAAAGAACGGCAGCAAAAGGTTGATAAGAGTAATATACCTGGAACACCTTCGAAATCAAACACGACTGGGTTGGAGGAGTTCAAGACGCCACTGGTTAATGTTCCTAGTTCAGCCAATAGTACAAAGGATGCAGCGTATGGGATGGGGGTTTCTAGTAAGGTTAAAAGAAATCTTTATGCGAAGAGGTTTAGGATCGATCCAGAATCGCCTAGTAAAGATAATGTTTCGACAATGGACAATTCTAATTTTCAGACCCGTAGACATATGAACGATTTTAATGGTTATAACAAGCATGATGTTTCTGGTGGGGACAAGGATGGATGTAAAAAAGAACAGCAGGAAAAGCTTGATAAGAATTATATTTTCGAAACCCCTTCGAGAGGCAACACGGCTGGGTTGGATGTGTTGGAGACGATTCTGGTTGATGTTCCTGGTTCGGCATACAGTGGAAAGCGTGCGGCCTATGGGATGGGGGTTCCGAGTAATGTCAAAAGGAATCTGTATGCGAAGAGGTTTAGGATTTATTCAGAATCGCATAGTGATTCTGATTATGATTCTGAGAACGTCATAAAAATTGATGATTCTGATTCTGAGACATCTGGATCTGTGAAAGGATGTGATCATGGTTATAACAAACATGATGTTTGTGGTGGTAAACCCAAAAATGCGAATGGAGTGGGGGATAATCGTGGTGCGGAATACAATAAAGGAATCAGTAAAATATGTCACGGAAAAGAGACAGTAGTCCCGAAATACAAAATACTCGAGAGAAAGCGTAAAAGGCTAAGTGACATTGGTCGGTATATATTGCATAATGATTTGGGTTGCAGGTTAGCATTGTAATTATATAGGTAGCATGCTTTATGGCTTGTATTTTAGAATTGGACCTGGTTAAATAGCGTCGTTTCTAAAGTATAAGGTTGAGTTATGTGTTATAATTGACTAGTCAGAATCCATTTTATCTCAACTGAAATCGATTTCTATGCATCATATCGTGTTTATTTGTCCGTGCGGAATAAGATAATGAAATAGATTATGAACTTTTTATATCTATTATATGTAGGGTATTAATACGGAATCAATTTAATTGTTCAGAACTCGATTCTGAAATGTTATTTTTTGAGATTATTCATCATTCAGTTTTGGAAGGGATAAAGTGTTACGGGCATTTTATTGATTTATTGTTCTCTGTCAAACTATTTGGTATCTAAGATAGATTCGCATCTATCGTATTAGGTCGTGTGTAGTACTACTTCAAAATCAGATATGTTATATAGGATCGATGCTAGAATAATCAGAATCGATTCTATAATATGAATTTATGGTTTTTTAAATTTTTGGTTGACAAAACGTAAGTAGGTTAATATTCTATGAATTTTTCAATCATATTTTATAGTTAAGTTAACTATATTATAAAAATCAAAGTTTTTCAATCATAGAATCGATTCTATATTATGAAAAATTATGATTCAATCATAGTTAAGTCAACCGTTTTTGTGTTTTTCTTTTTCTTTTTTTTTATTTTGATGTTATTTCCCAGAAGGTCTTCAAAACTCGTGGACTTCACCGATGATGTTTATGGAAGTCAGGAAAGTATATGTCGGTTGAAACCTGGTGAATGGATCGACAGTGCTGTAAGTTTACGTCTGTGTATCTGGTTTTAGTATATATGTATAATATGACTATATGGTTGTGACCACGTAAAACGTTAACAGGTTATAGATTTGAATTCTTATTTGATGACCGTATCCAGCAAAAATGGGACCCCATCAATGAGACGATAGTATTTTCCATGTCATTTCAGTGTGAGTCTAAATTTTTTTTTATTGTGTATAATTTTGTAATCATCGAATTATGTCATATTTAGTAAACTAAGTTGTCTTATATGTTGAATCAAACAGAGGAGCATTGAGTTGATGTTAACTAATGGACGTATGGAACGATATGATACAGTCGTGGATGGTGTATTAAAGGAGTTAAAAGATAGGGATTTGCCACTAATGGGTGACATCTCATGCTGTGAGCAGGTAAGATGTTGATTTAGTGATGCGTTATAATCGTCTGTAGAGATTAATTTTTATTATTTGTGCTGGATGCTTGGTGTGACAGATTTTCATTCCCATGAACAATAAGAACATGCACTGGTACTTGATGGTGTTGGACTTGGTTAAAAAGGAGGTTCAAGTGTTTGACAGTTCCCCCGGTGTTGTTGATAATGGATATGAAGATGTTAAAAATGTGGTGAGTGATTATTTTGTATTTATATCATTTTGTATAATTTGTAGCATATCTGATTGTTGAATTTAAGTAATGATCGGTAAACTCTCAGGTAAGATTCTGTTCCAAACTACTTCGGAAGTCGGAGATGGGTAGAAACGACAGATTAGATCATTTGCATGACTGGAAAATTGTTGTTCCTCCAAATGTCCCAAGACAATCAAACGGGTACTTTTATAGAATATATTTGTACATGTTTAATTTAATATGATTGCAGTCTGTGTCATTCAATACACATAGATTGATATTAACTGATATTGGGTGAAATGTGTTTATGCTTTTTGTTTTGTTAGGAATGATTGCGGGTTGTTTGTTATTTTTTGGATGCGGATGATGCACAAGAAGGAACATTATAAGCTGGTATGTCCAATTGAGTTTGAATAAACTTTAATGTGTATGTGTGTATGGGATGATGCTGAGGGACATGTGTGATATTCAATTGTGTTGCAGAAAGTTTCAGATTCAGACAGGTATCTCCTTGCTAGTATACTGTGTGATAGCAGATTAAATCGTTCACGCAATTATGTCATGAAGGAGTTATGCGGTGGCAAATTTCAGTAAAATAGGCAAAACAATGGTCTCAAAATGGGGGTTACAGTGCCCCAAATCAATGTACGTTAACATTATGATCGATATTAAAAATGGAGGACAAAGTTTTTGATTTAATAACTAATCGGTTCTTAAGAAAATGATAAAAGCACTTATGGTCTTCAAGCATTCATTCTCAAGTTCCAACATACGGACCATATAATCTCTTTGCATGTCGAGCAGTTCTGCTTCATGTGTATTGAGTTCGTTGAATTCTGCTACCTTGAAATTCAGTATGGATTGAAGCAGGTTGTATTCATGAGAAGATGATGATTTGTCACCATGATCTCCGTTTGATTTATTTTCTTGTCTGCTATTGATCATCGTTATCTCAGATTCAAGGATTTGAAGATGTGTTAGTTGTGCGGTTACGTACATGTGCTGGGCCATCAGCATTTTAATCCGTGGTGGCAGTGTGATAATATCTTGCCTAACCGCGTTGATTTCGTTGATAAAAAACTCCAATGGCTTGGTCCCAACGCCAACGTATGTGAGTTCATCTAACAGATGCAAAACTCTGGTGACTCCCCCTGATTCGATGGACTTCAAGTTTGATGAAATCTCAAACAACTCATGCACAACCTCTGTGACACATGGGGTTGTTGACCCATCATTTGTATGCTGCTTCGGAGGGTGCCCGATACCATTCTCCTGAAGACTTCCCTGACAAAGCAGTGTGGAGGCCTAATTGTTTAACGTACGATTTATTAAAAAAAAAAAGTTCCAGATTGTGTTTCGTCAAACCATTCCTTGGTGTGATTCATAATCTCATAAAATTAACAAGAAAGATAAAATAAAGGGAATAAACAACGATCCATAATGAGATATTTAGATTTGCTTACCCTCATCCGAGCAACGGGATGGTCGAACCGTGTTCCAGATTTAGTCAATATGTTCGTAGATAACGATAACAGAACCCTTGATATTTTCTGATGGTGATTCCCTTAACAAAGAGGAACCACGAAATCCCTGGTGAAATTGTTTCGTTGTTTTTGTTAAAGAACCCTAGTTTTCGTCGTGGCTTTATATAGATATAAAGTATGAATAATGAAGGCGGCAAAAGGGAGTATGGTGGTTTTTATGGTTTTCATTCAAAATTGAATGAAATTAAAATTGATGAAATTTTCCCTCCAAACAATTTAATTTTGGGAAATACCGGTATAACGGAATTTGCGATGAATGTTCTAACCGAATAAGTATTTTACTCGATTTTCTCAGATTCCAATCGAGTATGTAATGGTGGCTTGCATTTTTTATTATCGAAATCCCTTGTGGACTTGCAATTTATCGAGTTTCCCCCACTTTCTTTATATTTTGTATCGAGTTTGAAATTGCATGAAATCGATTTATATAGCTCTTATTCGAGTTTGAACTTATGTGTATTCGATTACTCGATTTTGGAATCAAGTTTGGAACTGTTTTGGTGGTAATCTGACCTCGATTGACCTTTCAATCGTTTTGATAAGAACAATTGTTCGAGTACATATTTTGTTTAACCTAACCACCCTATACATACTTTGATTGAGGCATAAAGTTTGAATATTATTTTAAAGGTTTTGAAAATGATGAATTTTCTCAAGTGAGACACCATGTTCGTTAATAATTGCATTCATTCGTTGAGATACCACACATATAATTTAAACCATATAGTTATTATATTAGATAATGACCGTTTGAATACACCTTTTCGCCGGACCCCAGTTTCACATACAGAGGGAGCACAACCCTCCAGCATCAGGCGTGTGATATTCTATATAAGTGGCATTTTCCTTTAAAGGATTCATTTCGAAGTTTCTTAACAGAACCCTAGTGTTGTCATTAAGAAAAGATAAATGGTTGTCATCAGATGTCCCAGTTTTTTTACCATATTTTTACATTTTAGGATTGTTCTTCAGCTATTTAATTTTAGTTATTCGCTTAGTTGAAGAGCTGTGGACGTTTATGTGTTTTATATTTCTTCTCTCTAGAGATTTATGTATTAACATTAGTCATTCACTTTAGAAAGCTTGAATATCAAGCTTCATCATAAACTGCTAGACTGTGTATTTTATTCAACCTTATTGTTGGTTCAGAAGTTGAAATTAAAGTTGGATTGTGAAAGTGTAAGGCTCGAGAAATTCTGAAAATCAGGAGTAATTAAGAAGTTCTATATGTCACGAAATTTCGAGTATATACAGATATAAACTAAAACATAAAACATAAAAGCTTTAGTAGTTTAGTGCATAGTAGTATTACGGTCACCTTGATTTCATTTTTCAATCAAAAATGGATCTCAGAGAAGAATTTAATAATTTAAGTTTTGTTTTGATAACTGCATAATGCTTTGTAGACGAATATTTCAAGTTACAACAAGTTTAGCATATTAAATGAAAGGGGATCTATTATTATTGAGACTTTAAAATGCATTTGTCTAAAGATTATGGGTCAGATTTTACCAGCTCTAAGAGCAAGGCATAAAGGACAAACAAAAAAGAAAGTTAAAAAATAAAAAAACAAAAAAAAATGTTGTAGCAATTATTATTTGCTTTTTCAGTGATTATAAGTTAGAAATTTTATTTATTCATCCTGAAAAATTTCCCCATTTCCTGTGGCATAGGCATTTTAAGCTAAACCACTTATATCTTTTGTCCATCACGTTATTCCTCTTTTACTGCCTCTTTATTAGTAATTTATAACACTAAACTCCATAACAAATATATTAAAATGGAAGAGAATGGAAGAGTAATATTGGGAAGCGTTAGGTCCATCCAACCCATGTTTTTATGCAGTTCTTGGCCTGGCACAGCCCTAAGGGTCCATTGGCCGCTGCCCATCCTAGAACTGGGATGTGCCGCCATGGCCCATATATTTCTTGTGCTGGGCTGGCCTGGCACACAATAGTGCCATTGCCAAACACTGTAGCAGGTTGGTCCAGCCTAGCCTGTGCCATTTTGCCACCTCTAACCATAGTATTTAAAAACTCCTTTCATGTTTTAGACAAACAGGGCACTTGACTTTCTAGAATTTAATTTTTTCCAATTTGAATTCTTTCCTGAAATCATGTCCAAGCCAACCCCTATGTTCTACAGTAATGTGATCGTGTAAATCCAACATTCCACTGTTTTTTATGATGTAGACCAAGATCCTATCCCTTCTACATAGGACTGATAAGATAGTTTAAGATTCTACATAGGACTGTAAGACATGTTTGGTAATGATTGATTTAGTAATTCTAATATAGGTGGTATCAAATTTCAGGGTGATTTCTTGGTTCATTTTATGGATATAGCTCGAGAGGAGCTCTTAAAAAAGGATGATGAAATTTCTGTGGAGAAACTGCAGGTATACTCTTCATTTCCCTTATTTTTCTTTCATTTTTTATGATGGCATGCCATGTAAGCTACATACAACATAATTTCTGCATCTATTTATGAAGTTTAAAAATTAAAACTGCAAAATATATATTACTTTGAAAAAGGCAGGCCATCTGTGATATGAGAATTTATCTTTCTATTTAACCTTTTCTTTCTCTTTTTTTTTTCCCCAAATATGTAGTCTCTGCTAGATCTTGCTTTGCGTACCACGGTTGCTGCAGCAGATCCTTGTCATGAGGACTTAACGTGTTGTGTGGAAAGTGATTTCTCCTTCCTATTTTTGTAGGGGAAAGCTTTGGATTGGATCTGCATTATATAATTTTGTGTTTCAACTCTCAGGAGAGTTCTTCAGTTCTCAAAGGATTAAGCACACTGAAGGATCTTAATATTAGGAAGGTATCTGATAGTAATGACCTAGAGGAGCCAATAAGTATCACTGGTCTTGAGACATTTTCCTTGAGCTATAAGGTATGCATTTCTTTTGTTGTAGTTAATTGGAATTGTATTCTTAGTGGAGCCTTTTTGGTTTACAAGTTAATTGACATGGCCTACTTGCAGGAGTATAGCCTTTGTTGATGAGACTTGAATGATGTGATTTGTCATCCAGTTTAAATATTTTATTAAAATTATTATTGGTTCTGTTAATATTTTCTGGACCATGTTTAACCTTCTTTATTAAATTAAAAGTGATTTAAATGGTACTTTCTTGTATTGCTCGTTTGTATATTCCAGAGAAAGTTGCTTCTGTTGTAATTCATCGGTGGTATTATTCTTACACCATTTCATGATGGGACCGTGGGATTTGATCCTTCTGCTAACACCTTTTTCTTTTTTCAGATTCGGTGGCCATTGTCAATTGTTATATCAAGAAAAGCCTTAACAAAATACTAGTTGATATTCCCCGCCCTTTTTTACTGTAAACATGTGGAACCCAGCTTTGCGGGGCTTGGCAAATGGATCAAGTATAGATGTGAACTTTTTGATGTAGTCTGGTCTGGCTTTACCTGTTTTTAATTGTATTCTAACTGTATTAGAAAATATTACTGGGAGTTCGTGCTCTTAATACTTCAGGAACTGCCATCTTTAGATCATCTCTCCTCTGTCGTAGCATGCTGAGGTTTATTAACAGTCTTCTGCATTATCTAACATATGAGGCAGGTTTCTTTGTCCTTTTTGCTCCATTTTTGCTCTGAATACCTCTGTAAGGCCTTGATGGAAAAGTTTTTGGAAACAGATATGTCTGATATATGACACATCCTCTTTAAGGCCACTATAGTAGGGAGAACGACTTTGGTATTTTCTTCTATTATACTATTGTCAGGGTACAAAATATGAAAGAGGGGAAGAAAAAACTGACTCATAGTGGCATATGCTTTTTAGTGACGTTCTTGAAACCCCCCCCCCCCTTCCCTTTTTTTTTTTTTTCAAGTTCATGAACCCAATTGGCATGTGATTAGAGGTGTCAAATGGACGGGTTACGGGTTTGGGTCAATTGGATCGGATTAATTTGATCCAAAGAAAATTTCGGGTCACACGGGTTTCGGGTCATTTGAGTTCGGGTCACACGGGTTTCGGGTTATTTGAGCTCGGGTTTTTTGGGTTTGGACCTCGGATCATTCGGGTTTCGGGTCATTTAAACCCAGGTTTTTCGGGTTTGACCCATGGGTCATTTGATTTTAGGTTTTTCAAATTTTTTCATTGATTCATTTTGACATGAGTCATGGGTGTAGTTCAGGTTTTTAGGTTAATTCATAAATTATTTTCATTTGAGTTTCTAATTATTTATTTAAAAAAATTAAATTTATAAGTTAACTTTTTAATAATATATCAAGTAATCAACTAATCGAAATCAAGCAATTATTTATTGTCATCTGCTAGCACGAGTCTTCATGCACATAAATTACATACCATTAAATTAGTAATTTATAAATCTTAATTATTAAGTAACAAATTAATAAGTAATTCTTTAATCTTCAATTCTTTATGTTTTTTCTTTCTACTCTCTACTTCCTATTTCTAATTCAACAGTAAACTTTAATTTTATTAAGTTGAATCAAAATAAGTAAGTAATCAAAATAAGTAAGTAATTAAAACAAATAAAATTATGCATTATTACTTTTTAATACTATTTATACAACATATTAACACATATATAAATGATAAAATCAAATTAAAGTATTAAATCTATAAATATATTAGGATTATATTAACTTATAATTTATGAGACATGTGACATGTCTCATGTAACATGTCACATTACATATGATAAGAATTAAATAGATTTTTTTAAATATAAACTATCTATCATTCTATCTCTTATTAGAAGTATAATATAATAAGAGATATATTAAAGTATAACTTATAATTTATAAATTGTAGGACAAAGATTAAAATTTAAGAATATGAAATATGTTTTTTATTTCAATTTAATAAGACATTTATTTTTATTTTTATTTTTAACAAATTTATTAAATAAATTTAATAATATCTAAGAATGAGAAGGTAATATATTACTTAAATAGGTTTTCGGGTTATTTCGGGTTAGCCTCTCGGGTTAAACGGGTTTCGGCTCAAACAAGTTTCGGGTTAATCGAGTTTCGGGTCAATCGGGTTTCGGATCGGTCGGGTTCGGGTCATTTACTTTTTTTGGTCAAATAAGGTTGGGTTAGTTTCGGATTCGGACGGGTTGGACGAGTTTCTCAGGTCGGGTCAGCTTTTGACACCTCTACATGTGATGCACGGTAGACTTCAGAAAGCAAAAAGCATTGATGAGGTATGATCCTAATTATTCCCCTACATCCTTATACAGTGTATCATGAGTTACTTTAACATCCTTTTTGTAACAGGTTATTCAGCATCATGATTTTTTCCTTGACAAGTGCCTGAGAGAATGTCTGCTTCTTTTGCCTGAATTGCTCAAGGTTTGTTGCTTATCATGTTATCAATAATTTTTGGACAAATATTTTAATATATTGGAAATACTATTCTGGCTGTGTTAGGTGGACAACATCGGTACTTAAAGTTGTACTACACATGCTAAGTTGTATACTTGTAATAGAAATTAAAAGGAGCAGATTTCGGAATATTATGCTGTCTCTCTTAGAGATACTAAGAGCAAAAGAGTTCAGATCATGGACATTGGTTGGATTCCACCGCCTAGGGGTGGATCAAACTCAATACTGATGGCTCGGCTCAACCAAACCCTGGCAAGGTTACCTGTGCTGGACTTTTCAGAGATGAGGTTGGAAATTTTATCAAGGGTTTCCAAAGAAATGTGGGATTTGCTACTAGCTTGTGTGCTGAGTTATGGGTATTCGGGACGGGTTGAAGTTGGCTTTAGATAATAATTATAATAATATCATTGTTGAAACGGATTGCCAAGTTACCATTAATCTTATTAACAATTGCTTTGATATGAAGCATGAATTTATTGCTTTTTTGAATGATTATAGGTTCCATATGGACCTCTTGAACATCAGAAGACTAGAACATTCACATAGGGAGGGAAATGCTTGTGCTGATCTACTGGCAAAGGATAGCTTTAACATGGAATCTGACTTCAGCATTTTTGACAACACTCCGGCATGTATTGTGACAGCCTTAATGGCTGATAAAATGGGAATATCCTTCCCCAGGACTTGCAATATTAGAAGCAGTACTTCTAGTTCTACTAGCTGTAATCCGGGTTTCTTAACCCAGACAATATTTTGTACTTTGGTTGATTTCATTCTCTATAAATAACTCCTCTTTTGAACCAAAAAAAAAAAAACGAAATTAAAAGGAAAAACAAAACTGTTGTATAAAAATTATTCTTGGAAACATATATCAAATTTCAACTGAAAAAGTAGAAGTGAACTTTGAAAGAGACTTAGAACCTGAATTAGCCCCTGAATCCGAGACCTGATTGGGAGAAATTCAGTTTTCCATGTTTTTTGTTTGTCTTTTTCTTTTAGTAAGTATGTTACTCTAATGCAGAAAGTGGAGAAGTTCAAATCACTATGCCTACAATATGCAGCAGCAACACAATGGCTAATTTCATCGTCTATTGACATCCCCAAGTTAGAGGAAGAGTCTGATGGTTCCCTTGGATCGGAAAAGTTCAAGCATTGGAAATCAAGGAATCCATCTCAGGCGCAAAAAGTCATAACCAGAAGCTCAGCGGTCACTGATTCCATTATGTAAGTGTGGATAATTGCTACAATTACCTCTCTCTTTCAATCGTCTCTCTCTAATTTCAACTAATACATTGCAGTAAATTGAAGAGAGAATTTAATACTGAGCTGCAGAGTCTTAGAGCAATCTTGAGCAGCAGTTCCCAAGCAGAACCATATTTGACACATCTTTCCCAGTGGATCCTTGGCGTTGGAAATGATCAATAAAGGTTCTGGATTTGTTAACATCCTGGAGAATATTACAAGATTATCTGGTTATAAGAAATCTGAACTTTGTAATCCTGCCGTTTGTCTATATTGTAATGCTTTGGTGGTAGGGATTATTGTTTGTTCGGGGGCTTGTATGTATATCTTTTTCCACTTTATATGACATATTTCTTCACCTAGGGAAGAGAAGAGCTCATAAATGTTGATGAGAAGCAAGTTGTAGATCGATACATGTGTGGTTATCCAGGCATTTTTTGTCTCTAGTTTGACAACTTGCTGCCAATTGTGGTGCTTGGCGAGTCATAATTTGAGTAGTGTGGAGTGTCTAGGCACTTTCCCTTGCATATTGCAGGAGAAAATAGCATGTACTTATAGCCTGTTGATCGTCAAGAACTTCTGGCTTTTGGGGATTGTTTTGCATGGAGGATTGAACAGAAATGTAGTGCGATTAAAATGATTTTATTTTATATCGTTTCAATTGACCCATCTGTGACTAAAGTCTCTCTTTCCCCGGTGTTTACCTCAAAGTTTAGAAGTATAGAACTGCTATTCAAAAGCAAACGCTAAATCCAATCCAAAAACTTCAGTCTTATGCATCATTCAAAGCTCAATCACTACTAAGTTTTTTGTCCAAAGACATTACTTATTCTATCAGCCATGAGAGCATTTGCTCTCATATGTTTTTGTTCATAATTAAGTAGGTAACGGGGGACTCGCTATCGTACTGACTTGCTTGGAAAGTATCTTAAAACACCCGTTGCTTTGTAAAAACTAGAATTACTCCTAAAGAATCCTTTCAAACAGTGAATCTAATTAAGATATTGTCAGGTAATTTACATGCATGGTTGCCTTTCTCATGTACCAAGCCATGCAAAGCTTCCACTCTGCTTATGCGCTACCTGCATAATCTTCTGCAGCAATGCCATGTCTTTGCTCTCACTGCATTACATCACCAGCCAGAACCTCACCGCCTTCCAATAGAATCCATAATTACAAATATATAGAAGTGGATGTTTGTCCGAATATCAAATTGAATTGCATTCAGAAAAATTACAAGTTTTCAATGGGTCAAATAGTCTCAGGGTTAACCCTACGGTTAAATCCCTAGCTTCTAAATTTAAATCTGCTGGAACAAGCCAAACCCTACATCTTATACTATTTCTCCTTCTTCAATTTCTTTGTTCAACATTGAGTCTTCTATCTCATCGCACTCTTTGAGTCGAAGACCAAGCTTGGACAACGAATAAGTCCCGTCACATAATTTTTCAAGTTCTCGGAAGACCTTCACATTGTCTTCAACATCAACTGCGGCTTCCATCTTCTGCAATTGTCGTCGAGCTTTCTTCCGTAACCTACGAAGCTCCATCTGTATAAGAGCCTTTGCTTTCTTATTCTCCTGTACCCTACGAAGCTCCATCTGTTCCAGAACCACCTTTGCTTTCTTATTCTCCATCGCAGCAGTTGCTACATAGTTTTCCTTCCTTGTCTTGTCCATTGTGCCATAGTCGAATAGCTTTCCTTGCTTAGCTCGTAGTATTGTATCTTTGAAACGAGTCTTCAACATGGCTGCACGTATACTCTTGTTTGTTTGGAGAGGGTTGAAGCACCGAATTGATGGTGGTGTCTTCATGAGAGGACAGACGAGAAGAAGAAGATAACAACAATTTAGTTTTGATCAAAAACCTTTCGTAGGGTTTCCTTGGAACCATTGTCGGCATGTTGGTTAATTATCAGAAGAATGGATTTTGAGAGAGCGAGGTTTGAGATTGAGAAAGAAAAGAGACATTTTACGTTTCTTGTATTATAAGTAAACGATAGAACGGAAGGATGGTGGCAATAGGAATGTGTATTTATAGTCTGATTAATCCTACTGTTTAAAGGATTTTGTTTTTCAAAATTAATTAAAAAGCAACAAAAAGGAAAGAAAGAGGAAGCACTCAGCCCCCTTTCTCCAAATTCGAAAATTTCATCAACTCGTTTTCACTTGAGAAGAAAGTACTAATTTATTGATATTTAAGAACTAACTTTATCTCAAAAAAAGAACTAAGTAACTTTATTTTCTTCAAAGTCTTCCACATTACAAAGCAAACGGTAACTACTCTTAACATTAATTTAGGAACCCTTTGTTGTCAAATTGCCATACCACACCAAGTCACCAACACATCCCGACGGAACCTTCTGCCTAAAAGAACGCATAATGGAAGAATACTTGAAGAAACAAGGAAGGTGATTCATGATCATGATATATTTTTCTCACTAATTACCATAGCTAATTTTAAGAGTTTTGGATTTTTTTATAGGCCGCTTATTATCCGGTGATAAGCACTTTAATGCAGTAATAATTATTGTTACTACAACATTTAATCACCGGTACATAACAAGTGTGGTTAAGTTTTTTTTTTCTTTTTTTTAAATTAATACACTTTGATTGAAAAATCCACTGGTAATTTTTTTGGTAGAAATATGTAGCAAATTTCAATAACTATATAGATGATAAAGGGAAAAAAAAAGTGAAGAGAAACCCTAATTTTTTTTTTAAGTTGGTTTTCTATTTAAGGTAAAAAATTAAAACCCTTATTAGTTCCATTGATTCCTTCCATCAATATTATCCTCCCAAGAAACTCTTTCTTCCTTCAGCACAGCAAAAATTTCCCCAAGAAAACCCTTTTCTTTTCTTCTCTTCTCTTTTAGCAACTCAAAACATTGGAGAAAGAATACAGAAAAACAAGGGCAAAGCCATTTGAGAATAATCACAATGGTAATGAAGTTTTAAATACGAAGGAGGATTATCGTGCTGCTTCTATTCTTGTTTCTTTAAAGAAAGCAAAGTTAGATGAAGCCGCTGCTGCTACTTTGAATTTCTTAAAAACAAAGTTTCTTATTCGTCAAATTATAAGCAAAGCCTATGCGCGCCGGTTTTGCCTCCTCTACCGTCTGATCTCGCCCAAACTGTCGGCGACTACTGTGAGAAGCCTTTGCAAAAGTTCTAATCGGGAACATATTTGACGGACCGCCAAACAAGGCTGAGCTTGAGCAAGAATCACGTCAAAGAATACTTCATACCAATGCTGAAGGAAGAGGAGGATGTCAACAATGCAATCCAGGTGACTACGTATGATTCTGAAGGCAAGGGGTACGAGATGAGGTTCGCGTTTTGGAGTAGCAAGATGTATGTACTTACGGCTACAGGGTGGAAACAGTTTTACAAAGATCATAAATTGAGAGATACCCATATTGTTACCGTGTGGATGTTTCGCAGTAAGATCACCGGCAAACTTTGCTTTGCAATCACTGTTGGAACAAAATTCTGAAAGCAGTGGATTTAAGAAAACAGAAATAGAAGTATGAGGCGTGAACTTTCACTGTCTTAAAGGATAGTTTCCGTCTATAGTGATAAGAACGGCTACCCCCAGGATGCAACAGATTCGTCTCGAGCAGAGCTCAAGGCTAACAGGAATCGACAGAAATTTAACCCAGTAGAGAGGAGAAAGAGAGACGAGGAGAGAATATATTTTTTCTGTGTGTTTTTGGACTGAAGAGAGGTGAGGTATTTATAGGCTGGGAATGTAGCCGTTTGAGAGAAATATCTGATAAGATAGTGGAGAGAAATCTGGGAATGTGAAAATAAAATCAGAGAAAAATCCTCAATTGAAAGACTAAGTCTTAGATAAGAGTAAGACTAAGTCAGATAATTCAAAAGTAAAATAAAATTAATTAATTACCAAGGTCCAAGCCCAAAAAGTAGCATGGACGTGGCCTACTCGCGGGGGGGGGGGGGGGGGGGGGGAGGGGGAGGAGGCAAATCCACAGTTCTAAACGCTTAGCTCGATTTCGTGTGCGCGCAAACCCACCTCGTATTTAAGCTTCTAAACAAGCCCATAGTCCATAACTATATTTAAACACCTTTGTAGGGTTAATTCCTTGGCAATGTGGAATACAACCTTTTGAAATACTACTCAAACAACCAAAAATCCCCCACATATTTCAAAAGGTTTTTAAAGAGGACTACGAAATGTTTGCTGGGTTTATCACAATTGAGTGTAATGCATCGAGACTGGTGTCTTCTGGACTATGAACCAATTCTAGAAAGAATGAAACACAATACACAGAATATTGGTGAAGTAAATTAATTATCTTCTATGAACCAAAATTCTATATTGTGAATTATGATTCCATCAATCACATCACACCCCACAATTTCTGTTGTTCATCGCAGTGTCGCGCTTTTCGGCCATGCGCGTGCCCGATTATTCATAAGTGCTTTAGGGACTTAGCCAAAATTCTCATGGGAGCGGCCCCACTCTACACTTATATAGGTGATTTCCATCAAATGTATACTACAATTAAATACACCATCCATAAGGACTATAGAAATCATTAAGAGTTTAACTCAACCTCTTTCACATTGTAGTTTTGCACTATTACATCCTAAGAGGGACAAAATTCATTGTGCACTAAAATTTATCAACAACAATTTGTTATTACCCATATGAACCTAATTCATGGGATCGCCAATCACATAGGTTGGGTTACCATCATTGTTGACATTCCTCAACTGGCTTAAGTCCCATTCCCCTCGACGTATCCATAACAGACTTCCTTCCCAAGGGTTTAGTCAAAGGATCGGCCAAGTTTACCTCTGACTTCACATAGTCAACGGAAATTATTCCATCCTTAAGCAGCTGCTTCACAACATCATGTCTCAAACGAATGTGTCTATTTTTACCATTGAAAGTTTTATTCTTTGCAATGGCAATTGCCGCTTGGCAATCACAATGCATAGACACTGAAGGTGTTGGTTTCATTCCTAATGGAATGTTTGCTAAGAGGTTTCTTAACCACTCAGCCTCATTCCAGCCAACTCTAACACCACAAACTCAGATTCCATAGTAGATATTGCAATTATTGTTTGTTTGGCTGATTTCCAAGTTACTGCACCACCTCTAAGGGTAAAAACATACCCACTTGTGGATTTTGTCTTATCTAAATCAGAGATCCAGTTAGCATCACTGTATCCTTCTAATACAGTGGGAAATTCACTATAGAAAATACCATAATCAATGGTACCTTTCAAATATTTTAACACTCTACTCAAAGCAGTCTAATGATCTTGATTTGGACTTTGAGTATATCTGCTCAGTCTGCACACTGCGTATGCAATGTCTGGTCGAGTATAGTTCATCAAATGCATCAGACTCCCAATAATCTGAGCATACTTAGACTGAGCCACACTATCACTTCGATTTTTCTTTAATTGAGTGTTTGCATCATAAGGAGTACTCACAGGTTTGACATCAAAGTGTTCAAACCTTTTAAGTAGCCTCTCAACATAATGCTTTTGAGTGAGCATTAGGCCACCATCACATCTTATGATCTTTACACCCAAGATGACATTGGCTTCTCCCATATCTTTCATGTCAAAGTTAGAAGTAAGAAAACTCTTTGTTTCATTCACAACATCAATGCATGTACCAAAGATAAGCATATCATCCACATACAAGCTAATAATCACACAATCATGATCAATATTCTTTGTGTACACACATTTATCTACCTCAACAGAAGTAAAACCATTACTAACAAGAACTTGATCAAATTTCTCATGCCATTGTTTCGGAGCTTGCTTTAAACCATATAAAGATTTTTTCAACTTACAAACTTTCTTTTCTTGACCATGAACAACACAGCCTTCAGGTTGAATCATGTAAATTTCTTCTTCTAAATCACCATTTAGAAATGTAGTTTTAACATCCATTTGGTGAACCACAAGTTTAAAAATGGATGCTAAGGCAATTAGAACACGAATTGGAGAAATTCTAGTTACCGGAGCAAAAGTATCAAAATAATCAATATTTTCTTTTTGAGTAAACCCTTTTGCAACCAATATAGCTTTGTATTTTTCAATAGAACCATCGGGATTAAATTTCCTTGTAAAAATCCATTTACAACCAATGGGTTTTGCTCCAATAGGTAAATAAACTAACTCCCAAGTTTGATTTTGTAAAATAGAATTAATTTCATTTTTAATTGCGTCTTTCCAAAAACGACTTTCTTTTGAATAAATAGCATCAAAATAAGTCAATGGGTCATTATCAACAAGATAAGTATAAAAATCATTTCCATATGAGAAATCTTTTCTTGCTCTTTTGCTCCTTCTCAAGTCATCATTTGAAACAACCAACTCATTTTTATCAAAATTTGCATGAGAAATTGAACCAGTTCTTAAAGGAAGAATATGTTCAAAGAATTCAGCATTTTTCGTTTCAACAATAGTATTGCACTCAATAGCATCACTTTTCAAAACAAGATATCTATATGCAGCACTATGTTCAGCATAACCAATAAACATACAATCAGATGTTTTGGAACCAACCTTTCTTTTCTTTGAATTAGGCAACAATACTTTAGCAAGACAACCCCAAACTTTCAAATATTTTAAATTAGGAGCATATCCTTTCCACAATTCATAAGGAGTTCTACCAATTTTCTTATAAGGAATCCTATTTTGAATATGACATGTAGACAAAATTGCTTCTGACACGCCCGGACCTAGTCCGCACGTGTCAAGTTATACAATTATATATTGTTGTCTTGTCATTATATCAAATTTGACTTCTCATGGATGTTTTAAACTTCATAAGCTCGATTTCAAGCTTAAAAATCCTAAAATTGAAGTTCGGGGATGTGGGCCCCACTTGGAATCGAGACCCGAGGCAATTGGTTGTGAGTTGACCGGAGTCAACTAAGAAAAGTTTGACTCCGGCGCCGGACAGGGTCGGGTCCGACGTCAGACCTGTCATTTTTATAAGGGTCTCGGTTGGCCGAGACCCTCATTTTCACTCCTTCTTCATCTTTTTCAATTCTCTGAGCCTTCCCTTCCAATTCTCTCTGAATCAAACTCTCAAACCCTCTTCAAACACTTCATCAATCATCAATATCAACTTATTTTGCCTCCTTGGAGATCAAAACACCAAGATTTCTAAGAAAATCAACAAATTTTGAAATCTGGAAATTTGGCGACAGATTGTTCATCAGCTCATATCTTTTGATTCAACTGTGCGTTTTGGCTGGGAATTTGGTATGTTGTTCTAGACTAATCAAGCTTTAATTTGATAGTTTACACGCTTGATTTCATGGTCTATGCTAAGAGAATTTGATGATTGAAGTTGAGATTTCTGTTTTGCCAGAAATAAGTCAACCCACAGTGTTTTGATCCAAAATTCGAGCATGATTTATTGTTTGATTCCGTTCTTGAAGCTGTGAATTCATAGATCATGTGTTTAACTTGCTATGTTTCAATTTTGGTGTGGATTGGTGGTGAATCAAACTCAAACCGAGCTCGATTTGATGCAAGGCTGATCACGGCCCTTTTCTGGAGACAGGTCCGGCGCCGGACCTGGTGTGTCCCGCGCCGGAGCTGCAAAATTTTGGGAGATTCTCCCGATTTGGCTCACTCACGCCTGGGAGTGAGCCGCCAGCATGATAGGGTACTGTAGCACAAGGGGCATTTTGGTAATTTTGCAGCCCTAGACCCTATTTGACCCCAATTGACTCCAATTAGCTTCAATTGACTTCCAGACTTGCCAATTTTATTTCAAGACCTTTTATTGCTTTTGTTTTGTGATTTAATTGATGGTTGAATGCCTTTATTAATCAAATTAGATTTTAATTTGATTATTTAGGTATGTGATTGTACGAGTTTTGGACCGGTTGCAGTTTGAGCTAAGACATTCGTGGGTAATCGGGGAGTATACAACTCTCCTCACTTGTGAGTGGCTTGGATTATATTGGTTGACCATTGAGGGTTAACCGTTTTCAAATTTATTTATAAATGCTTTATTAAATTGTTTATATATGTTTTGGGGTATGAATTGTCCACCCTCACACACTGAGTTTACAAATGATTTGAAGGGTGGGAATTTTCAATAAATTTTATATATTGATATTATTATTGATTATTGTATGGGGAACGATACCCCTAAGAGATGATAGATTTAACGTTGTCCTCGGGGCTCCAATATGTGGGAGCGTGGACCGAGTTGTGAGCATGCGTGTTACTCAGCCGTGGACCGCCAATCAAGGGGCACGGTGAGTCGCTCCTGATTGCGAGAGGCGCGTAGGGAAACTCGCCAGGACTTCGGATGCTGTGTTCCACCACAGTATGGCAAACGTCAAGGGAATGGGCCAGAGAGTAAAGAAAAATGTTTTAAAAGTATAAGTAACCCTTGACGGTCCAGTGGATACCTAGTGCACGGGTATACCTTATTGGGACGATTTCAGATGCCAGCCCTTATGTAAATATTATTATGGATTTGATATTTGATTTGGTTTGGGATTTACTATATTTCAGTAAATGGTTTATTAAATTGATATTTGGATTATTTCATATCCCCAGCCTGAGGTGATCGGTCATTATAACCGAGTCTCTCACTGGGTACAAGTATATTGTACTCACCCCATTCACTTTTGTTGTCAGATCATCAGACTTTGGACGGCGGACGTCCTGGTGGCCATTGATCCCAGTGCGTCTCTGTGGACACTATATTGTAGGTGCCACCTCTTTTGCTTTGTGTAGCTTGGCTCAGAATATTATTACATCTTACGTATATATTTGTGTATTTATAAATAATACCTTCTGCTGCATGGAACACCATAAGATGTGATACTTTGTTTTGAAATATTTTTGAGCTGTACTATCTATGATAATTTCGTATGTTTTCATATATTGCTCGAATATCCTTTATTTTTAAGCCTTGTGCCATCTTGGTTGCCCGCCTGATGAGGCACATATCTTGAGGTGGTACGGCGGTTGTCACGTAGCCGAGCCTGCGGGTCGGGGCGTGACAATTAAATTGGTGTCAGAGCAAATTTTAAAAATATATAATATATCTATATCATACCGAGCCAAGGAGTTCATGTAATTTTGAGATTTCTGATTTTTGGGGTTAGAATTTGAGGGTATGGTTGGTATAGAAATATTTTTCGTCTTCTGACTTAGATTTTATATTTAGTTACTTCATGCCACCTAGAAGGAGTATTCCGAATCCTTCAGTTCCTACCCCTGATCCCTCTGTACCTAGGAGGAGAGGTCGACCACGTAGGCAGCTTGATATTCAGCCTACTGTAGACCTGGAGACCACTGAGATTCCGGACGAGCCTGTTCCATCTATTACACCTGTTGATGAGACGCATCATCAGGATGCTCATACTAATATTCCACCACCCCCACCTCTGACGACTGCCACGCTGGTGCAGTTTACGCCCGCTGATTTCGAGCGAATGTTTGACACTTGGGCCAGTAGATTCATTTCATCATTGATGGCCACTGGCGCACCTCTGACTATCGGCATTACATCACCAGTTCATCCATCACCATCGATGCCGACACCGATGCCACCGTTTCCATCAGGTGGTCGAGGATAAGAGAAGTGTGGTTTTGGGTCCAAGGCCAAAGGAAGGTTTGGGAAAAAGAGAGTGGAGTCTGGGCCTCATTGCCCAAACTGTAGACATTTTCATTCTGGCCAGTGTAGGGCTGGACTTTGATGTTTTCGGTGTAGAGGTATGGGTCACATAGCACGTGTATGTCCATCTACTATTTCTGTACCACCCAGGCAGAGTTTTAGTCAGCCTCCCGTCAGACCGAGCAGCTATGGAGGTTTTCGTCCGTTTCAACCTGCGCGACATTCTTTCGCAGCACCTTCTACCTCTCAGCAACATTTGGGTATTGGTAGTAGTTTAGCAACCCCGAGACGACCTCCACAGCAGCAGCAGCAGCGACAACATACTCAAGTTTACGCAATGTCGCAGGAGGACGCCGACGCACGTCCTGATGTTGTCACCGGTAAGTATATATTTAAATATTCATGGACGGTTAATTTTTACGAATAAAGATATTATCGTACTCGTAATTGCTTGTCGAGTAAAAGTAATAGGTTTAGAAAATTTTTTGAATGTTAGGTGTTGTAGTTATTTTCGATCAACCGGCATATGTGATTATGGACACTGGAGCTGCTTTGTCCTACGTTAATACTAAGTTTGCCGTGCATGCGGATCGAGTGTTATCGCCCTTGGAGTATGAACTGTTGGTGAATACACCGTTGGGTGAGAGAGTGGTTCGAAATACAGTGTACAAAGGATGTGCAGTGAAGCTGGAAAACCTGATTTTCGAAGTAGACTTAATTCCACTTCAAATGTCTGACTTTAATGCCATCTTGGGAATGGATTGGCTTGGGAGACATCGTGCTCAGATTTTCTGCGAGCACCATTTGGTGAGGATTCCATGACCTGACGGCAACATGATCAATTTATTTTTTTTACAGCGAGCACAGAGGCACACCGAATGTCATTTCCGCCATCAAAGCAAGTAAGCTACTACTCAAAGGGTGTAAAGCTGTGTTAGCCCATGTAGTAGATAATTCAGTGGAAGAGCCTAACATTGAAGATATCCCGGTAGTTAATGAGTTTCCGGATGTATTTCCCGACGAATTACCTGGTTTGCCACCAGTGAGAGACTTTGACTTTCCGATCGAAGTTTATCCTGGTACGGATCCAATTTTTATGGTTCCATACCGAATGGCACCCACTGAACTGATTGAACTAAAGAAACAACTCTCCGAATTGCTGGATAAAGGATTTATTCGGTCGAGTACATCACCTTGGGGAGCCCCCGTTTTGTTTGTGAGAAAGAAAGACGGTTCCATGCGACTTTGCATTGACTACCGCAAGCTGAATACGGTGACTGTGAAGTATAGATACCCACTACCTCGCATCGACGATTTGTTTGATCAACTTCGAGGAGCCGGAGTGTTTTCTAAGATTGACCTGAGATCAGGCTATCATCAGTTGAAAATCCGAGAAGAAGATATCCATAAGTCCGCTTTTCGTACCAGATATGGACATTACGAGTTCTGTGTGATGTCGTTTGGACTTACCAACGCTCCAGCAGCATTTATGGATCTGATGAATCGCATATTCCATCGGTACTTAGATCGATTTGTCATTGTCTTCATTGATGACATATTGGTTTATTCAAGGAACCAGCGGGAGCATGCAAATCATCTTCGCATTGTGTTACAAACTCTTCGAGATCATCAGCTTTATGTTAAGCTTTCCAAATGCTAGTTTTGGTTGCACCAAGTTGGATTCCTTGGACATGTTGTGTCTAGGAACGGCATATATGTGGATTCCACAAGATTGAGGCAATCACCAATTGGAAATGTCCTGCAACTCCTACGGAGATTCAAAGTTTCTTGGGATTAGCTGGATATTATCGGAGATTGTGGATGGATTTTCCACGATTGCAGCACCATTGACTAAGCTGACCTGCAAGAATGCTAAATTCGTTTGGTCAGAGGAATGTGAAGAGAGTTTCCAGAAGCTAAAGGATAAATTGACGACCGCACCGATACTTGCCTTACTTGTGAGCGGCAAAGAATTCACTGTGTATACCGACGCATCGGGTAACGGACTTGGATGTGTATTGATGCAAGACGAGCGGGTAATTGCATATGCTTTTCGTCAATTGATGCCGAATGAGGTCAATTATCCGATACATGATTTGGAGCTTGCTGCCATTGTCTTCGCTTTGAAGATTTGGCGTCACCATTTGTACGGTGAAACCTGTCGTATCTACACTGATCACAAGAGTCTCAAACATTTCATGACTCAGCGTGAGTTGAACATGTGACAAAGGAGATAGCTAGATCTCATTGAAAGACAAAGAAGAGATATCGACAGATTAAGAACCGAAGATGGCTAAGGTAAAGGAAACCCCGAGTACTCAAGGGAAGAAGTACGGGAATAAGGAAAGGAATCGATCAAGCTCATAAACTTCTATGAGCACAGCCAGTATGAAAAACAGAAAGGAAGTTCTAACACCTAAGAGGATCAGAGGTGTTAGAAGAAAAGCGAAATAAGAATGAGAAAGATAAAGAAGGTCTGAGAAGAGAGTAAAGAGGGAAGAATGAGGTCAAGGCAAAGGAAACCCTGGATAAGAAGTGGAAGATCACGTAAATCATGGTAAAAGAAATATAAAGAAAAGAAATGACACGGAGATGACCCTAAGGAAAACGGCGCAAGGATGACAAGAATTGCAAGTGATGCCTAAGGATGGCAATGGACCATAAGGAAGATCAAGTGAAAAGAATGGAGATGAAACCTCAAGAAAAGTGTGAAGAGAAAGAAACTACCAAAAATGCAACATGTGTGTGACAAGCGTGAATTACGCTATTCCACAATGGACGAGAAGGCAAGAGGAAAGTGGACCCCACAATAGACGTGGGCGGAACGGAAAATGAAGAAAGGAAAAAGAAAGAAATGGGGATATGGAGACCCCAGAAAATATTATTGATGAGAAGAAGGGAAAAGAGATTGACCTTTAGCAAGGAAGTTAGTGTGAAGGAATGAGGTCAGAATAATAAGAAACACGTGACACCTCCTGAATTGAATACCTCAAGAAAATAAAATTTAAGGAATGCCTAAGAGGCAAGAGAAATGATATGGATGGGTATATGGTCGAGGCTCAAGTGTGATTGATTTGGGAGCCATGTGAGGTGTCCCTATGAGAGGAAGGGTTGGAGATCGAGATCTTGAGGATCTCTGTGATGACCACTCGAGAGGACCGGCCCAGCATGTGAGTGGGGAGAGCATGAGACCTCCCAGAGTTCTTGGTCCTTGTGAGGAGGAGAGATGATATATGATGGGCCATGGGCCCTGTATGAGATTTGATGGGCCATGGGCTCTATTTGTGATGATGATGGGCGGTCAGAGAGTGGGTCAGCTTGTGAGAGCCGAGAGGGCATGATCTCTGATTTCTCTATTATGATATGGCCAAGTGTGGGCCAATATGTATTGGAGCTTGACTCATACGCCATGAGATTTAAATGGAGGATGTGTAAAAGAGGAAGAATGAAGCAATAGGTGAAATGAGAAACGAAACCAAGATAGGGGGAAAGATATTTAATTCTTTGCATCCTCGCCATGAAGGTGAGGGAGTTAAGTGAAGGTCTTTCCCGATAAATTGGCTACAAGGATGAGTACAAGACCACGAAACAGCTAGAAACGCGTCAGAGAATGGCCTCGAAGTGAGAGGCAATGGCAATGAAAAAGGAGAAGGAACTCCTAAGAAAATTAAGAGGTGTGGAACCTCAGAAGAAACAAAAAGATAGTCTTGCCAAGAGAGACTTGAAGGATGAGACAAGAACAAAGCGAGAGCATCAAGCAAGCATGACTACAGCAAAGGAAGAACCTCTAAGGGCCATACTTAAAATAAAGAAGACCTAAACCATAAATAGGTAAGGGTAGGCTATGTTAAGGAAAGGATGAGGTTCAAACTCAAGAATAGAAGAGCAATTTTAAATTCATCCGAAAACGATTTCAGGTAGCCCAGGATCGAGATCGAAAATATGCACAGCAAAGGAGGACACCTTTGGAGTTCCAAGTGGGAGATCAAGTGTTTTTAAAGGTCTCACCTTGGAAAGGTGTTATTCGTTTCCGCAAGGCGGGAAAACTCAATCCGAGGTACATTGGTCCATTCCTTGTCACTGAACGAATTGGACCGGTGGCGTATCGTTTGGAGTTGCCACCTGACATGGCTCGGATACATGATGTCTTTCATATATCTATGCTCCGAAAATATGTACCTGATCCATCACATGTTCTTCAAGCACCACCTGTGAAGCTGAAGAAAAGTTTGGGCTTCAGGGTTCGACCTGTAGCCATATTGGATCGAGAGGTTCGATCCTTGAGGAATAAATCGGTACCTTTGGTGCAAGTTTTGTGGAAAAACTCGCAGATTGAGGAGCAGACTTGGGAGCCCGAGAACGACATGAGACGAGATTTCCCCAATTTGTTTGATGTTTAGTTTGTTTGAATTTCGGGGACGAAATTTTTGTAAGGAGGGGAGAGTTGACACTCCAGGACCTAGTCCGCACGTGTCAAGTTATACAATTATGTACTGTTGTCTTGTCATTATATCAAATTTGACTTTTCATGGATGTTTTAAACTTCATTAGCTCGATTTCAAGCTTAAAAATCCTAAAATTGAAGTCCGGGGATGTGGGCCCCACTTGAAATCGAGACCAGAGGCAATTGGTTGTGAGTTGACCGGAGTCAACTAAGAAAAGTTTGACTCCGGCACCGGACAGGGTCGGGTCCGGCGCCGGACCCATCATTTTTATAAGGGTCTCGGTTGGCCGAGACCCTCTTTTTCACTCCTTCTTCATCTTTTTCAATTCTCCGAGCCTTCCCTTCCAATTCTCTCTGAATCAAACTCTCAATCCCTCTTCAAACACTTCATCAATCATAAATATCAACTTATTTTGCCTCCTTGAAGATCAAAACACCAAGATTTCTAAGAAAATCAACAAATCTTGAAATATGGAAATTTGGCGACAGATTGTTCATCAGCTCATTTCTTTCGATTCAACCATGCGTTTTGGCTGGGAATTTGGTATGTTGTTCTAGACTCATCAAGCTTTAATTTGATAGTTTACACGCTTGATTTCATGGTCTGTGCTAAGAGAATTTGATGATTGAAGTTGAGATTTCTGTTTTGCCAGAAATAAGTCAACCCACAGTGTTTTGATCCAAAATTCGAGCATGATTTATTGTTTGATTCCGTTCTTGAAGCTGTGAATTCATAGATCATATGTTTAACTTGCTGTGTTTCAATTTTGGTGTGGATTGGTGGTGAATCAAACTCAAACCGAGCTCGATTTGATGCAAGGCCGATCACGGCCCTTTTCTGGAGACAGGTCCGGCGCCGGACCTGGTGTGTCCCGCGCCGGAGCTGCCAAATTTTGGGAGATTCTCCCGATTTGGCTCACTCACGCCCGGGAGTGAGCCGCCAGCATGATAGGGTACTATAGCACAAGGGGCATTTTGGTAATTTTACAACCCTAGACCCCATTTGACCCCAATTGACTCCAATTAGCTTCAATTGACTTCCAGACTTGCCAATTTTATTCCAAGACCTTTTATTGGTTTTGTTTTGTGATTTAATTGATGGTTGAATGCCTTTATTAATCAAATTAGATTTTAATTTGATTATTTAGGTACGTGATTGTACGAGTTTTGGACCGGTTGCAGTTTGAGCTAAGGCATTCGTGGGTAATCGGGGAGTATACAACTCTCCTCACTTGTGAGTGGCTTGGATTATATTGGTTGACCATTGAGGGTTAACTGTTTTCAAATTTATTTATAAATGCTTTATTAAATTGTTTATATATGTTTTGGGGTATGAATTGTCCACCCTCACACACTGAGTTTACAAATGATTTGAAGGGTGGGAATTTTCAATAAATTTTATATATTGATATTATTATTGATTATTGTATGGGGAACGATACCCCTGAGAGATTGATATTATTATTGATGATTGTATGGGGAACGATACCCCTAAGAGATGAGAGATTTAACGTTGTCCTCGGGGCTCCAATATGTGGGAGCGTGGACCGAGTTGTGAGCATGCGTGTTACTCAGCCGTGGACCGCCTATCGAGGGGCACGGTGAGTCGCTCCTGATTGCGAGAGGAGCGTAGGGAAACTCGTCAGGACTTCGGATGCTGTGTTCCACCACAGTATGGCAAACGTCAAGGGAATGGGCCAGAGAGTAAAGAAAAATGTTTTAAAAGTATAAGTAACCCTTGACGGTCCAGTGGATACCCAGTGCACGGGTATACCTTATTGGGACGATTTCAGATGCCAGCCCTTATGTAAATATTATTATGGATTTGACATTTGATTTGGTTTGGGATTTATAATATTTCAGTAAATGGTTTATTAAATTGATATTTGGATTATTTTATATCCCCAGCTTGAGGTGATCGGTCTTTATAACCGAGTCTCTCACTCGGTACAAGTATATTGTACTCACCCCATTCACTTTTGTTGTCAGATCATCAGACTTTGGACGGCGGACGTCCTGGTGGCCAGTGATCCCAGTGCGTCTCTGTGGACACTATATTGTAGGTGCCACCTTTTTTGCTTTGTGTAGCTTGGCTCGAAATATTATTGCATCTTACGTATATATTTGTGTATTTATAAATAATACCTTATGCTGCATGGAACACCATAAGATGTGATACTTTGTTTTGAAATATTTTTGAGCTGTACTATCTATGATAATTTCGTATGTTTTCATATATTGCTCGATTATCCTTTATTTTTAAGCCTTGTGCCATCTTGGTTGCTCGCCTGACGAGGCACGCATCTCGAGGTGGTACGGCGGTTGTCACGTGGCCGAGCTTGCGGGTCGGGGCATGACAGCTTCACCCCACAAATTTTCATGTGCATTAGAACTAACTATCATAGCATTCATTATTTCTTTTAATGTCATATTCTTCCTTTCGGCTACTCCATTTGATTCAAGGGGAATAAGGGGGAGTAATTTGATGAATAATACCTTCTTTTTCACAAAAATCATTTAAGAGAACATACTTACCTTCTCTATCGGATCTAATTCGTTTTATCTTTTTATTCAATTGATTTTCTACTTCTGCTTTATAACAAAGAAACATGTCAAAGGCTTCATCTTTATGTCTAAGTAAGTAGACTTTAGTAAATCTAGAAAAATCATATATAAACGTGACATAGTATTGTTTACCACCTCTAGTCATGCATTGTTTCATATAACCTAAATCAGTATGAATTAAACTTAATAATTCGGATTCTCTATTTACAGGAGCACAAGTTTTCTAGTCAATTTCGTTTCAGCACATGTTATACATTTGTCAAAGTATGCAATATCTAATTTAGAAATTAAGCCTAATTGTTGCATTTTTTTTATATAAGAAATACTAACATGTCCTAACCTACTATGCCATAAATCAATAGAGTCAATCAAGTAAGCAGAAGAACTAGCAATTTCATTCATCACTTGGGAAACCTTGAGTACAAAGAGACCCTGATTACAATAACCCTTCCCCACAAGAACATTGTTCTTGGTCATAACAATTTTGTCAGACTCAAATGACACTTTCACTCCAACTTTGCCCAGCAGGGCCATAAAGACTAAATTTACCCTAATATTGGGCACATGCAGGACTTCGTTTAATGCCAGGGTCTTGCCAGATGTGAGCTTGAGAAGAACTTTCCCTTTACCCAAGACTTGGGCAGTTCGAGAATCTCCAAGATAAATTATCTCTTCTCCTTCCCCCACAGGAGTGTAGGAGGCAAAAGCATCTTTGTTGGCATAGATGTGCCTAGTTGTTCCAGAGTCTACTACCCAATCTTTCACATTGGCCACAAGATTTGCTTGGGAAATGGCTGCAGTAATTATTTCATCAGAATCATCCGCCTCAACCAAGTGGACCTTAGGTTTGGCAGGTTTGTCATTTCCCATATTTCTCTTCCTGCACTTGGAGGCATAATGCCCTGGCTTTCCACAGACAAAACAAGAGCCTTGTTTCTTGAAGTTGGGATGAGATAGTTTGGGTTTGAAATCAGGTTTCTTGTTTTTGTACCTTTGTTGGTGCTGGACAATGTTGGCCTTTGAAGCTATCTCCTTTGCCTTGTTCGCCTTGATTTCCTTTCTTGTTGTATCTTTGATGATGATATGGACAATCAGGTCGGCAAGGGACAATTGCTTTTGCTTGTGTTTCAGTAGCTGCTTGTAGTCATTCCACGATTCTGGCAACTTCTCGATCAGTATCCCAGCAACAAACACTTCTGGTAGCTTGATGTTTTCAGCCTTTAGGTCATCAACAAGCTTGTGATACTCATTAATCTGGCCTTTGATGTCCTTCCCATCAATCATCTCCCATCGGTAGAAATTGCCAATCACGAACTTTTACTTTCCAATATCCTCGGCAGTGTACTTGCCCACCATGGAGTCCCAAATTTGTTTTGCCTTTTTGTAGGGACTATATATATCGAACAACTCGTTAGATAAAGTACTTATAATAGTATGCCTACATACCTTGTTGGCATGAGTCCACTGTTCCATGAGACTTGCATCATTCGGTTTTGCATCAGTGAGGGCAAAGGCTACCCCATGCACATCGAGGGTCAAGAAAATCGTCGCCATCCACCTTCAAAAGTTGTTGCCATCAAACACTTCAATTTTGGAGATGTCAGGGAACGGCTTGGCATATGTGATAGCAGGCATCGGAACGGTGGATGAGCTACTGACGGCATCAATACCTGGAGCACCGTTGGTGGCAGCAATGTTGGCGGCGTTGGCAGCAGCAGTAGCAGTAGGATTGTCGTTTGTTCCGTCCATGGCTTCAGTAGACTATCCTTTAGATTGTTGGAACAAAATTCTGAAAGTAGTGGATTTAAGAAAACAGAAATAGAAGTCTGAGGCGTGAACTTTCACTGTCCTAAAGGATAGTTTTCGTCTATAGTGATAAGAACAGCTACCCCCCAGGATGTAACAGACTCGTCTCGAGCAGAGCACAAGGCTAGCAGGAATCGACAGAAATTTAACCCAGTAGAGAGGAGAAAGAGAGACGAGGAGAGAATATATCTTTTCTGTGTGTTTTTGGACTGAAGAGAGGTGAGGTATTTATAGGCTGAGAATGTAGCCGTTTGAGAGAAATATCTGATAAGATAGTGGAGAGAAATCTGGGAATGTGAAAATAAAATCAGAGGAAAATCCTCAATTGAAAGACTAAGTCTTAGATAAGAGTAAGACTAAGTTAGATAATTCAAAAGTAAAATAAAATTAATTAATTACCAAGGTCCAAGCCCAAAAAGTAGCATGGATGTGGCCTACTCACGCACGGGGGGGCAAATCCACAGTTCTAAAGGCTTGGCCCGATTTCATGTGCGTGCGAGCCCACCTTATATTTAAGCTTCTAACAAGCCCATAGTCCATGACTATATTTAAACACCTTTGTAGGGTTAATTCCTTGGCAATGTGGGATACAACCTTTTGAAATACTACTCAAACAACCAACAATCACTTGGAGGACACAGAAAAAAGTAGGTCTATAGTTCACTATAGTACGTACAATAGTTACTTAGTAATAGTTTATACATATAATTTAGGTATTTTTCCTTATACTAGTATTGTTTTCATGTTAGTATCCTATAATATTTTGACATATGTCATCAACCTGTTGAAGTTAGTTGAAAATGGCAATTATGTTAGTTACTATCTAGCAACCTGTTTTAACCAATCAGAAACAAGATTTTGAAGTATGTTAGTTCAATGCACCAAGTTGCAAAACAAGCACCTCAATGAGGCGGCGGAAGAAGTAAATGGAAGCTGACAATTGGAAGAGCCACCTACTGCACCTCAAGCTCAACCAATGAAATCTCTTCATTTGCTACCTGTAATGAATTAAGCAATGTAAAGTTTTGATTTGATTTTAACTTTTGTTTACGTGTAATCTGTTGTCCTTGGAACTCTAAGCAGCAACCTGACTAAGCTTGGTGTATATATTTGATTAAATGAAGTTAAGTTGAAATACATAAAAAAAAGGAAAAAAATTTCAACCAGTCTTTTAAAAACTTCTCTGTTTCATTACTTAGTACTTCTATCTCAAACCAGTTTCAATTCCTTTGATTCATTTTGAACCAAAAAGTGGTATCGAGAGCATAGATTGATCTTAAGGGGCCTGTTAATCTTGTGAGAAAACCAAATAGTAGTGAGGCAGATAACCTTATCAAACACTCATTCCTCAAACACTAAACCAGAAAATAGAATCATCAAGTTCCAATCTACCAACACCACCAGTCTTTACAGGTGAGAACTATCACATTTGGAGTGTCAAAATGAAGACACATCTTTTGGCACTTGATTTGTAGGAGATAGTGAGCTCAGGAAGGGAACCTTCTCCCTTGAGAGTTGAAACTGAAGAAGCTATAAAGCAGTTCAATATGGGGAAGGCAAATAAGTTCAAAGCCTTAACCATTATTCAGAATTCAGTTTCTGATGCAATCTTCACTAGAATCATGGCTTGCACTACACCAAAACAGGCTTGGGATCTCTTGAGAGATGAATTCCAGGGCTTTGAAAGAACAAGAAGACAGACATTGGTGAATCTAAGAAGAGAGTTCGAGAATCTAAGAATGGGAGATAATGAAGCTGTTAGACAGTATGCAGACAAAGTGACCACTGTTGTCAATAAGACCAGAATGTTTAGTGACTCAAATTACACTAAAAAAAGGGTGGTTGAGAAGATTGTTAATACACTACCTGAAAAATATGAGACAACTGTCTCTTCTATTGAAAATAGTGGCATTGACATTGCAACGATATCTTTGAGTGAGCTTTTAAACTTACTGTATGCTCTTGAACAAAAGAGCAAACAGGCAGTAGATGAAGGTAGAATGAGCTATGATGGCCAGAAGCAAAGAAAAAGGAAAAAGAAAGAAAAGTCAGAGTGACAAAAAAGAAAAAGGCAAGAAGTCAATGGAAGAAAGCAAAGTAATAGAAAAGAAGAAATTTCCACCTTGCTCACATTGCAAAAGGCTAACTCACCTGGAGAAATATTGTTGGTTTAGACCGGATGCAATATGCAAAGCATGCAGACAGCTGGGACATGTGGAAAAAGTGTGCAAGAACAAAGTTCAGCAGCAGCCTCAGCAAGGTACACAAGCTCAAGTAGTTGAAAATAACCAACAGCAGGAAGACCAACTGTTTGTAGCCACCTGCTTTGTTTCAAAGGAGTCCAGCAGCTCAACCTAATTGATTGATAGTGGATGCTCTCATCTTATGGTGTCAGATGAGAAAATGTTCAGGTATCTGGATAGAACTTATTTCTCCAAAGTGGAAATAGGTGATGGAAACTTTTTAGATGCAATAGGAAAAGGAGATGTGTTTGTTCAAACACCTTCAGGTACAAAGCTGATCCCTGATGTTCTATTAGTGCCTGCTGTTTCCAGAAATCTGATAAGTGTTGGACAAATGATGGAACAAGGTTATGCTTTATTGTTTAAAGGAAGGTCATGCACTATTTATGAGCCTTCTGGCTGTGAGTTGCTAACTCTGCCTATGGTAAACAAAAGCTTTTATTTGCAATTAGAAGATGAATCTGCTTATGTTAGTATAGTCAATGATTCCATACTTTGGCATAGAAGAATGGGACATTCCAATTACCATTCTTTAAGTCAAATGCAAAAAGAAAGCTTAGTGCAAAACTTGCCTGCAATTGATGAACAGCAAGTAGTATGTGAGGTGTGCCAGTATGGGAAGCAAAGTAGGCTTCCATTTCCAAATCAGTCAACCTGGAGAGCATCTTTAAAGCTGGAATTGGTTCACTCTGATGTTTGTGGACCACAGAGAACTTCATCATTGAATGATAGTAAGTTCTTTGTATTATTTATAGATGATCTTACCAGAATGACTTGTGTGTATTTTCTGAAACAGAAGTCTCAAGTACTTGAAGTGTTCTGGAGATTTAAAGCCTTGGTTGAAAATCAAAGTGGCAACAAAATCAAGGTAATCAGGACTGATAATGGTACTGAGTACACATCTGAAAAATTTGAACAATTTTGTATAGATGTAGGCATTCATCATCAACTCACTGTCACTTACTCACCACAGCAAAATGGTGTGAGTGAAAGGAAAAATAGAACAGTTATGGGGATGGCTAGGTGCTTGATGTTTGAAAAAAACTTACCAAAGAAATTCTGGGCAGAGGTAGTGTACACAGCGGTCTACTTGCAGAACAGGTTACCAACCAAAGCAGTAAAGAACATGACTCCATTTAAAGCTTGGTTTGGAGTCAAGCCTTCCATTGAACATCTAAAGGTATTTGATTGTGTTTGCTATGCTATGGTTCCTAGTGTAAAAAGGGACAAACTATAAAAGAAGAGTGAAGTTGGTATCTTTATTGGCTACAACAAGAATTCTAAAGGGTATAGAATTTACTACCCTTCATCAAACAAAATTTCTGTCAGCAGGGATGTCAAGTTTGATGAGCAAGCAACTTGGAGCTGGCCTAAAAAAGATATTCAATCTCCACAAGAAAAAGAGGTTGGATTCAATCAAAATGAAGAAGAAATATAAGCTATCAATGTTGATCATCCTCCAGTTCGAGGTACTAGATCTTTATCTGAAGTTTATGAAACTTGTAACCTTGCTATCTTAGAACCTGCAGATCACAATGAAGCATTAAAATCTATAGAATGAAGGAAAGCAATGATGGAGGACCTTGACATGATTGAAAAACACCAAACTTGGCAATTGATTGAGAAGCCAAGCAACCAAAAGGTAATTAGTGTTAAATGGGTGTTTAGAACTAAACTTAACTCTGATGGATCCGTGAACAGATTGAAAGCTAGGCTTATTGTGAAGGGATATGCTCAGCAATTTGGGGTTGATTACTCTGAAACATTTGCACCAGTGGCAAGACATGATACTATCAGATTCCTGCTTGCCTTTGCTGCATAGAAACAATGGAAGGTCTATTAGCTTGATGTCAAGTCAGCTTTTCTAAATGGGAAGCTAAAGGAGCATATCTTTGTTAATAGGCTGCTGGATTTGAAGTCAAGGGTCAAGAACAGAAAGTGTATTTGTTGAAAAAGGCACTCTATGGTTTGAAACAAGCTCCCAGAGCTTGGTATGAGAGGCTTGATGAGCACTTCATTCAAAATGGATTTCACAGAAGTGTAAGTGAACCTACACTTTATTTAAAGAAAACTGATGATGAATTGTTGATTGTTTCAGTTTATGTGGATGATTTACTGATGGTTGGAAGCAATGCCAACATGGTAGAGGCATTCAAAGTTGAAATGCTCAATCAGTTTGAGATGACAGATCTTGGACTGATGACATTCTTCCTTGGTATGGAGATTATTCAACTTCAACATGGCATCTTCATTTGCCAGCAGAAATACTGCAAGGAAGTTTTGAAGAAATTTAAAATGGAGAGTTCCAAGCCTATTTCAACACCTCTTTCTATAAGTGATAAATTTTGTAGGGAAGATGGATCAAAGAAGGCAGATGAAAGTCAGTTTAGAAGTGTTATTGGATGCTTGTTGTATCTAGCAGCAACCAGGCCGGACATCATGTAAGCTGTAAGTTTGCTTTCAAGATTCATGCATTCTCCGAGTGAAAGTCACTTCAAAGCAGCAAAAAGTATCTTAAGGTATGTTAAGGGCACTACTGAGCTTGGAGTATTCTTTGGAAAGCCAGTAGATTTGAAACTTGAAGGCTTTGTGGATAGTGATTGGGCAGGATCACCAGATGATATAAAGAGCACATCAGGATACTTGTTTTCTTTTGGAGCAGGTGCATTTTCATGGTCTTCTAAGAAACAAGAAATTGTAGCTCAGTCAACTGTAGAAGTAGAATACATTGCTACTGCAGCTGCTGTCAACCAGGCCATCTGGCTCAAGAAATTGATAAGTAATCTTGGTCACGATTCTGCAAAAGCTGTTGATATTCATTGTGACAACCAAGCAACAGTGGCTATTGCAAAAAATCCTATATGCCATGGTTGAACCAAGCACTTCAAGATCAAGTTCCACTTTGTAAGGGAAGCACAGCAAGCAAATGAAGTTAATCTGATCCACTGCTATTCAGAGGAACAGCTTACTGACATCCTTACAAAGGCATTGCCAACTGCTAGGTTCGAGTCACTTAGAAAGCTCATTGGAGTTTGCCATTGTCCAACTAAGGAGGTTATGTTAGTTAGTTGAAAATGGCAGTTATGTTAGTTACTGTCTAGCAACCTGTTTTAACCAATCAAAAACAAGATTTTGAAGTATGTTAGTTCAGTGCACCAAGCTGCAAAACAAACACCTCAGTGAGGCGGTGAAAGAAGTAAATGGAAGCTGACAATTGGAAGAGCCACCTACTGCACCTCAAGCTCAACCAATGAAATCTCTTCATTTGCTACTTGTGCTGAATTAAGCAATGTAAAGTTTTGATTTGATTTTAACTTTTGTTTACGTGTAATCTGCTGTCCTTGGAACTCTAAGTAGCAACTTGACTAAGCTTGGTGGATATATTTGATTAAATGAAGTTAAGCTGAAATACATAAAAAAAATTCAACCAATCTTTTAAAAACTTCTCTATTTCATTACTTAGTACTGCTATCTCAAACCAGTTTCAATTCCTTTGATTCATTTTGAACCAACACAACCTAATAATATAAAAAATACAAAAAAAAAACTGAGATCATTGAGTTGAAAACACGTGTCAAAATTATAGGATACTGACAAGAAATGCACCTAAGTTGTACTTCTAGTTTATAAGATTTGAACCCTAGTTAATGGAATTATGAGTCTTGCAAGCCAAAGTGGTAGTTGGCTTGATATCTCTAGTTTTTAATTTTTATTCTTTTAATATTTCAATTGAGTAGCTAAGCAAGAAGTTGGAAATATATACATATTGTTAGAATTAGTTGAGCCAGCAGTTAAGGTAGTTAGTTTGCTGTTTTTTGTGCAACTCATTTCCTCCAATCAGAATCTAGCATCTCAACCACCTCTGAAGTAAAATTACTCAAGCAAGCAGCTGACCAAGCTACCAGCTTAGGGCGGTGGAGTTAGCAAGTGGAGTTCTTGGATTGGATTGCAGCCACCTTTGCTGCACTTTTGAACCAATAGCAGCTCAAGTCTTTGCTGCAACTTGTTCTGTTTTTAATCATGTATTAAACTGATTTTAAGCTTGCTTGTAAGTTGCTGTAATCTTGGAACTTGTAATTAACAAGTTGAATTTTGAAATCGTGTATAAGTTCAGATTGGATCAATGAAAATATTGAAGCATTCTTTCATCATTTCTCAGCTCTTGTTCTTGCTGTTTTCTTCACTTAGTTTCATTTTAATCTGCTTTTCAATCAGTCTTAAGTTTGAAATACTGAAGCTAAGTATTCTTTGAATCCAACAATTGGTATCAAGAGCAAAATAGATCTTTGTAGGACCTGTAAATCGTGAGAGAAAACTAGAGAGTTGTGAGGAAGCAAAGAACCTTTAAACCTAAATAAGCAATTCAAATGGAGTCATCCAGCAACCATTTTCCTCATCCTCCAGTTTTCAAAGGTGAAAACTACCACATTTGGAGTGTCAAAATGAAAACTCACCTTCAAGCTCTCAAATTGTGGGACTTGGTAAATGCTGGCTGAGAACCATCTCCATTGGCCAGAGATTCAGCTAATGATATTAGAACATATCAAGATGAGGTAGCAAACAAGTTCAAAGCCTTCACCATCATCCAAAACTCTGTCTCGGATGAAATTTTCACCAGGATCATGGCATGTGACACACCTTGGAAAGCCTGGAATTAGCTCAGAGATGAATTCCAAGGTTCTGATAGAACAAGAAAACAGCAACTAGTCAATCTCAGGAGAGATTTTGAAAATCTGAGAATGGGAGATGAAGAAACAGTAAAGCAATATGCAGATCGTGTCACAGCAATTGTCAACAGAATCAAAATGCTTGGTGATGATAGCTACACTGATAAAAGAGTGGTAGAGAAGATCATCAACACACTTCCAGAGAAGTATGATTCAACCATTACCTCTATTGAGATAACCTCAGACATCACTACCATCAGCTTGCAAGAACTGCTAAACTCAATGTATTCTCTTGAACAGAGAAGAGCAAACAGACAACAAATAAAGGTTGAAGGGGCTATGGTGGTGAAACACAAAAACAAAAAGAAACAAGGTGACAGGAAAGACAAGGGCAAAAAGCAAGCTGAGTCCAGCAAAGATGGTGAAAAGAAGAAGTTTCCACAGTGTTCTCATTGCAAAAAGGACACTCATTTAGAAAAATTTTACTGGTATAGGCCTGATGCAATTTGTGGTGCTTGTAAGCAGCAAGACCATGTAGAGAAAGTTTGCAAAAACAAGGCAAAACAGCTAACCACACAAGCTCAAGTGGCAGATGACAACACACAGCAAGATGAGCAGCTGTTTGTAGCCACATGTTATGTTTCAAAGAAGCTAGCCAGCTCAACTTGGTTGATTGATAGTGGCTGTTCACATCACATGGTGGCAGATGAGAAAATGTTTAAGCACCTGGACAGATCTTACTACTCTCATGTGGAAATAGGCAATGGAGACTACCTTGATGTAGTAGGAAAGGGTGAGGTGTTTGTTCAAACACCCTCAGGTACAAAACTGATCCCTGATGTTCTGCTAGTACTTGCTGTGTCCAGAAACCTCATGAGTTGATGTGAACCCCATCAACAAGTTGATGAAAATGAAGTTTCCAGGAAAGCCAAATCAGTTTAAAACTCAAGAAAAACCTTGACCTAGTGTTTAGAGAAACAAGAACCAAAGGTATAAAGAAGGATAATTGACGCCACACTCTAGAAAGGAAGAGATTGAGAGTGATAAGTCAGAAGAACGCCACAAGGAATTAACCTTGATAAGTTCAGAAGTTCAATGAAGAACAAACCAAGTGAATAATCTCACCAAATTCATAAAATTCCAATCTGCCAAGTTTAGTACAAGAATTGATAATTTAAAGGCTAAAGAAAACCCTAATAAATCTTCCAGCAAAGTTCCTAAAATTTAGGAATGCAGCAAGATTTACTCCTAAAAATAAGGAAGTTCCTAAAATTAAGGAATGCAGCAAGATTTACTCCTAAAAATAAGGAAGTTCCTAAAATTAAGGAATGCAGCAAGATTTACTCCTAAAAATAAGGAAGTTCCTAAAATTAAGGAATTTGACTTTAAAGCACCATAAAATCAGCTAGAAATCTCCTAAAACTTCAAAATAAAACCAAGTCTGAAAACCAGAATCCAATTAGGTCGAAAACAACTAATTAGGCCTTATTAAATGCTTCAATTAAGTTGATAACACCAATTGATTCCTCCAAGCCCAATTCAGCTCCTATTGTTGCTTGTTTAGCCCAAACAGCTTGAATTAGTCCATTAAGGGCTTCCTTCATCCTTTTAGCTTTAGCTCGAGTTATTGGACCTCCACCAATGAATAATGGATCATCATGTTGTGTTGAACCAGATTGCTCCATCCTTTGCATGTCCTTAACTTGGATTCCTCATTCCCCCTCTCTTGAAAAGGATTTGTCCTCGAATCTTCATCATCTACATTAAATGGAGAAAGATCAGAAACATTGAATGTAGCACTAACATTATACTCACTTGGTAGATCCAACTTGTATGCATTGTCATTTATGCGCGCAATGACTTGGAATGGTCCATCTCCTCTTGGCTGCAACTTGGAATGACGTTTCAACGGAAAACGTTCTTTCCTCAAATGAACCCAAACCCAATCTCCGGGTTCAAAAGTCACTTTCTTACGCCCTTTGTTGGCTTGAGTAGCATATTGTTCTGTTTTCTTCTTTATTTGCTGCCTAACCTTTTCATGTAATTGCTTCACCATTTCAGCCTTCCTTTTGCCATCCAAACTAGCGCGCTCATCAATTGGTAAAGGTGTTAAATCCATTGGAGTCAAAGGATTAAACCCATACACAACTTCAAAAGGTGAGAGGTTAGTAGTAGAATGGATAGAACGATTATAAGCGAATTCAACATGTGGCAAGCAATCCTCTCAATTTTTCAAATTCTTTTGAATGATAGCACGCAATAAACTAGACAAAGTTCGATTAACTACCTCAGTTTGCCCATCGGTTTGTTGGTGGCAAGTTGTAGAAAACATAAGTTTAGTACCTAGCTTACCCCACAAAGTCTTCCAAAAGTAGCTCAAGAACTTGGCATATCGGTCTGAAACAATGCTCCTTGGCACACCATGAAGCCGCACTATCTCTCGAAAGAATAAGTCTGCAATGTGATTAGCATCATCTGTTTTATGGCATGAAATGAAATGTGCCATTTTAGAAAACCTGTCCACAACCACAAAAACAGAGTCATTACCCCTTTTTGACCTTGGTAAACCTAAAACAAAGTCCATGGAAATATCTACCCAAGGTACATTTGGTATAGGCAAAGGAGTATACAATCCATGAGGTAAAGATCTAGATTTGGCCTGTTTGCAAGTTATACATTTATCACAAATTCTTTCTACATCACGTTTCATATGTGGCCAAAAGAAATGCTCAATAAGGACTTCCAAAGTTTTTCGAACACCAAAATGTCCCATTAGTCCACCTCCATGAGCCTCACAAACCAACAACTCCCTTAAAGAACATATAGGCACACACAATCTATTTTCTCAAAATAAAAAACCTTCATGCCTATAAAATTTTTACCAAAGGCAGCATGTTCACAAGCTTCAAACACATTAGCAAAGTCATGATCAGAAGAATATAAATCCTTAATGTATTCAAAGCCTAATAATTTAGTATCCAAAATAGAGATCAAGGCATACCTTCGAGACAAAGCATCTGCCACGACATTTTCCTTACCTTGTTTGTACTTGATCACATAAGGAAAAGATTCAATAAACTCCACCCATTGAGCTTTTCACTAAAATAAGCAAGGGGTCAATTTTCTTGCATCAAAACAGCCCCAATACCGATTCCTGAAGCATCACACTCAACTTCAAAAGTTTTAGCAAAGTTAGGTAAAGCAAGTAATGGTGCTGAACTTAACTTGTCTTTAATCAAATTGAAAGCTAATTCTTGTTCACTACCCCACTTGAATCCAACACTTTTTTTAACAATTTCAGTCAATGGTGCAGCTATAGTGCTAAAATCATTAACAAACCTCCTATAAAAACTAGCCAATCCATGAAAGCTTCGCACCTCAGTTATTGATTTTGGTGTAGGCCATTCTCGAATAGCCTTAACCTTTTCTTCATCAACCTCTATTCCCTTAGCACTAACAACATATCCAAGAAATACAACCTGACTAGTGCAAAAAGAACATTTCTTGAGGTTTGCATACAACTTCTCTTCACGCAAAACACTTAGAACCTTTTGTAAATGATCAAGATGCTCATCTAAGTTTTTGCTATAAATCAGAATATCATCAAAGTACACAACAACAAACTTACCAATAAAAGCACGCAAGACATGGTTCATTAATCTCATGAAAGTACTAGGGGCATTAGTTAACCCAAAAGGCATAACCAGCCACTCATATAAACCATACTTAGTTTTAAAGGCAGTTTTCCATTCATCACCTTCTCTCATGCGAATTTGATGATAACTAGATTTCAAATCAATCTTAGAGAAAATACAAGCACCATGCAATTCATCAAGCATATCATCTAACCTAGGAATGGGATGGTGATACTTTACCGTAATCTTGTTGATAGCTCTACAATCAACACACATTCTCCATGTTCCATCCTTCTTAGGCACAAGTAGAACCGGAACAGCGCAAGGACTCAAACTTTCTCTCACATACCCTTTAGCTAGCAACTCCTCAACTTGCTTTTGAAGTTCCTTTGTCTCCTCAGGATTACTCCTATAGGCTGGTCGGTTAGGAATTGATGCACCGGGAATGAAATCAATTTGATGCTCTATTCCCCTAAGTGGTGGTAAACCATCAGGAACTTCTTCAGGGAAAACATCAGTGAATTCCTGCAAAAGAGACTTAGCAGCACTAGGCAAAGATTGGTTAAGATCATTAGTATTAAAATAAGCCTCTTTGTACAAAAGTACAATCATTGGCTGTTTTGAATAAAAAGCTCTCTTAACCTCATTTTCTTTTGCATAAAAACTTGCTTTTCTTCTCTCTTGCTCTTGAGGCTCTTCTTTTTCCTCTTTTGTTGTGTTTTTAGCCTCTTTTTCATTTTCAATCCCATTCTTTTTACCACTTCCCTCAGCCTCGCTCTTTCTTTTCTCATGTTTGGCCTCACTCTTTCTTTTCTCACATTTGGCCTCACTCTTTCTTTTCTCACATTTGGCCTCACTCTTTCTTTTCTCACATTCTTTTTTAATTCTCACTTGATCTTCATAAACTTGCTGAGGTGTTAATGGTACAAGAGTTATTGGTTTCCCATGCATTACAAAAGAATACTTATTTGTGCGCCCATCATGCATAGTATTCTTATCATATTGCCATGGTCGACCTAAAAGCATATGGCCAGCATGCATAGGTATAACATCACAAAGCACCTCATCATGATACCTACCAATGGAAAAAGAAACCAGCACCTGTTTGCTAACTTTAATTTCCCCACACTCATTCAACCATTCAAGCTTATAAGGTCTAGGATGCTTCATAGTAGGCAGATTCAATTTCTCAACCAAAAGAGTGCTTGCTACATTAGTACAACTCCCCCCATCAATAATAAGGCTACATACCTTGTCCATGATGTGACAACGTGTGTGGAAGATGTTGTCTCTTTGTGCTTCATCCTCCTCCTTCACTTGCATATTCAAAACTCTCTTGGTGACAAGGATTTCACCAGTAACCGGATGTACTTCTTCTTCACTCTCCTCCAATGGTGTGTCATCATCAGACTCACTTTCAGTCTCAACTTCACCATCTCCCCTTAAAATCATCACTCGCTTATTCGGGCATTGGGATGCAATGTGTCCCCTTCCCAAACACTTAAAACATTTGATATCTCTATTTCTAGAAGTTTGGGGGGTTAGATTTACCTCTATCTATGCTAGAACCAGCATCCTTGCTTTTAGATGATTCGGACTTGCTCACAAAATCAGCCTTGTCTTCCTTTTTGCTCCAAGCTGATTTCGAAGAAGAACTTGAATTCTATCCGAACCGTGCTGAACCCTTTCTTTTGAGTTGCCGCTCGACCTTCATGGCCATGTGTACCATATCCTCCAACTCTACATAATGTTGCAACTCCACCACATTTGCAATGTCCCTATTCAGGCCATGTAAAAATCGTGCCATGGTTGCCTCTCTGTCCTCTTCCATATTAGCCTTAATCATGGCTATCTCCATCTCCTTGTGGTATTCCTCCACACTCTTGGATCCTTGGGTTAGGCCTTGCAACCGCTGGTACAAGTCCCTATAGTAATGACTTGGAATAAATCTTCTCTTCATAACAGCCTTCATCTCTTCCCAATTATCAATTGGCCTCTCCCGATTTCGTCTCCTAGTCAAAACAAGTTGATCCCACCAAACAATAGCATAATCAGTAAATTCAACAACAGCAAGTTTTACCTTCTTTTCTTCGGAGTAATTATGGCAATCAAAGACTAGCTCCACTTTCTTCTCCCACTCCAAGTATGCATCAAGATCATTCTTACCCGAAAAGGGTGGAATCTTCATTTTAATACTCCCCAAGTTTCGATCATAATTACCTATCCTCCTTGCTCTTTGACCACCTCTATCATGATTGAATCTGTTATTGGCCTCTCTTGGATCAAAATCATCATGGTCACCATCATCTTCTTCCTCCTCTTCATGTTCATCATGGTATTGTCGCCTTTCTCGCCTTTGCACATTAGGAACTTCACGAACTTGATTCCTTTGCAAAACAGCAATAGCCGCATCTTGTCTCTCCATTTTATCCATGATTTCACCAAATCTGACCTCCATGCACTCAAAGTGTTGTCGCAAAGCGCGTTGTTCAAGTGTCTCTGTCCTTCCTTCCTCAGCCATTATAGTAGTCTGAAAAGATTAGATTTGCCAAGAAAAGAAATCCTCACAAGTGTTTACACTCAAGTGTGTTTCACTCTTTTATGGCTTTTAAACTATGATGGTAACACTCTTGCCTTTTACCACCCAATTCACTTAAATAACTTCTTTAAGGAACTAAAGAAAATCTAATCAAGAGCAATTACCTTGCAATGCCCAGCCAACTTACCCAAATAAAACTCAATCGATTAGGAATCAAGGAAAAGCATAAAAGATAGAGAGGATATAAAAGAGAAGAAATATGAAACAAAAAGACTCAAAGAACGGAATACTGATCAGGAATCAAAGAAAGATGCTGAAATCAAATCTGTCCTTTTTGCCAAAATCACGCTTCCACTTGTTTTCTTTGTTTTCTGATGCTTTTCACTTTCTATTTTTTGCTCTCTTTTTTTTTTATCTATTTCGTTTTTTTTTCTTCTTTTTTTATTCAATTGAGGCAATAAAAAAAAACAAACTAAACGGAACAGATATGAAAAATAAAAAGAGCAATTAACAAAGAAAAGAACAAACTGACCAGATTTATAAGATTTGGAGATTCAAAGAAACGAAACAGAATGAAAAAGAAAGGTGAAAGAAGAAATAACCAGATTTGCAAGAATTGATAACTTTCAGAATGAAAGAAACAAATCAAACAAAGGGAATGAAACAATCAAAACAAAAAAAAACGCAATGAAACTGATTTAGATACCAAAAGCTCTAATGCCAACTGATGTGAACCCCATCAACAAGTTGATGGAAATGAAGTTTCCAGGAAAGCCAAATCAGTTTAAAACTCAAGAAAAACCTTGACCCAGTGTTTAGAGAAACAAGAACCAAAGGTATAAAGAAGGATAATTGACGCCACACTCTAGAAAGGAAGAGATTGAGAGTGATAAGTCAGAAGAACGCCACAAGGAATTAACCTTGATAAGTTCAGAAGTTCAATGAAGAACAAACCAAGTGAATAATCTCACCAAATTCATAAAATTCCAATCTGCCAAGTTTAGTACAAGAATTGATAATTTAAAGGCTAAAAAAAACCCTAATAAATCTTTCAGCAAAGTTCTTAAAATTTAGGAATGCAGCAAGATTTACTCCTAAAAATAAGGAAGTTCCTAAAATTAAGGAATGCAGCAAGATTTACTCCTAAAAATAAGGAAGTTCCTAAAATTAAGGAATTTGACTTTAAAGCACCATAAAATCAGCTAGAAATCTCTTAAAACTTCAAAATAAAACCAAGTCTGAAAACCAGAATCCAATTAGGCCGAAAACAACTAATTAGGCCTTATTAAATGCTTCAATTAAGTTGATAACACCAATTGATTCCTCCAAACCCAATTCAGCTCCTATTGTTGCTTGTTTAGCCCAAACAGCTTGAATTAGTCCAGTAAGGGCTTCCTTCATCCTTTTAGCGTTAGCTCGAGTTATTGGACCTCCACCAATGAATAATGGATCATCATGTTGTGTTGAACCAGATTGCCCCAAACAGCTTGCATGTCCTTAACTTGGATTCCATCATGAGTGTTGGTCAATTGATGGAAAAAGATTATGCATTGGTATTTAAAAGGAAATCCTGTACCATTTATGAACCATCTGGCCATGTATTAGTAACATTGCCTATGGTAAACAAAAGTTTCTATTTAAAGTTGCAAGATGAATCTGCCTGCTCGAGCTTAGTTGATGATTCAACCATCTGGCATAGAAGAATGGGACACTCAAACTACCATTCTCTAAGCCATATGTAGAAAAACAAAATGGTTGAGAATATGCCTGCAATTACAGAACAACAAAGTGTTTGTGTTGTCTGTCAGTTTGGTAAACAAAGCATACTTCCTTTTTCAGTTCAGTCCACTTGGAGAGCATCTCAGAAGCTCCAACTGGTTCATTCAGACGTTTGTGGACCTCAAAGAACCATATCACTAAGTGGCAGTAAGTTCTTTGTGTTGTTTATTGATGATCTAACCAGGATGACTTGGGAATATTTCTTGAAACAGAAATCTGAAGTTGCTGAGATTTTCTGGATGTTCAAAACCTGTGTGGAGAATCAAAGCAGCTGCAGATTGAAGGCTATAAGGTCTGATAATGGAACTGAGTATACTTCTGAAAAGTTTCAACAATTTTGTGATGAGGCAGGCATACAACATCAGCTAACAGTCACTTACTCACCTCAGCAAAATGGAGTAAGTGAGAGGAAAAATAGGACTGTGATGGAAATGGCCAGGTGTTTGATGTTTGAAAAGAAATTGCCAAAGAGTTTTTGGGCAGAAGCTGTGAACACAGCAGTTTACCTGCTCAATAGATCATCAACAAAGGCTGTGAAGAACAAAACACCCTTTGAAGCTTGGTTTGGAATCAAGCCTTCACTTGAACATCTAAGAATCTTTGGCTGCATTTGCTACACCTTAATTCCCAGCGTGAAAAGAGACAAGCTGGAGAAGAAAAGTGAAGCAGGCATTTTCATTGGCTATAGCAACAACTCAAAAGGTTACAGAGTATATAACCCTGCTGTCAACAAGATTGTAGTCACAAGAGACGTCAAATTTGATGAAGAAGCAGCTTAGAGCTGGCCTGATGATGAAGTTCAACCTCAAATTGATAAAGAGGTTGGATTCAATCAAAATTTTAATGAAGATGAATCTGTTAATGTGGATGATCCACCAATCCGAGGCACCAGATCACTGTCAGCTGTGTATGAAAGCTGCAATGTCACTGTTCTGGAACCTGCAGATCACCTTGATGCTTTGAAATCTGCTGGTTGGAGAGATGCAATGCAGGAGGAGCTGAGGATGATAGAAAAGCATCAGACTTGGCAACTGGTTGACAGACCAGAAAAACAAAAAGTAATTGGTGTCAAATGGGTTTACAGAACCAAATTGAACTCTGATGGTTCTGTGAACAAGCTGAAGGCCAGATTGGTGGTGAAAGGATATGCTCAGCAGTTTGGAGTTGATTACTCAGAGACTTTTTCTCCAGTGGCTAGGCATGATACTATCAGATTACTTCTAGCCTTTGCAGCTCAAAAACAGTGGAAAGTGTTTCAGCTTGATGTTAAATCTGCAATTTTGAATGGCAAGCTGAATGAGCATATTTATGTTGAGCAACCAGCTGGATTTGAGGTCAAAGGGAAAGAAGAAAAAGTTTATTTGCTGAAGAAGGCCTTGTATGGCCTAAAGCAGGCTCCAAGGGCCTGGTATGAGAGACTTGATCAGCATATTCTGCAAAATGGGTTCCAAAGAAGTGTAAGTGAACCAACTTTATATGTTAAGTCATCTGATCAGGATTTGTTGATGATTTCAGTATATGTTGATGATCTTCTACTGACTGGAAGCAATGCTAGTATGGTGGAGGAGTTTAAAAGGGATATGCTGAAGCACTTTGAAATGACAGATCTTGGTTTGATGAGTTTCTTTCTTGGCATGGAGATTCTACAAACAGAAAAAGGGATCTTTATTTGCCAGTAAATGTATTGCAATGAGGTGCTGAGAAAGTTCAACATGGACAACTGCAAATCTGTCTCAACTCCTCTTACACTTGGTGAAAAACTTTGTAGGGAAGATAAATCACAGAAGGTTGATGAAAGCATGTTCAGAAGTGCAATTGGTTGCCTGCTGTACTTAATAGCAACTCGACCTGACATTATGTATGCTGTAAGTCTTCTTTCCAGATTTATGCATTCACCAAGTGAGATTCATTTTAAAGCTGTCAAAAGGATTTTTAAGGTATGTAAAAGGTACAACCTGCTTTGGAGTTCTGTTTGAAAAGGTTGCAGAGTTTAAACTTAAAGGCTATGTGGATAGTGACTGGGCAGGATCACCAGATGACATGAAGAGCACTACAGGGTACTTGTTCTCATTTGGCTCTGGAATTTTTTCATGGAATTCAAAAAAGCAAGAAACTGTGGCACAATCTACTGCAGAAGCTGAGTACATTGCTGCTGCTGCAGCAATGAACCAAGCAAAATGGTTGCAGAAAATTTTAGCTGATCTCTGCCACACTTCAACTGAGGCAGTCACCATTCACTGTGACAACCAAGCTGCAATATCAATTGCCAAAAATCCTGTCTGCCATGGTCAAACTAAGCACTTCAAGATCAAATTTCACTGTGTGAGGGAAGCTCAGCAAGCTAAGGAAGTAAACTTGGTATATTGCAGCTCAAATGAGCAGCTAGCTGACATCCTTACAAAGGCTTTGCCTAAGCCTAGGTTCGAGTATCTCAGAGAGAAGTTGGGAATGTGCTGCAATTCAACTAAGGAGGAGTGTTAGAATTAGTTGAATGCCAGCACTGTTCACTGGCAGTTAAGGTAGTTAGTTTGCTGTTTTTTGTGCAACTCATTTCCTCCAATCAGAATCTAGCATCTCAACCACCTCTGAAGTAAAATTACTCAAGCAAGCAGCTGACCAAGCTACCAGCTTAGGGCGGTGGAGTCAGCAAGTGGAGTTCTTGGATTGGACTGCAGCCACCTCTGCTGCACTTTTGAACCAATAGCAGCTCAAGTCTTTGCTGCAACTTGTTCTGTTTTTAATCATGTATTAAACTGATTTTAAGCTTGCTTGTAAGTTGCTGTAATCTTGGAACTTGTAATTAACAAGTTGAATTTTGAAATCGTGTATAAGTTCAGATTGGATCAATGAAAATATTGAAGCCTTCTTTCATCATTTCTCAGCTCTTGTTCTTGCTGTTTTCTTCACTTAGTTTCATTTTAATCTGCTTTTCAATCAGCCTTAAGTTTGAAATACTGAAGCTAAGTATTCTTTGAATCCAACACATATGCTTTGATTGGACAAATGATGTTTCATATATATATATATATATATATATATATATATAGTTGAGGTTCTCTCAAAAAAAAAACAGTTATTGTTTGAAGATCGATCATCTGTACGTAGTCTATGAATCTCATCTTGATTTTTTTATTGCAAAGAAAAATCTGCTGCTATATAAATAGTTATGTTACCTCCATATCCTAGATGCAGTTCATATGCAAGAAACCGGCCAATCATGGTATGGTATGGTGTGCCTCACCCTGCTAGAAAAAGAGATTGCCTACTTGTAATGAAAAATATACATATAAAACTTTCTTTCCTTTCACTTTAGTATTTCTCTTATTAACAAGGTTTATCCAGTCTGAAAGAATAGAACGTTGATGGAATGGTTGTTAGATTTCATGTTGGTCAGACAATTGGCAGAGGAGTCCCCCTCGTTCATAGTCCGAGAGAGATGTGACATTCTTGGGCACGATGACAATTTTCAATTGCTCTCTCGGAAACGCTCCAATGGTAATCTTAGCACGAGCAGCACAAACTGCCTGTGCCCTTAAACTTCATTTTAAGCTATTCCTTTTTGTGCCTATACGATATTTTACACCCCAGTCATATATGTTGCATCTCTGAATTGTGATGAGCAAGATGTTAACTGCGAACACGGCATTTTTATTGGTGAGATATCACTGTAAATCGCGCATGATCGGAGAGAAAATAATCTTTAGGCCACCTTCCTTTGGCTTTTCAACTTCTGGAGGAAGAGGACTGCCTTCTTCACAATACTATATCCAGTAGCTTGCTCCTGGCCATATTGTGCATGTATATCCGCTGCATCTTGGACTTCATCGCTGTATTCATCTCTTTGCTACGTTCATGTAGGATTCCATATTCGCTTCTGAAATTCTTTATCTGCTTGAACCCACAAGTCCTTTGTCGTCTCTTCAGCACTTAGTCCATGGCGATGGCCAGTTATATTAACATCTTGATTTTTATAAGCAATGTTTTTAAAAACCCCGAAGAAAGTGTTAGTTTATATATATTCAATTAGTTGATGCTCAAAGAGTTACGTTGAAAAGAATTAAATGAATAAAGAGTTATTTATTTCATTCATTTATTTTAATTTTTAACTTAAATTAATAAATATAAAATAAAGAAAAAGAAAAAGAAAAAGAAAAAGAAAAAGAAAAAGAAAAAGAAAAAGAAAAGCATAAAATAAAAATTATATTTACATATTATCTTAGAATAACTTTATGTAAAAAAGAATATATATATATATATATATAGCATATTTTGAAAAAACCAGGGATCTACTTACATATGGCGTAAAACTTTAAATTTTACCCCTTTTATAATTTGATGTACGATTAATATTTTAACAACCGATTGTTGATTTAAAGGTATACTCGAATCTATTATGCATGTGAAATTCAAATCAATCTAACGTTTTTATGATATAAATCTAGACTCCAATACTTTTAAATATTTTTAATCTATGTTTAACAATGAAAAATTTTATCACATTAAAACAAATGCTAGACATCTTAAATTAACTTGAAATTTTGCATGTACAGTATATGTGAATAGAGTATAAAATTCAATGGTTGATTAACCAAATTTTATATCGTACATTAAGTTATGAGAAGTTGTAAAACTCATAATCTTACACTCAATGTAAATTCATTCATCCTCTTTTTTAAATTGTAGAAAATATAAGTATATATTTGTATAATATTATCTTTATTACTCTTTCCAAGAAAATTCTGTGGTTATTTTAATCAGTTTGTCATGATCTTTGTCTTTGATGCAAATATGCAAGTAATGAAGATAGAGATGGCAAAATGGGCGAGCGGCACGGAGCCCAACATGGCCCAACCAAATATGGGCCGTGCCAGCACGATCCATATTACTTTTTTAGTGAACTGTGCTAGTACGGTCCATTAGTCATGGACGAGTTGGGCAATCTTTTGGTAGCACATGGCTGGCACGGCACGACCCACCAAAATAGCCCAGTACGGCATAGCCCAAGTGCCAGCACGGCACGACCCGTGTGCTTATTTGGGCCAGCCCATTTTTAATGTAAATTTATAATATATCAATTATATAATTATTCATTTTTATTTAGAAATTTTTGATGATCAAGAATTAGAAAATTTTGATGTTTTGGCATGGCGGAAAAGTAATGTAAATTTATGTCATATGCTTTTCATCATGGCCCGTGACCTCCTTATACTTCCGATATCCACTGTCTCTTTGGAGTTTTGTTTTAGTGCAGGAATGAGAGTTCTTGATGATAGAAGAAGCATATTAGCACCAAAGACCCTTGGGATGTATGTTTGAAAGATTGGTTGGATGTAGAATCTCGTTTACAAAATATAAAAAACTAAGAGGAATCTTCAGACGAAAATGAATAAATTTGATTTTCTTTTTTTTTTTTCATTTTTTTAGGTGATAGATTTTCTTTAGTTTATAATCTAAATTAGTATTTGTAAATTTTATTATTTATAGTGAATAATGTTCCCTTTTCCCGTGGACATAGACATCGTAAGCTGAACCATATAAATTTTTGTGTCGAAACTTTTCATTCTTAATCTAATTTAATCATCAGTATTAAAAAAATAAAATCAAGTAAAAACAAAAAAGATTAAAAAATTAACATTTAATAAAATTCATTGGCCCATGTGCCAGCCCACTGTGACCCATGTGCTGGCACGACACGATTTATATGGACTGAAGACTAGGCTGGGCTTAACCTTCAAAACATATGGGCTGGCACGACACAACCCATATTTTTTTTGGGCTAGCACGATCCAGCCCACGTTTTTGCGGACAGTCCAACTTTTTGGGCTGTACCAGCCCAGCCCGCCCATTTTGCCATCTCTAAATGAAGAACTAAGGAAAATATGAAAAACAATAACTGCGGGAATGACTAGTGAGGAATCCCATAAGCTACGAGGGCCACGCTATCTAAATAAGTGGCTTATCTCTGCTCTTTCCTTCATCCACTCTTTTGGCCATGAGAGGCTTACGCCTTGGATTCCGTCTAAGACCTTTTAGGTCTTTAATGTTACAAAAGTTAGTCAAAATTAATATTAAAAAGAAACCATGGCTTGACTTGACAATTTGAGCTTGTTACAAAGCTCATGTTAAGCTAAAAGCTCCATGAATATAACCGAGTTGAGTTCCAAGTAGAGGTGCTCATGGGTCGGGCCGGACCGGACTTTGGCTTAAGAAAAACAAGAAGTTACCTTGCCCAGGTCAGGCCCGGCCCGACAATTCGGGCTTCACATTATGTCCAAGGCCCGTACAGATTTTAATATATTTGTCCAAGGCCCACATAAAAGCCCGTTCAAATTTTTTTTTGTCTTAAATAAAAATTAAAAAATAAAAATTATAACATTATTTTCTTTAAGCATAAATAAAATTATAGAATAATCTTTATAATTATTTAGGATTATATTTTTTTATTAAAAATATATCTAAAGTGTAATATTTAAAATAATAATCTTATATACATATTTAATATTTCTAAAAATAAAAAATAAAAAAACTATATTATATGAAAAACGGGCCGGGCTTGGGCTTCAAAGTTGTGTCCAAGGCCCAGCCCATTTTAAAAATGGGCTTCATCTTTTGTCCAAGGCCCGAAATTCGGGCCTTATAATATTGTCCAAACCCTCCCATTTTTCGGGTTGGCTTTCGGGTTCGGGCGGGTAGCCCGGCCCTTGAGCAGCTCTAGTTCCAAGATTTGTTTCAAATTTTTATGTTTAATAAATTTCTTATTCTGTTATTTTATATTTATTCATTTAAGTTAAAAATTAGAATAAATTAACAAAATAAGTATAAATATAAACGAGTAATTGCAAATAAAAGGAAAGAAAAAGTTTAAAAATAGAAAATTATAGTTGAATTTTATCTTATTACACAATAAATGAATAAAACGAGTTTTTAATGGGTGAAAATATGGAATTAGTCCTTTAACAATAGAGAAATATTCAATCGAGTCCCCCTACTATAATTTTATAGGCAATTCATCAGTCCCTCTGTCGAAACGTTTAAAAAGTCGTCCGACGGAAAATTTAAAGAAATAAAAAGATTTTGAAAACAAGAAAATGAGTCGCCACTAACCATTCGATTTAGGTAGGTTAGCCACCTGTTTTGACTCCGTTTGACCTAACATAATCTAGAAAGATTACCTTAGGTTAAACAAATGTTGGTCCACGAAAATAAGTTTTGGGTTCGGGAGTCAGTTACGGTCGAGGAAAGATTAGCACCCCCGAAGCGCCCGAAAATCGGTACCATAAAGCCTTGTGAAAATTCGTTTTAGGGTTAATGTCACGCCCCGACCCGCAAGCTCGGTCACGTGACAACCGCCGTACCACCTCGAGATGTGTGCCTCGTCAGGCGGGCAACCAAGATGGCACAAGGCTTAAAAATAAAGGATATTCGAGCAATATATGAAAACATATGAAATATCATAGATAATATAGTTCAAAATATTTAAAATAAAGTGACACATCTTACGGTGCTCCAATGCAGCGGAAAGTATTATTTATAAATACACAAATGTATATGTAAGATGTAATAATATTCCGAGCCAAGATACACACAAAGCAAAAAGGGGTGGCACCTACATAATCGTGTCCACAGTGACGTACTGGGATCACGGACCACCGGGACGTCCGCCGTCCAAAGCCTGATGATTTGACAATAAAAGTGAATGGGGTGAGTACAATATACTTGTACCCAGTGAGAGAGTCAGTTATAAAGACCGATCACCTCAGGCTGGGGATATGAAATAATCCAAAAATCAATTTAATAAACCTTTTACTGAAATGTAGTAAGTCCCAAACCAAATCAAATATTAAATCAATAATAATATTTCCATATGGGCTGGCATCTGAAATTGTCCTAATAAGGTATACCCGTGCACTGGGGTATCTACTGGACCGTCAAGGGTTACTTTATACTTTTAAAACATTTTTCTTTACTCTCTGGCCCATTCCCTTGACGTTTGCCTTGCTGTGGTGGAACACAGCACTCTGGAGTCTTGGCGAGTTTCCCTACGCGCCTCTCGCAATCAGGAGCGACTCACCATGCCCCTCGATAGGCGGTCCACGGCTGAGTATCATGCATGCTCTCAAACTCGGTCCACGCTCCTACATATCGGAGCCCCGAGGACTTCGTTCAATCTCTCATCTCTCAGGGGTATCGTTCCCCAAACAATAATCAATAATATCAATTTATAAAATATTTGATATTCCCACCCTTTAAATCATTTATAAACATGGTGTGTGAGGGTGGACAATTCATACCCCAAAACATATATAAACAATTTAATAAAGCATTTATAAATAAATTTGAAAACGGTTAACCCTCAATGGTCAACCAATATAATCCAAGCCACTCACAAGTGAGGAGAGTTGTATACTCCCCGATTACCCACGAATGCCTTAGCTCAAACTGCAACCGGTCCAAAACTCGTACAATCACGTACCTAAATAATCAAATTAAAATCTAATTTGATTAATAAAGGCATTCAACCAACAATTAAATCATAAAACAAAACCAATTTAAGGTCTCCAAGGTCCAAGAACAAAATTGGACAAGTCCGGAAGTTAATTGAAGCTAATTGGGGTTTAGGGCTACAAAATTACCAAAATGCCCCTAAGCTACAGTACCCAAGTCAACTGATGGCTCATTCCCGGGCGTGAGTGAGCCAAATCGGGAGAGAACTCCCAAAATTTGGCAGCTCCGGCGCGGGACTCGGCAGGTCCGGCGCCGGACCTGATTCCAGCACATGGTCGTGATTGGCCATGCACCAAATCGAGTTCGGTTCGAGTTCGATTCATCATCAATCTGCACCAAAATTGAAACACAGCAAGTTAAACACATGATCTATGGATTCACAGCTTCAAGAACGGAATCAATCCATTAAACATGCTCGAATTTTGAATCAAAACACTAAGGGTTGACATATCTCGGGTAAAACAGAAATCTCAACTTCAATCAACGAATTCTCTTAGCACAGACCATGAAATCAAGCATATAAACTATCAAATTAAAGCTTGATGAGTCTAGAACAACATACCAAATTCCCAGCCACAACCCACGGTTGAATCAAAAGATATGAGGTGATGAACAATCTGTCGCCAAAATTCCAGATTTGTAGATTTGGTGATTTTCTTGGAAACTTTGGTGTTTTGATCTTCAAGGAGGCAAAAGAAGTTGATATTGATGTTTGATTGAGTGTTTGAAGAGGGATTCAAGGTTTGATTTCAAGAGAATTGGAAGAGATCTCGGAGAAAAATGAAGAAAAAGAAGAGAAATGAAAATGGGGCCGAGACCCCTTATAGAATTAACAGGTCCGGCACCGGACCCGTCCCTGTCCGGCGCCGGAGTCAACCATTTCCGAGTTGACTCCGGTCAACGCAGCTCAATTTCTTTGGAATCCGTGTCCAAGTGGGGCCCACATCCCCGGACTTCAATTTTAGGGTTTTTAAGCTTGAAATCGAGCTAAATGAAGTTTAAAACATCCATGGGAAGTCAAATTTGGTATATTGACTAGACAGCAATACATAAATACACAACTTGACACGTGCGGACTAGGTCCGGGCGTGTCAGTTAATAACAAAAATGTTTCTTTTGAACTGAAATAAAATAAAATAAACTAAAATAAAGAATCTACAAATGTCGGAGTAGAACTCCTTTTGATATGGGTTAGTTCACCCTTTAAGAAAATTCAATTTAATGAGATCCGTGAAAAAGAAAAAAAATAAAAGGAAGGTCTCAACGTTGAATAACCGAATTGAGAACTTTCCAAAAAACAAGCTTTAAATCAAAAGTTAAAAATCCATAATTTGTTAAAGAAAAATTTGAGTTTTAAACAAAATTGGATTGAATTTGGAAAGACTCCAATTGTTAATGACTGAATTGAAATCTTTCAAAAAATATTTTTGGATTTTTGAAATTAATGTCAAAATTATCAAATTCCTTTTATTGACAGAAGGATTTTGATTAAAGGCAAGATTTTAGAAAAAAGGGTTTAATTAGAAAGACTCCAATGTAAATGTCTAATTGAAATCTTTCAAAACATTTTTTGATTTTTGAAGATAATGTTGGAATAATTAAATTCCTTTCATTTTTGGATCTCATTTTTAAAACCTTGATTAAAGAAATTAACCAAAGTTTGATTTTGTAAGAAAACCTCAACTATTGATTAAGTTTGAGATTTTCCTAAAGAAGCCATTTTTAGATTTTAAAAATTATGTCGGAATTGAAATTCCTTTTGCTGATAAGGGGATTTTGAAAGAAAACATTTTTTTGGGTTTTTGAAAATTGATATTAATTAAAGAAAGCCTGGAATATTTGATGGAAAAATAAACATGATATGCATGTGATTTTAATGAAATTAAATGGAGAAAATTCATTTTTTTGTTTTTTGAAAGGATAAAAATTCCTCTAAATTTCCACCGTACTTCCGGTGAGAAACTTAAAGAAATTCATATCTTGGTAGACCCTTGAGCATCTCGTACTTCCGAGACACCCTCCGGCTTCCCATGCACATGAATTTTGTGAAAACGATGCACTAATTTCTAAATGCATGAAATGATGGGACAAAATAAACCAAGAAAATGGATTAGCACAAGAAATATATAATTACATATTAAACAAATAATTAATGATGCATGAACTTAATTTCTAAAATGGCACAAAATGATGTAAATGGGCCTAAGCTAAATGACATATCAAAACGTTAACGGGCTTAAGCTAAAATGACATATTAAAATGTTAATGGCCCTATACTAAAATGACATATTAAAATGTTAATGGGCCTAATTACTAAATGTCATGAAATATGAAATGAGCCTAATCCTAATAATGTAAATGGGCTTAATCCTAAAATGCAAATGAACTTAGTTCTAAAATACAAATGGACTTAATTATTAAATGACATAAAATATGTAAGAATGACCTAAAATTCTAAATGGTATAAAAAAATGGAATAACCTAAAATTCTAAAATGGCAGGAAACATTAAAATGGAATAAATATTACGATATTAAAACATTAAAATGACAGTTTATTAAAGAAGCATGTATTAAACAAACCAAAAATCACTAAATCAATTCAAACCCTAATTAATAGCCCAAGCCCGCATGTAAACATGATCCAAAATAAAAGCATAATCCAAACAAACAAATACAACACCTACAGGCCCACTCATCAAAATGAATCAACTAGCCCAACAATTGAATTAGGAACACCAAATCAGCCAAACCATTTAGCAGAGAAAAATTAAAGCCCGAACAAATAAAGACACCAGTCTACGTTGACAAAAGCCCACACAAATAAAAAAAAAAACAAGATTCCACATGCATTCAAACAAAATCATGAACGTAAAATATATTAGTAAATCCAAAACAAAAACTCTTGAAGCCCAATAGAAATAAAGAATGTAGCCCAATACTTACAACTTGAAATACCCCAAAACACAAATGATGATTTCAGCCCATGTCAGCAATAGTTTAGATGAACTTGACCCATGTAACTTGAAAGTCCAAGTTGTAACTAAGAGCAAATCCAAACTTGACCCAAACGGCTAAAAAAAAAACCAACGTGAATAAACAAAATTCTGCGTGACACACCCGGACCTAGCACGACCTTCTCGTACGAACGGAATAGTACAAGATGACGCGAAAATTTAACAATAAGTCGGTCCGGCCGTGTCAAGTTTGAAGAGAAGATAAGCTTAAGACAAGACGTAGTTGGAAGATAAGATTGGTGACCATGCATGGAATCTCTAAGTGGACTCCTTGAAGTCCATAGCCAATGGATTGGAGGTCCATTGGTGAATTGGTCGGTGGATCGGGCCAATAATCAAAGTTTTGAGAGATTTTAAGAGAAGAGAAAGTTTGGCCCGGGGCCCGAGTAGACCCGGTGCCAGGTTCCCCTATAAATATGGGGGAGATGAGCTCTCCCCCTCATTTTCTCTCTTTTCTCTCTTCTCTCCTTTCTCTTTTCTCTCAACCGCTCACGGGAGCAATTTTGGACTTTTGGCCGATCCGGAAAAACAGACCGCCAGTTCAAGGCGAGATCTTGGTGAGTTGTTCTTAACTCCTTGATCTTCATTTTTCCAAGTTTGTACGCTTATCCATGCATTGGTCTAGGAGAAATCCAAGCTCAAAGTTAGTTTCAGCTTTTTGTTAGCTTTTAAGTTTAGATTTGAGATTTAGGGACTTTGAGCTTGTAATTCTCGTTTCTGCTCTGATAAACGTGTCGTGGGAGGTGTGAGGAACCTCCATCTCGAATTTCACGCGAAACGGTGGACCGAGGGGCTCGGGATCCGAGGAAATGCTCAGATCCCGAGAAGGGCCGAGCGGCTCCCGCGCGGGAGCCGCGTCTCTCCCGACCGCCTGGCCGAGTCCCGCGTGGGACTTGGCCAAATTGGCCACCCGCGCGGGTGGGCCTTTGCCGGCCCAATCCGTGGCTGGGCCCACGGGTTCCTAGGGGCATTTTCGTAATTTTTTCTCCAAGTGTCCAATTTTACCCCGGAACCTCCCGGACACTTTTCTAAGCCCCGAATTACATCCAAGCCCAGTCTTAGGTCATGTTAGAGCCTCATAGGTGCATTCATAAATTTATTTATGAATGCTAATGTATATTTCTGTGTACTAGGGCTCCGGTTGAATCGAGTGCGGCGATACCCCGAAGGCTAAGCTACATGGAGCGCTTGGGAGTATACGATTCTCCCACTACTGTGAGTGGCCTAGACTTCTTTGTGTAGCCACTGGGGGAAAGGGCTTTAAAAATGATTTTAAAACATAAATGTTTTTCAAAAGAAGTTTTTGGGATATGGGAAATCCACACACACACACATGTGCTTGTGATATACCCACAGAGTGAGTGGGATGTTTAAAAATAAATATAAGTATTATGTGTGTGTGTTTGTATATATTTTAAATATGTATGTTGTATATATATATGTTTTTAAAATATTATTATTATGATTATTGAGGGTACGATGCCCTCGGGAGATGAGCGACTGAGAGGGTTCCTCGGGGCTCCAATTTGCGGGAGCGTGGACCGAGTTTGAGAGCATGCATGATACTCAGCCGTGGACCGCCTATCGAGGGGCACGGTGGGTCGAGCCCGGTTGGGAGAGGCGCGTAGGGAAACTCGCCAGAGCTCCAGTTTGCTATGTTCCACCACAGCGAGGCACCACCGAGGGAAAGGGCTAGAGAGATAGAAAGAGAAGAATACTATAAATGAGAAAAGAGATAGCCCTCGGTGCAGTGAGGCATAAGACGACCGGCGGGTCGCACCTCCAGTATGATAGAGATGCCAACCCATTTTATGTATGTATATATATATTTATTTATAGTGTTTTTAAAGGAGGGTTCTCAGCAAGAGAGCCAGAAAAGAATTTTAAAAGAAAAATATTTATTTTATTATTATTTTATTTTATTTTATTCTGGATTTCCCTTATCTGCCCTAACCCAGATGGAGATTCTTAGAACCTCTGTCACTCACCTGTATCCAATGTGGATGGATGCAGATCTGCGAATTGGAGTCAGCTATAGAAAAGAGGCTCATTAGAAGGCGTCGGTGGCTTAGGCTTAGAAGTTTCCGCTGTGTAGGTATTCTCTCAATTAGTCCACTGGCATTATTTTTACAGTTAATTATTTTATTAAATATTTTCTAATTAAAGTTTTAGTTTTATTTGACAGCGATGATGCCCATTTATGCCTTGCGGTGCCTTAGGTGCGTGACTGGCCAGCACGTACTTCGAGGCAGCGCGGCGGTTGCCACGTGGCCGGCTCGGAGCGGGTTGGGGCGTGACACTGCGCATCCCAAATAGCGATAGAATCTGAAAATTGAACTTTTATACTTAAAATATAGCACCCAACAAATACAATCAAAAGCATTCGGGCGAACAGGAATCAAAGCCCAATATAAAATAATAAAGTTCAAAACAAAATCTAAAGGTTTAAGAACTTACCCCACAACAGCAAAGTAGTGTGCGTTTGGACCTTTGTTGCCTATGTCTTCCTTGTCCTCTTTTCTTCGCTTTGTTTCACCTGCAGCCGCTTTTTCTTTCACTCCCGAATAGAAAGAATCATCGATCGTTGGTTTCTACTTTCACCGGCGATGGGACACCACTTATTTTTCTTCCCTAAATGAGTCTTTTTCTTTCTTATCTCTTCAAAACTCTCCAAAGCTTTCTTCCTCCATGTTTCCCAGTCGTTGCAACCGCCACCACGCTTCACCATCAACCATCATGCCGGACTTCCAACGAGCCTTAACGGATCCCTCGATTTTCGAAAATGCTCTCTTTTCACTTTTAAACACTAATCCGAAGTCTGTTCCTTCAAAATCTTCATCAAACCTTCTAGATCTAGCTAGTAAACCCAAAGATTCAAGCCTCCGGTACTCCGATCTCCACCGTCCGATGAGGCTGGGATTCAAATATGCATTTACCCGTGACAAAGGCTACCTCTTTACCGTAGCGATTTGGCAACTGATGCTCCATTCATCGTTTTCCCCAAAACCCAAAACTTTAGCTTTTCTTTTTTTTTGAAACTTGCTAGTGTTTTTTTTTTGTTTGAGGATTTTGAAGTCTATTGATTTGAGTTCTGATTTTGTGGAGGAAGAATAACAAGTAGGATTTGTTGGTGGCCATAAAACAAGAGGGATAGATTTCGGTTTGACAGGGAAACAAAGGTAGAGGGGTTTTTTTTCCTATGGCTTCCTTCTTGCTTATCTGTATCTCTACTTTCCTTTTTTTTTCTTTTTTTTATTCCCCCCTTCCTACGTTTTTTCTTTGGTTGGCCCCCCCTTGTGATGATGGTGCTTTTTTTTGTTTTAGTAAGGCTGAGAACGGAAAGCAACAAAGGATTTAGGGACTCAATAGGGCTCAATGGGGGACATACCGCCGACTGCATTAAGGGAATCTCGGAGCTGAGTGAGAGTGCTGCTTGTTGCTCCTTCCAACATCATATCCAATTGTCTCATATCAAAGCCCACTCCATTCCAAATAGTAATCCAAAGAAAAGAAAAGAAAAAACAATGAAGTAAAATAAGAATAAAATCAAATTCAAATAAATCAAATAAATAAAGAAAATAAGAAAAGTAGGAAGAAAAGAAATTAAATAATAAAAATAGGGTGTCTACAGTTGCCCCTCTTGGAGCGTTTTCTAAGAACCTTGAAGTTTGCTTCAAGATAATTAGGAAATGGTCCAAGACGTAGACACCATGTGTTTTTAGAACTTTTCAAAAGCCAAAACTTGGTCTCCAAATGAATCAAATGCCATCAATTGGTCTTTAAATGAAACGAGAGCCATGACTCGATCTCTCACTAAACTAAATGAATCTTCAGAACCTAAACTAAGTCTTCAACTAAATCAAGAACCATGACATGATCTTTAAATGAAACGAGTGCCATGATTCAGCCTTTTTTTAAATGGAACAAGTGTCGTGATTCGGTCACTAAAATGAAACGAGAGCCGTGATTCGGTCTCCCAATAAACTAACTGAACTTCGAGAACCTACATTAGGTCTCAAAATGAAATAAGTGCCGTGATTTGGACACTAACTGCAACGAGAGCCGTGATTCGATCTCCTAATGAACAAATTAAACTGAGAGAACCTAAATTAGGTCTCAAAATGAAACAAGAGCCATGATTTGGTCTCTTAAATGAAATAAGTGCCGTGATTTGGACACTAACTGTAATGAGAGCCGTGATTCAGTCTCCCAATAAACTAATTAAACTGAGAGAACCTAAATTAGGTCTCAAAATGAAACAAGAGCCATGATTTGGTCTCTTAAATGAAATAAGTGCTGTGATTTGGACACTAACTGTAATGAGAGCCGTGATTTGGTCTCCCAATAAACTAAATGATCCTTAAGAACCTAAAATAGGTCTCAAAATGAAATAAGAGCCATGATTTGGTCTTTTAAATGAAATAAGTGCCGTGATTCGGTCACTAAATGAAATGAGAGCCGTGATTTAGTCTCCCAATGAACTAAATGAATCAAGAGCCATGGCTTGGTCTCTAATAATTTAACCTAATTTTGCAAAAATCCCATGGAAGGGCAAATGACTTTTGTAAAGTTTGTGGAAATTTAGATAGAACCAAAACTTGACTCATGTGGAAATGAGCACTTAACTTTGAAAAAGATTGGATGGAACCAAAACAAAATCATATGGAAATGAGTATTTAATTTTGAAAAGAAGTTTGGACGGAACCAAAACAGACTCATATGGAAATGAGTTTTTTAGAAAAGGAGTTTGGACGGAAACAAAACTGACTCATATGGAAATGAGTTTTTAATTTTGAAAAGAAGTTTGGACGGAACCAAAACAGACTCATATGGAAATGAGTTTTTAATTTTGAAAAAAAGTTTGGACGGAACCAAAACTTGGCTCATGTGGAAATGAGGAGTGATTTCTTCAAAAGTTCGTAAAAATTTGGATGGAACCAAAATATACTCATATGGAAATGAGTAAAAGTTTTGTAAAAGTTGGATGGAATCAAAGTGAACTCATACGGAAATGAGTGTCATTTTTTGAAAAGGTTGGTATCAATTTGGATGGAACCAAAGCAAACTCATATGAAAATGAGAATTGATTTTTGAAGAATTGGTCGAGGCTAACACTTGACTCACATGGAAATGAATAGTATCTCATAGAGAACATTTATTTTAACATCAATCTCACAATAGATACTATAGTTCAAAAAGGTTAATGTTTGAAAACATCATGCATTTGTGCTTGATTCAGTGTTGAAATTAAAGGAGGAGTTGTAGACACCCCATTTCAAATTATTCAATTTCTTTTATTACAACTTCCTTACTTTATTTATTTGATTTTATTATTATTATTTTATTTACTTATTTATTATTATTACTTTAGCCTTATATTTTTCTTTCTTTTCTTTACTTTGCTGCTTCGAATAGAATGGGTTTAGAAGGTTGAAGCTGGCATTCGAATTGGATATATATTTCTGAAGACTACATACTGAGGCCCAAGTCTGGCCTCACTACACATCATCAGCTAGCTAAGCCATCATTCCCAAATAAAAAAAAATAAAAAATAAAAAATAATAATAATTAAAAAAAACTGACAAAGAGAATGGGCTGCCTTACTTGTTTCTAAGGATCATTCGTCGCCCAAGGTTCGTCTGTTTGAAGGATAGATTTACAAGTTCCGAGACAATCCTTGAGATAAGGGGAAGATAAGATTTGCTGGAGGAAAGGAGATTTTTGAGGGAGGAGATAAGATTTGCTGGAGGTTAAAAGGAGATTTTCGAAGGAAAGGAGATTTGGAAGAGGAGAGAGGGAGATTGCAAAAAAAAAAAAGAAGAGGAGATTTTTCTGGAAGAGAGAAAGAAAAAAACACAGGGGAGCTCTGTGAGGAGAGGGGGAAGAAGAGGAGAGAGGGAGATTGCAAAAAAAAAAAAGAAGAGGAGGAGATTTTTCTGGAAGAGAGAAATAAAAAAGTGCAGGGGAGCTCTGTGAGGAGAGGGGGAAGAGAAAGAAAAACACAGGGAGATTTTTCTGGGGGTTGAGGAGGATCGTTCGATGCTCTGCGAAGTGCACCATCAACCCGCTCGTCTCCCTGAGCATTGCTCGTCGCCCTGAGGAATCACGTGCCAGCTTGACGCTCTGGGAAGTGCACCATCAGCCCGCTCATCGCCCTGAGGATCCGCTCATCGCCCTGAGGATCCGTTAATCGCCCTGAAGATCTGCATGCAGCCCGCCTGTTGCCCTGAGGATCCGCGTGCCAGCCTGACGCTCTGCGAAGTGCACCATCAGCCCGCTCATCGCCCTGAGGATCTGCTCGTCGCCCTGAAGATCTGCATGCCAGCCCGCCCGTCTCCCTGAGGATCCGCGTGCCAATCCGTTTGTCGCCCTGAAGATCTGCTTGCCAGCCCGTCCATCGCCTTGAAGATCTGCGTGCCAGCCGGCTCGTCGCCTTGAGGATCCGTGTGCCAGCCCGCTCGTCGCCCTGAGGATCCGTATGCCAGTCCGCTAGTCCCCCTAAGGATCTGTGTGCCAGCCCGCTAGTCACCCTGAGGATCTGCGTGTCAGCCCGCGAATTGCACCATTGATCCGCTCGTCGCCCTGAGGATCCACGTGCTAGCCTGACGCTTTGCGAATTGCACCATCGGCTCGTTCATCACCCTGAAGATCTGCGTGCCAGCCCGTCCATCGCCCTGAAGATTCGCGTACCAGCCTGCTCATCGCACTAAAGATCTGCGTGCCAGCCCGCTTGTCGCTCTGTTAACCCGCGTCTTGACCCAACTCGATCGCAGTAATCCGCTTTCCATTTTTTTTTCGGTATTTTCCTAAATTAGTTTTAATTTAAGTCCATTCTTATTTCATTTACATGATAATTCATGTCATTTAGCTTAGACCCATTCATGTCATTTATGCTATTTTAGAAATTGAGTTCATGCATCTTTAATTATTCGTTTAATATATACTTAATATGTATTCTTGTGCTAACCCATGTCCTTAGTTTATTTTATCACATCATCTTATGCATCTAGAAGCTAGTGCATCGTTTTCGAAAAAAATCATGTGCATTGGAAATTCCAATGATAGGGGATCGGAGGAGACCTCGTGATTACGAGGGCTTCAAGGGTTCTCTTAGGTGAGGGTTTTTCGAGATAACCTTATCGGAATTCCAATCGGGCCTCAAAAGGCTTCAATATAAATTTCCGTCTATTCTAAAAAATAAAAAAATGATTTTGTCCATTATTTTTTTTAAAAAAATCATTTGTATATCACATCATGTTCATAATTTTCTCCAAATTTCAAAAGTTTTTTACAAATTTCGTTTCTTAAAGAAAACCCAAAAAAATGTTCTCTTTTAAAATTCCCCTTATCAGCAAAAGGAATTTCAATTCCGACATTGTTTTAAAAATTTAAAGATGTTTTTTAGGAAAATCTCAAACTTAATTAATAGTTGAGGTTTTCTTACAAAATCAAACTTTGGTTTATTTCTTTAATCAAGGTTTTAAAAATGAGATCCAAAAATAAAAGGAATTTAATTATTCCGACATTATTTTCAAAAACCAAAAAATATTTTGAAAGATTTCAATTAGACCTTTACATTGGAGTCTTTCTAATTTAACCCTTTTTTAAAAAATCTTGCCTTTAATCAAAATCTGTCTACCAATAAAAGGAATTTGATAATTCCGACATTAATTTCAAAATCCAAAAAAAATATTTTTGAAAGATTTCAATTTAGTTCTTAACAATTGAAGTCTTTCCAAATTTAACTCAATCTTTTTCAAACTTATTTTTCTTTAAATTAAAATTTATCTTTGGCAAATTATTTGTTTTAACATTTTGATTTTCAAAGTTTATTATCGGAAATTCTCAATTTGGTTATTCAACATTGGGAACTTTCTGACCAAGTTTCAATACGGATCTCATTAAATCAAATTTTCTTTAAGGGAGAATTAACCCATAGCAAAAGGAGTATTACTCCGACATTTTAACTTTTAGTTTTTAAATTATTCTCTTCTTCTTGAAAACGTTTTGTCATTAACCCTAAAATTGATTTTCAAAAGACTTTTGTGGTACCGATTTTCGGGCGTTTCGGGGGTGCTAATCCTTCCTCGAACGTAACCGACTCCCGAATGCAAAATCTGTTTTCATAGACCAATACCTGTTTGACCTAAGGTAATCTTTGTAGATTATGTTAGGTTAAATGGAGTCAAAATAGGTGGCTAACCTACCTAAACTAAATGGTTAGTGGCGACTTCTTTTCTTATTTTCTCGTTTTCAAATCTTTCTTTATTTCGCCAAATTTCCCATCAGACGACTCTCCAGACGTTTCGACAGATTGGCGACTCCACTGGGGACGCGCGAGAGTCAAGCCAATTTTCAAAATCTTTTTCTATTTTTGGGTTAATAATAAAATTTTTACACGACATCATGCATTGCATTGCACCTCATGTCATTTATTGCATCCATTTTTCAAAAAAAAAAATAAAAAAAAAATAAAAAAAAACTTTTTCAAATTGCATGATGCATCTACATCCTCTCATTATTTTCATTTTTACATTTTATTCATTATATCCTGATGTGCATATTTGTGAGTGTGAATCATGCTTGCTTTCCGTTTCTTTTACTCACTTTATTTATGGTTGTTGTTTGAATTGGACTGATCGTTTGCTCAATCTTTGTTAGTGACTATGCTTTGTTCCCTCTTTATTTAAGCAACAATGAAAGTGGTTGATAAAGGTTTGTTGTTCCTCCCACACACCACGTTAACTCACAAAAGTCTGGGATTCCAGATTCACCCTTTTACACTTGAGGCCTGGGATTCCGGTAGTCACCCTCTCTAGGAAAGTTAGGGGAATGCCTCACCTCATTTTGTTCCTTAAGAATAACTTGAGATCCCATGTGTCTTAGAATCACAGAGCCAGCACGTAGCACCTTTGTGAGGATACCGAGCCTAGGTAGAGCCAAACCATCTCTCGAGAGAACCTTTTTAGGACACAAGGAGGAACGCTTTCTACCTTTGTCAAATCCTTTCATTTAGTATTGTATATATTATTGCTCGTTAATTATCTTTCATTATTTCTTTCATAACCTCATATTGACGCTTTTCTTTTTATCTTGTTTTGCTTTTTCTTTGTTTTCTCGCTCTCCATGTTACATTCCATTTTGCATTTCTTGCCCGGTTCATCCATAACAAAGTTATCACTAAAGGAATTTGATCATGGCGGAAGAGGGAGAGATAGTAGAAGAGGAGGTAAAGGCCGTTCATATGGAGGTTGATTTGGAAGAGGCTGTTATTTTTGATCCTACCTGTAGACACTTATTTTTTGCTTTAGTCAACTAGTTAATCTTAATTGATTAATTGATTTGCCCTCTTTCAAAGTTTCAATTCTGCTTACCCTTTTTAGTTTAGCTTATTGTTGGTCATTTACTATTACTGTTATTATTATTATTATTATTATTATTATTTTATTTTGATCTCATTTTATTTTCTTGCAGATAATTTCGAATCAAGAAAAAAAAAAGGGGGAAGATAAGTGGGTCAACTCAATTTCCATGCAAAGCCGAGCGAGTTGGGAATCAACCGAATCGATTCAGTCATGGTGCGAATATATATATATATATATATAGATATGTATATATATTTATATATTTATATTTACATACATATGTATATTTATGTATAAATATCCATGTGTGTATAAATATTTTTATATATCTATATATACTTATATATATATATTTATATATGTATATATATATGAATGTATAAGTATATTTATATTTATATATATATATATACATATATATTAATGTATATTATATATACATATATATATATATATCTATATATATATCAAGAGCCAAGCCGGGACCACTTACCATGCAAAAAAAAAAAATGACAAAAGAAGCCTTGCAGAAACTAAGAAACCACCACCATGCAAAACAAAAAATGCTCCCACACAAACTGCACACTCCTCCTCCATGCAAACCATTTACCATGAAAAACAAAAATGCTCCCATACAAGCCATGCAAAAATGGTGAGTTGTGCTCTCTGCCCATGCTTGTGAGCGGCTACCGTGGAAGAGCACCGGCGCTGCTCCTCTGCTCGTCGCCGCCGAGACAAGCCATATGGCCACAGCAGCAGCTGCTCATCTTCACGGTTGCTACAGCAGCAGCAACCATAGCAGCAACGAAACAGCCACGGCCTCCACCAAAACCACCCCACCCTCAGGCCAGCAAGCTCACGACAACAACCCCTCCTCCCACGTAAGCCACCATCCATGCAACTCCATGCCACTGCTCCACAGCCACCAGAACTCCAACGATAACTCTGTGGTGGTTTCTAATGAGCCTGCTCCCAAGAACCAACTCACTCTCAATGTTCGAAAGCCCGTTTCTTCCCTCTCTAAAGATCGCCACACCAAAGTGAATGGCCGTGGCCTCCGAGTTCGGATGCCAGCCCTTTGTGCGGCATGGATCTTTCAGTTGACCCGAGAACTCGGCCACCGCTCCGATGGTGAGACCATCGAGTGGCTGCTTTGTCAAGCTGAGCCTTATATCATTGCCGCCACGGGCTCTGGCACCGTCCCTGCAGCTACTGAAATCTCTTATGCCGCTGGATCCACGACAAGTTCCGCTTCCTCGGCTTCGGTTTCCTGTCAAATGCACCCGGTAGGGGTTGGAAGCGGCGGTGCAATAATGGCGGGGATGTATACCATGACGGTGCCAGCGACCAGCTGTCGGTTGGACTTGTGCCAACCAATGGGGTTTCATTATTCAGCTGCAGAGTTCTGCAGAAGAGGCGAGAAAGTTTGAAGAACTGCACAAACAAAGTGGCTCACATGCTGAGTCTGAGAGAGCTCTGGAGCTTGAAAGATTGCTTGAAACTGCAAAACTTAGCATGAAAGAAATGGAAGAACAGATGGTTTCCCTGAAGGAAGAACACGAGGGCCTACATGAGAAGGTTGTTGAAAACCAGAAGGTTGATGCGCCCTTCAAAAAGCACTACAGCAGAACTTTCTGCTTCTAAGGAGGAGTTGGCACTTTCTAAATCGTTAGTATTGGACTTAGAGCAAAGGCTCACTTCCAAGGAAGCTCTTATTAATGAACTGACTCAAGAGTTGGACCTGAAAAGGGCTTCAGAATCCAAGGTGAAGGAAGATATCTCTGCTCTCGAGAATACTTTTGCTGCCACTAAAGAAAATCTTCAAGCGAAGATTTCTGAGTTGGAAGACATCAAGTTGAAACTAGAGGAGGAAGTCAAAGCAAGGGAATTAGTTGAAGCTGGGCTGAAAGACCAAGAAATACGGGTCTCAACTGTACAGAAAGAATCAAGTAAATTGCTGAAAGGAAAAGAAGCTCTTGTAGCAACCATCGAAGACCTCAACCATAATGCAGCAAAGATGGAGGAGCTATGCATCGAAGTTGAAGAAAAATTGAAGGTTTCAAATGAGAATTTCTCCAAAATTGATTCTCTCTTGACTGAGGCTTTGTCTAATAATGAGGAGCTTCAACAGAAACTGAAATCTCTGGAAGAGCTTCATAATGAATCTGGAGCTGCTGCAGCAACTGCTACTCAAAAGAATCTTGAGTTAGAGGATACAGTTCGAGCTTCAAATGAAGCAGCAGAAAATGCAAAATTGAAACTGAGGGAGCTTGAGGCACGTTTTTATAGCGGCTGAGTAGAGAAATGTGGAGCTTGAACAACAGTTAAATTTGGTGGAACTTAAAGGGTTTGAAGCTGATCAGAAAGAACTGAAAGAATTCTCTAAGAAAATATCAGAGCTCAGCACAAAGTTCGGAGAGGCTGAGGAAGAAAAGAAACTGCTGAACAGTCAAATGGAGGAGTACCAGGGGAAGGTGGCTGAGCTAGAATCAGCTCTAAACCAGTCAGCAGCTCGGAACTCAGAGCTTGCGGAGGAGTTGAAGATTGCTCTGGAGTGAAGTGTTGAACATGAGGATCGAGCTAATATGAGTCATCAACGCAGCCTTGAGCTAGAGGATCTATTCCAGACATCCCATTCCAAATTGGAGGGTGCTGACAAAAAGGTCAATGAATTGGAGTTGTTACTTGAAACAGAGAAGGCAGCAGCTGAGGACCTCGCCAACACATAACAGCTACTCCCTCTGCCAGCGGGATATCCCAACATGTGATAACATCCAGCTGCGCCATTCTATCACCGACCAGCTTGTACCCTTGCAGAGGACAACGAACATGGGCGGCCAAAAGGATAGCAAAAAAAAAAGAAGAAAGAAAGAAGAGATCAGCAACCGATAGGAGTAAGAAAGGATAAAAACAAAGAGTACAGGCCAAAAAGAAAAAAAAACTATCTGATGATAAGATAAGAAAAGATAAGAATCATTGATGAGAGAAAAAAAAGGAGAATATAAAAAGGAACCGTTTTTAGTAAGTGGGGGGGATTCCATTCGGCTATGAAAAGAGGAGAGCACGGAGAGAATAGGGGAGGGGCTTCAGCCATTCTTTCAAAGAAAAAAGATAGAAAAGAGAGGAGAGGAAGTACACGAGAGAGAGCATTTTTCAAAGGGAGCTTCAGCTCTATTTCAAACGCAAAAAAAAAGAAACAGAGAAAAAAAAAGAGAGAGGAGAGTACACTGGAGGCAGAGGAACCAGTCTTCAAAAAAGAGAGCAGAGAGGGTTCGAAAATAAAAAAAAGAAGGAGAAGAAAGGCAGTCCGAAAAAAAAAAGAGGAGAAGCTTTCTGTCACGCCCCGACCCACCCGGGGTCGGCCACGTGGCAACCACCACGCTACCTCGAAGTACGTGCCTGCCGGTCACGCACCAGAAGCACCGCAAGGCATAAAAATGAATATCATCGCTGCAAAACAACTAAAACTTTAATTAAAAATCATTTAATAAAATGTTTAATTTATAAGCAACACCAGTAGATTAATTTAAAAGAATACCTACACAGTGGAAACCACTAAACCTAAGCCACCGACATCTTCTAGTGAGCCTCCATTCTATTGGCTGACCTCGTACGCGGATCTGCATCCATCCACACAGGATACAGGTGAGTGACAGAGATTCAATGGGTCTCCATCAGGGTTAGAGAAAACAGGGGTAATCCAAAATATATTAAATACCAAAAAAATAATCTAAAATTTAAACAACTTTGTTTTATTATTTCCTGTGTCAAATCTCCAGGAGTGAATAAAACAAATTTTGTTTTCTAAACCTCTTTTGAAATCCTTCCAAGGAGTATTAAATTAACATCTTTAATAATTAATTAAATACTCATGGGCTGGCATCTGAAATTGTCCAAATAAGGTATACCCGTGCACTGGGGTATCCACTGGACCGTCAATGGTTACTTTATACTTTTAAAACATTTTTTACTTTACTCTCTGGCCCATTCCCTTGACGTTTGCCTTGCTGTGGTGGAACACAGCATTCAAGAGCCCTGGTGAGTTTCCCTACGTGCCTCTCCCAACCAGGCTCTACTCACCGTGCCCCTCGATAGGCGGTCCACGACTGAGTATCACGCATGCTCTCAAACTCGGTCCACGCTCCCGCAAATCGGAGCCCCGAGGAATTCCACTCAATCTCTAATCTCTCAGGGGTATCGTTCCCCAATAATCATAATAATAATAATAATATCATTTCTTATATAAATATTAAAAACATGTAAACACACACAAACTTTTGTATCTTTAAAATCATCCCATCTCCATAAGTGGGCGTATCACAAAGTAAAAGTGTGTGTCGTGGATTACCCTTATCTCAAAACCGTTGTAAACCCTTTTAAAAACAATTTATGTTTTTAAAACATTTTGCCCTAGTGGCTAAGCACTGAAAACTAAGCCACTCACAGTATTGGGAGAATCGTATACTCCCAAGCGCTCCATGTAGCTTTAATCTCCGGTGCATCGCCGCATTCGATTATCCGGAGCTTTAACACATGCAAATATACGTTAGCATTCATAATTACATTTATGAATGCAATTATGAGGCTCTAACATGACCTATGACTGGGCTTGAATATGATTCGGGGCTTAGAAAAGTGTCCAGAAGGTTCCGGGGTAAAAAACCAAAATGCCCCGGGGGCCCGTGGGCCCCACACCCGGACTAGGCTGGGCCCCACACGGGTTGGGCCAAATTCTACTCGAAATCGGGCTCAAAAAGCCCACCTATGAGATATTTATACATTATAATGATATAATATATAAATATCTAAGATTTAATAATAACATATATAAATATCTAAAATATATTAATATAATATATAAATATCTTTTAATATAATAATAATATATTAAAAATATCTAAACAGGGACTCGATCGACCAGTTCTTCAGCCGGTCTCTCCCCCAGTTTTCGCACTCGTTTCTCCTCCTTTCGACGTACAAACTTAGAGAGGCGATCCTCATGGCATCCACAACGGATATGCCGAGGCAGAAACGAGAAACACCGGTCCAATTTTTCCGTAGATCGAGATTTAGCCCAAATTGACTAAATCTCTGATGTACTCACACCCGGTGCACAAAAATGTGTTAAAACGGAATGGGACGTAGAATAAGGTGAATACTATAACACACTAAAAACTCATCTTATTCCATCGGCCCGAAATCCACTTATTTGAGTTTAAAGTTTTAATCCGGTTAAAAGTTAAAAACTTGGATCTAGGCTAAACCGATGCATGGTTGTGCGTACAAACTTAACATAACGTAGATCGAGGTGAGAAGAACAACATACTGGAAACTCACCTTGATCTGATAGCTGGGCATGTACCGATTTGCCAATTGTCCAAAATGCCTCTGGTCGGCTCCAAAGAGAAAAGAAGAAAAAAGAAAGAAAAAGAAAAGAAAGAAAGAAAAAAAAATGAAGAAAGGTTCGGCACCCCCCCTCCCCTATTTATAGGGGAGCCCGACGCCGGGTCCACTCGGGCCCCGGGTCAAACTTTTTTCCCTTTTTGAACTTTCTTTCGTTTTCACCCGTTGGCTAAATCCTTTGCTTTCTTGTGCCAACGGGGTCCATAATATATTTCTAGGGACTTATTTGGAGGTCTTTTTGGCATTTACTAATTTCCATGCACGGTTAATTACTTTATCTTCAAACTCCGTCTTATCCTAATTTAAACTTCTCTTCTGACTTGACACAGCCGGAGCGACTTATTATTCAATTATTACGTCATCTTATACTATTCCGCTCTTACGAAAAGGTCGTGCTAGGTCCGGGTGTGTCAACTCTCCCCTCCTTCTAAAAATTTCGTCCTCGAAATTAAATAAGGTGCCTTGGGGAGGTTCGGCTTCCATTTGAAGCCCTCGTTTCGTTTTCGAATAGTGTTCTCCTCACTACTCGTCGCTGAAGTCTACCCCGCTGAAGTCTACCGCGCTTCCGCTGCTTACTCTGATCATTCTCTCTCTCAAGAGTGGTTTCATCGTTCCTTTACTCTTGAGTTTGAACCTCTTCTTTTCTTAACGTAACCTACCCTTACCACTTATGGGTTAGGTTTTCTTTAATCCAAGTGTTTCACTCGGAGGGTACCCTTACCACTTATGGGTTACACTTTGTTCTTATCCCATCCTTCAAATCTCTCTTGGTGAGACTATCTTTTTTGTTTCTTTTAAGGTTCTGCACCTCTTACTCTTCTTAGGAATTCCTTCTCCTTTTTCATTACCATTGCCTCTCACTTTGAGGCCATTCTCTGACACGTTTCTGGCTGTTTCGTGGTCTTGTACTCATCTTTGTAGCCAAGTTATCGGGAAAGACCTTCACTTAACTCCCTCACCTTTACAGCGAGGATGCGGCGAGTTAAATATCTTTCCCCCTATCTTGGTTTCGTTTCTCATTTCATCTCTTGCTTCATTCTTTCTCTTTTGCACTTCTTCTATTCAAATCTCATGGCGTATGAGTCGAGCTCTAATACATATTGGCCCACACTTGGCCATATCATAACAGAGGAATCAGAGACCATGCCCTCTCGGCTTTCACAAGCTGACCCACTCTCTGACCGCCCATCACAATCACAAGTAGGCCCTCGGCCCATCATATCACATATAGGGCCCATGGCCCATCACATCTCTCCTCCTCACAAGGATGGAGAACTCTGGAAGGTCTCATGCTCTCCCCAATCACATACTGGGTCGGTCCTCTCGAGTGGTCATCACAGAGATCCTCAAGATCTCGATCTCTGATCCTTTCTCACATAGGGACGCCTCACATGGCTCCCAAGTCAATCATACTTGAGCCTCGACCTCATACCCATTCATACCATTTCTCTTGCCTCTTAGGCTTCCTTAAATTTTATTTTCTTGAGGTATTCAATTCAGGAGGTGTCGCGCGTTTCTCTTCCTTTCGACTTCTTTCCTTCACATTAGCTTCAATGCTAATGGTTGATCACGTTTCCTCCTTTCATCAACAGTAATTCCTGGGGTTTCCATATCCCCATCTCTTTCCTTTTTATTCGCCCACTTCTATTGTGGGGTCCACATTTCTCTTGCCTTCTCGTCACAACGAGACTAGGCCAAACACGCATATCAAACCCTTGCGGTATCCTTTGTAGCTTCATTATCTTCGCATTCTTCTCTCTTAAAGTATCTCGTCCCTTACTTGATTCTGCCCTTCTCTTGGGTCAATTGTCACTTCTTGGCATCGTTTACAGTTCTCGAAATCTTCATATCCTTTCCATCCTTCACAATTCCTTACCTCGATCCACGTGATCATTCACGTTGTATCTAGGGTTTCCTTTACCTTGCCTTCATTCTTCTCTCTTCGCTTTCTTCTCTGACTTTCTTCATCATTATATTCCTTATTCCTCTTTTCTTCTAGCACCTTTGATCCTCTTAGGTGTTAGAACTTCCTTTTGGTTTTTCATACTGGCTGTGCTCATAGAAGTTTATGAGCTTGATCTATTCCTTTCCTTATTCCTGTACTCCTTCCATTGAGTACACGGGGTTCTTCCTTATTACCATTTTCTGTCTCAGTTCGCACATCTCTTGCTTTACACATGTGGGTTTCCTTTCTCTTAACCATCTTTGGCTCTTAATCCATTGATATCTCTTCTTTGGCTTTTGATGTCATGGTTTATTTATCGTGGGCAACACCTTTCTTTATTCTTATTACCTTTCTATCTTGCCCACGTCAAGCTAACTCCACCTTAGCTTGGTTTGACTTCATCTCCCACATCCTTTCTTCATTTGTCATTCTTCGAGGAGTTTATCCTCAAGTTAGCTTACTCCCCTCTTTCTAAAAGATTTAACTTATCTTCCATATTCTTCAACCTTATACTCTTAATTCCTTCTATCTCACACTTATGCCACGTCTTGATCCTTTGTATTCTCCGGTTCTAACCATTATTCTGGTTTATGCTCAATCACCTTTTTGTCTTCTCCAGTTTCAATTATCATCAATTCATCCTTGTTTTGTCTTCACTCTTTCTTCGACTCTTACTTAGGTCGATACACTTTTCTTCATTCTCTGTGTTTGATTATCTTTAAAGTTCCCATCATCATCATTATTCTTATCCTTTGTTCACTCTTGTTTGTATTTCCATTTCTTGGTATTCTCACTTCTTTTGCTTGCCCTTTTCTTATTTCTTCCTCTCTTAACTTACATCTTTATTCTTTCGCTTCCTTTCCAATCTCTTCCATTCACTCTTTACTTGTATCATCCACTATCACCCATTATCCATAGGGATGCAATCTTCTTCCTTCACTCGTTTCCTACGAGCGCTCCTTCTCTTATATTTTCTCCAATTTTTCTTTCTATCCAACCTCTTTATTTCTCCTTCATTCATCTAACAAATCAGGGATTTTCCTTTCCTTTCCTTTCTACCAATTCACAATTTAATCCCTTTTTGTTCTCTTCTTCCATTTTCAAGTAATCAAGGGTTTCCTCTTCCTTTAACCAATTTATATCCTTGACCCATTTTTCTGTCTCTCGGTTCTGGCTTCCCGTAGTTCTTGTTTATTCTTTCCTTGACTTACTCGCTTTAGAATGTAGTGCCTTGACTTGACTCGAGTTTGGGGTTCATTATGCTCGACTTTCGCTTTCTTCTCCTTTCCTCTTCTTCATTCCCACCAGTTCCATCTGATGACGACTTCACAATATCGAAGGAAATTCCCTTCGTGCCTTCCATTATCACGAATGCAGACATTCCATCATTGCCATGCGTTACACTCTTTCTTTGCTTGCTTTCTTCCCATTCACTTTGTTCAAAATCATTTCTTATTATACTTTGGAGGTCTCCTCCTCCTTACTCTCATTAGCCACCAATTAATGAAAGGTTCATCACCTTTAATCCCCTTAAGAGTGGAGGATTTACAACTTGTCGTTTTCCTTAATTCATTTCCTCCATCTTTCATTTCCTTTCTCTTTTGGCCATTATCCTTCTTAACATTGGTATCCAATGGTCAAACAAGTAGAAGTAGATGTACTGCTCGTTGACCACTTAAATATGATCTCCTTTTTACTTCTTTCCTCATTTTCCATCTTATCACTCTTGCCTTATTCCTCATCATCGCTTTCCAAGAATAGCTTCTCTCTTGTCCCTTTTTCCTTACTCTTCCTTTTTGTCATCCATGGATCCTTTAAAGGTTTTCTCTTATCAATCATTTCACATTCCCAAGTGATCTTCCCATATCTCACATCTTGGGATCTTGGGTTCACTCTTTCTCTTCTAATCTTCTTGGATGCTTTTCCTCGATTAACTTCAGACAAATTCTCTTTCGTTCGCCAATACTCCCCTTTCTTTCGCCACTTATACACCACTGTGTAAGTATAAGAAGTTAACCAACCCTCACTGCCATTTCTCTCACTTTATGCTCAGTCCTCGGAGCATCACCCCAGCAATCTGTGGGCTTATCCCGCCAGACTTGCCAACCGGTGGATTCTTTGCAATCGCTTCTCTTCATCTTCATCTGATGCTTTATGATGTCCTCCTCAATCCTTCATCTGGTTGCTCGGATGCTTCTTTTCACTTTCTGAGGTTTTTGGTCAACCACGTCTTCCGTGATCAACTCATTCAATTTCCTTTATTCTAACCGAACTCTCTCTCCAAGGCTACACACCAATGGTGTAGAAAACAAGAGAAGTGGGGTTAGCGTTCACGCACGTTATACCCATCTCGGCCTAGTTCTAGTCGCATCATTTCTCCCCACGTTTTACACATCACAAGTGAAAAGGATTGGGGAAACGCATCAATTTACGTTTGACACTCGCTGCTTTACAAGCGAGTCTCGATGTTCACAACTTCAAAGGTTGAACATCGAAGGTTGTGAGTATCGAACTAGTTTCCACTAGTAAGCCTCTAACTAGGCTTCGTCGAAAAACTGGACGAAATATCATCTATCTCGTCATCTCAAGGGAAATACCATCCCTTGCACAAATCGGCTATCGAGTAGAAAGAACATTGGAAATTAAAAATTTAAGTTCGGGGGTTTTCTTGGAAAGCGTACCTTACTTGCACGAATCTCGAGAAAGAAGGTGGTCTTCTCACTTACGACCACACTCGAGAACTCTATATGGTGGCTTGCTGCTAAAGAAGGTATTTTAAGAGTAGGTTTGATCATTTATGACGCTTTCGAGTAACTACATACTCGAACTCTGAAGTTCTAAACCTATTTAATCCACTGGCTTCAAAACACTTAAAAACGTTTGAATACGTTTGAAAACTCTTTAAAAATACTTTATAGCTTTTGAAAACTATCAGAATCTTTTAAATGCTCTGATACCATTAAAATTATCTCGCCCCGACCCACCCGGGGTCGGCCACGTGGCAACCACCGTGCTACCTCGAAGTACGTGCCGGCCGGTCACGCACCAGAAGCACCGCAAGGCATAAAAATGAATATCATCGCTGCAAAACAACTAAAACTTTAATTAAAAATCATTTAATAAAATGTTTAATTTATAAGCAACACCAGTAGATTAATTTAAAAGAATACCTACATAGTGGAAATCACTAAACCTAAGCCACCGACATCTTCTAGTGAGCCTCTATTCTATTGGCTGACCTCGTACGCGGATCTGCATCCATCCACACAAGATACAGGTGAGTGACAGAGATTCAATGGGTCTCCATCAGGGTTAGAGAAAACAGGGGTAATCCAAAATATATTAAATACCAATAAAATAATCTAAAATTTAAACAACTTTGTTTCATTATTTCCTGTATCAAATCTCCAGGAGTGAATAAAATAAATTTTGTTTTCTAAACCTCTTTTGAAATCCTTCCAAGGAGTATTAAATTAACATCTTTAATAATTAATTAAATACTCATGGGCTGGCATCTGAAATTGTCCAAATAAGGTATACCCGTGCACTGGGGTATCCACTGGACCGTCAAGGGTTACTTTATACTTTTAAAACATTTTTTACTTTACTCTCTGGCCCATTCCCTTGACGTTTGCCTTGCTGTGGTGGAACACAGCATTCAGGAGCCCTGGCGAGTTTCCCTACGCGCCTCTCCCAACCAGGCTCTACTCATCGTGCCCCTCGATAGGCGGTCCACGACTGAGTATCACGCATGCTCTCAAACTCGGTCCACGCTCCCGCAAATCGGAGCCCCGAGGAATTCCACTCAATCTCTAATCTCTCAGGGGTATCGTTCCCCAATAATCATAATAATAATAATAATATCATTTCTTATATAAATATTAAAAACATGTAAACACACGCAAACTTTTGTATCTTTAAAATCATCCCATCTCCATAAGTGGGCGTATCACAAAGTAAAAGTATGTGTCGTGGATTACCCTTATCTCAAAACCGTTGTAAACCCTTTTAAAAACAATTTATGTTTTTAAAACATTTTGCCCTAGTGGCTAAGCACTGAAAACTAAGCCACTCACAGTATTGGGAGAATCGTATACTCCCAAGCGCTCCATGTAGCTTTAATCTCCGGTGCATCGCCGCATTCGATTATCCGGAGCCCTAACACATGCAAATATACGTTAGCATTCATAATTACATTTATGAATGCAATTATGAGGCTCTAACATGACCTATGACTAGGCTTGAATATGATTCGGGGCTTAGAAAAGTGTCCAGAAGGTTTCGGGGTAAAAGACCAAAATGCCCCGGGGGCCCGTGCGCCCCACACCCGGACTAGGCTGGGCCCCACACGGGTTGGGCCAAATTCTACTCGAAATCGGGCTCAAAAAGCCCACCTATGAGATATTTATACATTATAATGATATAATATATAAATATCTAAGATTTAATAATAACATATATAAATATCTAAAATATATTAATATAATATATAAATATCTTTTAATATAATAATAATATATTAAAAATATCTAAACAGGGACTCGATCGACTAGTTCTTCAGCCGGTCTCTCCCACAGTTTTCGCACTCGTTTCTCCTCCTTTCGACGTACAAACTTAGAGAGGCGATCCTCATGGCATCCACAACGGATATGCCGAGGCAGAAACGAGAAACACCGGTCCAATTTTTCCGTAGATCGAGATTTAGCCCAAATTGACTAAATCTCTGATGTACTCACACCCGGTGCACAAAAATGTGTAAAAACGGAATGGGACGTAGAATAAGGTGAATACTATAACACACTAAAAACTCATCTTATTCCACCGGCCCGAAATCCACTTATTTGAGTTTAAAGTTTTAATCCGGTTAAAAGTTAAAAACTTGGATCTAGGCTAAACCGATGCATGGTTGTGCGTACAAACTTAACATAACGTAGATCGAGGTGAGAAGAACAACATACTGGAAACTCACCTTGATTTGATAGCCGGGCATGTACCGATTTGCCAATTGTCCAAAATGCCTCTGGTCGGCTCCAAAGAGAAAAGAAGAAAAAAGAAAGAAAAAGAAAAGAAAGAAAGAAAAAAAAATGAAGAAAGGTTCGGCACCCCCCCTCCCCTATTTATAGGGGAGCCCGACGCCGGGTCCACTCGGGCCTCGGGTCAAACTTTTTTCCCTTTTTGAACTTTCTTTCGTTTTCACCCGTTGGCTAAATCCTTTGCTTTCTTGTGCCAACGGGGTCCATAATAAATTTCTAGGGACTTATTTGGAGGTCTTTTTGGCATTTACTAATTTCCATGCACGGTTAATTACTTTATCTTCAAACTCCGTCTTATCCTAATTTAAACTTCTCTTCTGACTTGACACAGCCGGAGCGACTTATTATTCAATTATTACGTCATCTTATGCTATTCCGCTCTTACGAAAAGGTCGTGTTAGGTCCGGGTGTGTCACTTTCCATTTTTCTTCTTTCATTTTTCTTTTTTCAGGATTTGGCTAGAGAAAATAGAGAAAAGGCTTGTTGTTTATCAACTTTTAGCCATTCTTTTCTCCACAAAGCCATTTTTTTTAATTTTGGTGTAAAACTTCATACTCTTTAGGTAAAGCTCTTGTTTTTATATTTTATTTTTTTGCTTTAAATGCAATGTTCATGCTTTGTTATGTTAACTTCATGTAAAAAATGTTAGCTTTAATTTTTTGTTGATATTTATGATTTATAAATTTGATTATCTTAAAGCATGCTTTAAGAATATTTAAGATGATGCCTTTTTACTTATTTATTTTATTTTTGTTAATATGTCTTTTCTTTTAATTATTTATGTGATTATGTAAAAAGTTCCTAACTTTATTATTTTTTGAAGCGTGTTTTGTATGTTCCATATGCTTGTTTAATTAAAAGTTTTAACCTTGATTAGAAAGATTACATTTTTGAGTTTATTTTCATTCTTGCTTGCTTTAAAAAAAAAAATCTAGTCTTGGCCATAAAGATTATACCTTTAATGTTGTAAATTTGATTGTTTGGGTTAAAATTTTGATTTAAATTATAAAGACTATAATTTTAAACTTGTAAACATTTTCGTTTAATTAAAAATAAAACCTTGGTGAATAAAAATTAAATCTTTGAGTTTATTTTTATTTTATTTTTTTATTTAAATAAAGAAAACAAATCTTAATTGTTAAAAATTATATTTTTTATGTTTGTAAATGTCTATTTAATTTAGAACTTAATTTTGGCCTTGTTAAATTATCTTTTTGTCATTAAATCCTTATTTGCTTAATTTGAAATTTAATCCTGTTTGTAAAATTACCCTTTGCCCTTGTATGCATATTTATTTTTACCTTTTTACCCTTGATTATATGTTTGTTTAATTAAGCATTAATCTTGCGTGTAAAATTACCTTTTTGCTCTTGTATGTAAAATTATCTTTTTGCCCTTGCATGAATTTTTGTTTAATTAGTAATTGTATCTTATATGTGAAATTACCCTTTTGTCCTTGCATGAACTTTAATTTAATTAGGAATTGAATCTTGCATTAAATTATTGTTTTGCCCTTGCACGTATGTTTGGTTGATTAAAAGTTGAATATTGCATGTAAAATTACCTTTTCACCCCTGTACATATGTTTATTCAACTATGAATTAAATTTTGTATAAAATTGCATATTTGACCTTGTATATGTGTTTGTTTAAATTAAGCTTGCTTATATGTGTTAAATTAGCTATCATGCAATTTGATCTTGTAAAATTAAATTTAAATTCCCATGTTCTATTTATTTATCGTATTATATTGTGCAATTAATTGTGTATATGGACTAACCCTTGTTTCTTTGTCCCATTCATGCATAATTAAGTTTAGAACATTGACTTTCAAAAATTCATATGCATGGGATGACCAGAGGATGTCTCGGGAGTCCGAGATTTCCGAAGGTTTTCTTCGATGAGATGTTTTCTCGGTGTCTAATCGGGAGTCCGATCGGACCCGGGAGAATTTTTCATCCCTCCAAAATTAAAAAATATGTTTTTCATGTAATTTTCATAAAAAGCATGCATCATGTTTATTGTCACGCCCCGACCCGCCCCGGGTCGGCCACGTGGCAACCGCCGCGCTACCTCGAAGTACGTGTCTGCAGCCACGCATCCGAGGCACCTCAAGGCATAGAAATGGATATCATCGCTGCAAAACAAAACTAAATTTTAATTAGAAATCATTTAATAAAATATTTAATTTATAAGTAACACCAGTGGACTAATTTAAAAGAATACCTACACAGCGGAAACTACTAGGCCTAAGCCACCGACGTCTTCTAGTGAGCCACCTTTCTAATGGCTGACTCCGTATGCGAAGCTGCATCCATCCACAATGGAATACAGGTGAGTGACAAAGATTCAATGGGTCTCCATCAGGGTTACGGAAACAGGGATAATCCAAAATATAACAATAAAATAATTTAAATCAAAACTTTGTTTTCAACACTTCCTGTATCAAATCTCCAGGAGTGCTTAAAATAAATTTTGTTTTCAAAATCTCTTTTGAAAATCCTCCCAAGGAGTATAAATTTTAAAACCTTTAAAATAAAATAATTATAACTCATGGGCTGGCGCCTACTACACTGAAGGCACGACTGGCCGGTCGTATGCCTTACTGCACCGAGGGCTATCTCTTCTCTCTTTATAATCATTTTCTCTTTATCTCATACACTAGCCCGTTCCCTCGGTGGTGCCTCACTGTGGTGGAACACAGTGAACTGGAGCTCTGGCGAGTTTCCCTACGCGCCTCTCCCAACCAGGCTCGACTCACCGTGCCCCTCGATAGGCGGTCCACGGCTGAGTATCATGTATGCTCTCAAACTCGGTCCACGCTCCCGCAAATTGGAGCCCGGATGAATCCCACTCAATCACTCCTCTTCCAGGGGCATCGTACCCCAAATATCATAATAATAACAATAATAATAATATTTCTTATATAAATATTAAAACATGTAAACACACACAAACTTTATATTTTTAAAATCATCCCACCCCCATAAGTGGGCTTATCACAAAATAAAAAGTGTGTGTCGTGGATTACCCTTATCCCAAAACAGTTGTAAACCTTTTTTTTAAAAACAATTTATGTTTTTAAAACATTTTGCCCTAGTGGTTAAGCACTGAAAACTAAGCCACTCACAGTATTGGGAGATTCGTATACTCCCAAGCGCTTCATGTAGCTCAACCTCCGGAGCATCGCCGCATTCGATTCACCCGGAGCCCTAGCACACGGAAATACGTTAGCATTCATAATTACATTTATGAATGCACCTATGAGGCTCTAACATGACCTATGACTGGGCTTGAATATGATTCGGGGTTTAGAAAAGTGTCCAGGAGGTTCCGGGGTAAAAATTGGACACTTGGTGAAAAATTACGAAAATACCCCTGGGGTCCATGGGCCACTCGGGCCGGGCCCGACACTTAGAAAAGTGTCCGGGAGGTTTCGGGGCTAAAATCGGACTCTCGGTGAAAAATTACCAAAATGCCCCCGGGGGCCAATGGGCCCCACACTCGGACTAGGCTGGGCCCCACATGGGTTGGGCCAAATTCTACTCGAAATCGGGCTCAAAAAGCCCACCTAGGAGATATTTATACATTATAATGATATAATATATAAATATCTAAGATATAATAATATTATATATAAATATCCAAAATATATTAATATAATATATAAATATCTTTTAATATAATAATAATATATTGAAAATATCTAAATAGGGACTCGATCGGCCAGTTCTTCGGCCGGTCTCTTCCCCAGTTTCGCACTCGTTTCTCCTCCTTTTGACGTACAAACTTAGAGAGGCGATCCTCATGGCATCCACAACGGATATGCCGAGGCAGAAACGAGAAACACCGGTCCAATTTTCCCGTACGAGAAACACCGGTCCAATTTTCCCGTAGACCGAGATTTAGCCCAAATTGACTAAATCTCCGATTTATTCACACCCGGTGCACAAAAATGCGTAAAAACGGAATGGGACGTAGGATAAGGTGAATACTATAACACATTAAAAACTCACCTTATTCCACCGGCCCGAAATCCACTTATTTGAGTTTAAAGCTTTAATCTGGTTAAAAGCTGAAAACTTGGATCTAGGCTAAACCGATGCATGGATGTGCGTGCAAACTTAAATAACGTAGATCGAGGTGAGAAGAACAACATACTGGAAACTCACCTTGATCTGATAGCCGGGCATGTCTCACTTTGCCAATTGTCCAAAATGCCTCCGGTCCGCTCCAGAGAGAAAAGAAGAAAAAGAAACAAAAAGAAAAGAAAAGAAAGAAAAAAAATGAAAGAAAAAGTTCGGCCCCTCCCCTATTTATAGGGGAGCCTGACGCCGGGTCCACTCGGGCCCCGGGTCAAACTTTTTCCCCTTTTTCAACTTTCTTCCATTTTTACCCGTTGGCTAAATCCTTTAATTTCTTGTGCCAATGGGGCCCATAATAAATTTCTAGGGACTTATTTGGAGGTCTTTTTGGCATTTACTAATTTCCATGCACGGTTAATTACTTTATCTTCAACTCCGTCTTATCCAAATTTTAACTTCTCTTCTTAATTAGACACATCCGGACCGACATATTGTTTAATTGATACGCAATCTTACACTATTCTGATCGTACGAAAAGTCGTGCTAGGTCCGGGTGTGTCATTTATGATTGTCTTTAATTTCTTAAATTTCACGAATGAACTCCAAAAATTTTCTTTTTACAAAAAGGAATGTTAATTCCAAAATCTTTTATTTATTTTATTTTATTTTATTTTTACTTTTATATATTATTTTTATTTCATTTTAAGAAAATCTCTTGCTTAAGAGGCCCAATTAAAATAAAAGGAATATTCATTCCGACATTAATTTCAAAACATGTTTTAGAAGTCTTTTTTGAGAGATCTTAATTTTTCAACTATAATTAAGGCCTCTCAAATTAATCCGAATTTTATGAAAAAATCACTTTCAAAATCTCTTTTTTTTTATTTTTATTTCTTTTTCAATAAAAGGGAATATTTATTTTCTTTTATCCTTTTTTATTTTATTTTTCAAAATATTTTCCTATCAAACTAAATTTTTGTCAAACTATTCCCTTCATCAAAATTAAAAGGAATATTTATTCCGACATTGTTTTAAAATTAAATCTTTCTAAGTGATTTTAATTTGAGAAATCATAATTAAAGTCTCTTAATGTGATTTTCAAAACACGAATTTGAGGATGTTTATCCCAACTTTTTTGCAAAATGTTTTCTAGAAGGTTTCAATTAATATTCTCGTAATTGAGACTTTCTAAAATTAAAATTAAACCTTTGTTTTTTCATAAAAGGGTATTTATCCTCATTTTTAAATTTGATTTTGATTTTTGAAGAATATTTATCCCTATTTAGAAATTGAATCTCCATTCTAAGTAGGAAATTTCTTCAAATTCAAAATTGGGATATGGATTTTCACATCAAAAGGAATGTTAATTCCGACATTAAGTCTTTAAATTTCGAATTTAGCTTTTATAATGGGATGTTTATCCTACATTAAAAGGAATATTTATTACGACACTTAAAATTATGTTTTCTTAGGATGATTTTAAAACATTTTATTATTATTTCCCAAGTAAAATATCTTTAAGACTTTTGTGGTTCCGATTTCCGGGCGTCTCGGGGGTGCTAATCCTTCCCCGAGCGTAACCGACTCACGAACCTAAAATCTCTTTTCGTAGACCAGTTTCTTTCCTTAACTTGACGTAATCTTTCTAGATTTATGTTGAGTTTAACAAGTAGGTGACTAACCACACCTATTAAAAATAAAAGGTTAGTGGCGACTCCATTTGTTTTCAGACTGTTTAGTCCCAAATATTTTTCATGCCATGTCATTTATCGTCGGAGCGGTAAAACGTCTCGACACTACCAATCCAAATCTGATGTAAGCACAGCATTTACAAGAGCAGAAAGCCCGGGGGATTGTCTTCAAGAAGGTTTTGAGTCTACGTTGTCGGAGGTGGTTGAGTGCGATCTCGCACAGAATGACTTATCTGAGTTAAAAGAGTTATGGGGAAAGCTAGGTCCGCACGGTCGAGCATATTTCCGAGAATTATATGGTGACATAGCCTTATTACTGGATGTGACGGTGGAAGAAGAGGTGCTTAAAGCATCACTTTACTTTTGGGACCCTTCATACCGATTCTTTGTGTTTGGCAACCATGACATGGTTCCAACTGTGGAAGAATATCAAGATCTGCTCATGTTGCGAAATGTGAAGAAGGACAAGGCGTTTTGGCCAAGGAAAGATCATCCTAGAGACATGGCGAAGTTCATAAATGTCGAAACAAAAGACGTCCGGGATTCCATGAAAGATGGACAAGTAGAGGCCAAATATCTCGTACAATTGGCAGATCTGAATATCACCAACAAAACGGGAGCTGATCTTCTAGCTATGTTAATTTATGGATTGGTGATTTTTCCTAGAACAGTGGGGTATGTACATTCGACAGTGGCAACTTTCCTTAAAGAAGTTAAACATGGAGCTGATCCATCTGTAGCGATCCTAGCAGAAACCATTCGATCTTTGAACTACTGTAGAAGTCAGAATGGGAGGTTTCAGGGTAGTGCTCACCTGTTTACAGTCTGGTTTAAGAGTCATTTCGGATTTGTCAAAAAGGAGGGATTATGTTTTCTCCGGAGGGACCGAGAGCCGATAGCGGTGTACAACAAGAACAAATGGCCACCAAGGCAGCCTGAGGGAGCATGGATTGATTGGTTCAAGGATTTGAAAGATTCTCAGATCATGTGGAAGGCGAGGTGGATGCCGATGAAAGATACTCCCTATATCGGTGTTGAAATTCCTTGGATTCCATTAGTGGGCATTTGGGGAACAATTAGTTATTCTCCACTGTTGGTCCGAAGACAACTAGGATCAAAACAGTTCATCCCGCTCACTCATGGCCTTGACTCTGTAGACTTTCCTCATAAGACTGAAGGACAATTCAAAGAAGCGGTAAAGCATGGGAGTGACTACAAAAGAGCCCATAAAATGAGTCATGCTATATACACTGAAGATGTCATACCTGAGTATCCAGAATGGCACAGCAACAGGCTGAAAAATGTGAAGAGCCCACCAGTGCTAGAAAAAACCTACCGAATGGTTAATGAGCCAATGGATGAGTTCGACAGGTTGAAGATTGACAATCGAAGGTTGAGAAAAGGAGATGAGATAACTGAATTGACTCAACAGTGTCAACTGCTCAAACTGAATAATCATCGGTTGCAAGATAAGCTGTCAAAGAGCAAGCTGAGGATAAAGAGTTGGATACGTGACTGGAGGAGTGAACGTACTATCAGTGGCCAGTTGAGATCCGAAGTCAAAGGATGGAGGGCCGAATCAGAAAAGGTCAGTAAGGAATCTGTGAAAAGAAGGAAGTTGCTCTTGGATTGCACCCAAGATTGGAGGACAGCCCTCGCGCAGTACCGTTTGGTTCAAAATGAGAGGGACACCTTGAAAAAGGTGAAAGATGTCCAGACACGAACGGAGAAAGTTTTGGTGTGACAAATTGAGGAACTCAAGATCAAATTGACCTATGCTGAGAAGTAGTGTGTTGAAACAAAGCTGCAGCTGGAACAACTCAAAGGAGAGCCAAGAGAATAGGAAATTAGGTTAAGAGTGAATTTGGAACATTAATGCATTATAAATAATTATATATTTCTATTTTGTTTAGATGAGATGATGTCTTATTTGATGATCTTATGGATATTGAGCTTTCTTTTCCCACTTTTGAAATGATCGGATATCTTTGTGATAAATTTGTTATGGATGGGCCTCATTGTGCATGCATCATTTGAGTTATTCACGTATATGCATGCTCTTGTTTCGTAGCATATATCCATTTAATTGAACATTGATCATATTGATTAGTTATTCTTTCTGTGTTTTCTTTCCATTATTCCATCCCATTTTCTGCGTTTTATTTTAAGGTTTCATTCACAATAAAAAAAATATAAAGGGAAATTGATCATGGCCAGTGGACAAAGTCAGAAGGAGCAAGATAATATTTGGGGATGATGGATGATAGCCTCGTTTAATGGTCAATTTTGTTTTATGGTTTAATTGCTGCGAATAGATTTTTATCATTACATGCATTAATCATTTACATCATTTGTTGCATCATCACCTCATTATTTTCATAATAAAATATCCTGATCCATGTTTGTAATAACTAAAGGTTTCAAGATAGCATCCCAAGCTCCTTGATACAACACTAGATTACGGGCACGGAAAATGGCAGAGCAGAATACAGAGTTGAAAAATCTGAAACAGACTAATGAGGATCTGACGAAAAAGCTGAATGAGGCAATGGAAAGGATCAATGAGTTGAGTATGATGGTCAGAGAGAATACACTTGTTCATTCTGGGATACCAATTCATGCTCCAGGGTATACGCTCGAGACAACCCAGCAAAACCTACCAACACTCAACATTCCTATTCCACCGGCTATGCCCGATATTCAAAATCAGTATCCACCTCCACCGCCATATGGGGCATATTCTTACCCACCTCCACCACCTACCGGACCTAATGCTAGTGGGTTTGTCTACACCACTTTACCCACTCAAACTACCCAGCCTACTCACGTTCCAATCATTAATGTGGGTGCAACTTCAGCAAATCCAGTGGTACTTAATCCAGAAATTTCTAAGGAGGCATCCTCGGATAGCAAAACGTTGAGCATGTTGGAGGAAAGGCTAAAGGCAATTGAAGGGGCACAGTATTATAGAGCTATGAATGCAGCTGACGTTACCTTGGTTCCAGGCATTGTGATACCCCCAAAATTTAAAGTCCCCGATTTTGAGAAATACAATGGAACCAGATGTCCTCAAGAACATCTCACCAGTTATGTAAGGAAAATGGCAGCCTATGCTTATGATGACAAGCTCCTGATTCATTTCTTCCAAGATAGTCTTTCTGGGGCAACTTTGAGGTGGTATAATCAGCTCGACAGGGTTAAAGTTCAATCTTGGTCAGATTTGGTAAAAGCCTTTATTGCCCAGTATAAACATATGACTGATCTAGCTCCTGATCGATTGACCCTTCAAACCATGGAAAAGAAGTCCAGTGAGTCCTTTAAGGAGTATGCCCAACGGTGGAGAGACGTGGCTGCTTAGGTTGACCCTTCATTGACAGAAAGAGAGTCGAACTATACTTTCATTGAAACTCTGAAAGAACCGCTATATGACCGGCTGGTCACTAGCATTTGGGGCTCATTTACCGATATTGTGGTTGTTGGTGAGTGTTTGGAAAAGGCAATCAAGAGTGGAAAGATAGACGGTGGAGACTTATCTGGAGGAAAAAGGGTGCATAACCCCAAGAAGAAGGAATGAGAGGTTCATGCTACTGCTAGCTATTCATACCCATATACACATCAGCATCAAAACTACCACTACTCCAATCAAAAGCCTTCATATAACTGGCGCTCAGGTTCTTATAGGCCTCGAAGTTCATACCAATCACCCATTTCATACCAATCCGCTGTCCCATACCAACCACCAGCCGCTAACTACATTGCTTCCGGATCAAGTTTCCATCTTGCCGCACAAACTTTCACACCCAGACCAAGCACTGCCACAAATGCCGGAACCAATCGAAGGCCTGCTCGGATTGATGGTTCCGTAAATATGATAGGAGATGAAAAAGGAGCACAGAAACCATTTGTGGTGTACTATGATGAGCTACCCAAAACAAAGCTTTTTGTAGTTTACTATGACGCATCTCTAGCACAAAAACCATTTGTTCCTACCCCCATGGAGGCACCTAAGCCTTTTGTGATCTACTATGATGCGCCAAAACCAACAGCACCAGTGGTTGTGAATCCTCCCCAACCATTTGAGTACAAGGATGATCACCAAGTTCCTTGGAAGTATGAATGCAGTTTTTCTACAATTGAAGGAGTTAAAGAGTCAGGATTTCCCCCGATATCTGATGTTAGTGGAATTACCCGACGTGGTAGGGTTTATTGTCCAGAAAATGGTGAATCTTCCAAGAGAAAGGCTAAGATGAATGATGAGCCTATGAATGTTCAAGAAATGATATCAGAGAAAGAGATTACCGATGGTGCTTCTGTAAATGAACCCGAGGAGTTCCTTAATATCATTAAGCAAAGTGAATACAGTGTGGTTGACCAATTGAATAAGACGCCGGCTCGTATTTCCTTACTTGCATTACTGTTGAACTCTGAGTCCCACAGAGAATCATTATTGAAGGCCCTGAGTCAGTCTTACATGTCTAGAAACATTTCTGTTGTTGATATGGACCATATAGTTGGAAGCATCGGTGCAGTTAATTACATCACATTTACAGATGATGAGATACCTACCGGAATGAGGGGAATTCCCAAAGCACTTCATATTACTGCCAGATGCAAGGGCTACACAATGGCGAGGGTTCTAATCGATAATGGTTCAGCATTAAATGTCATGCCTCTCAGGTCTTTACAGAAGTTACCAGTGGACCTGTCCTACATACAGTCGAGTAACCTCATAGTCAGAGCTTTCGATGGAACCCGAAGGGAAATGTATGGAACCATAGAGATACCTTTCCAAGTCGGTCCGGTTACATTTGAATTGGTTTTTCAAGTGATGGATATCAACCCATCTTACACTTGTCTCCTTGATCGGCCATGGTTACATTTAGCCGGGGCATTTCCATCAACTCTACATCAGAAGGTAAAGTTCCAGGTAGAAAGGATAATAGTGACAGTTAGAGGAGAAGAGGATATCATGGTGACACAATCTTCGAACTCTCTATACATTGAAGCTACCGAGGAGGCCTTGGAATGTTCATTTCGATCTTTTGAGATAGCGGAAGTTATGTCAGAAAAGGGTGTAAGCCACAGCTCAGAGGGTTTAACAGTGCAAAAAAGGTAGATGCGCGAGCAAGGATGGTTTGACGCTAAAGGTTTAGGTAAGAACCTACAAGGGGATCCCAAATTGGTAGATTGGCCCCACCAAGACAATACTTTTGGTCTAGGTTTCAAGCCGTCATGGAAAGATAAGCAACAGATGAAGGAGAAGAAGAAAGCCCAGAGGTTGGCTAAGAAGAATGGGGTGTGCATGGAAGAGGAGAAAGGATCGAAATTCCCACCGATTAGTCTAACCTTTGTATCGGCTGGTTGGGTCAACCTTAATCGGTATGGGCAAGCACCAATTTCAGTCCAGTTTGTTCAGTCGGGATTGCAGAATTTGGTTATTTGTGCTGTCGATGATGAAGTTTCAGATAAGCTAGATGAGTTAATCTATGTGGCTGAAATAGACATGGAATTAGACAATTGGTCTGTTGTTGAGATACCAGCTGTGTTTTCATCTTCTGAGCAAATGTAATTAGCTGAAACTCTTGTTTATCAAATCAATGCTTATGCCTAAGAGTGTTGATGAGTATTTTCATAATTGGTTAAGGCTTTCTTTCTTGTTTATACATAATTTGAACTTTAATGATGAATTGATGCATGCGCAGACTTTTGACATAATGAGATTACTTTGCAGTATATTCACTATAGTTTCTTCTTTTGTTTTCCCAATTCGCTATTCTTTGATTTATCTCTTACCATATATTCCTATTCTATTACTTTGTACATATCCATTCCAAATTGTCCTTTGTAGGTCCACCATCGATGAATACGAAGATAGCATAAGTAGTGAGCTTGAGTTCAACTTTGATAAGTTGATTGATACTAATGAGGTAGATAACGACGATATTGATGATTCCGATCTGCCCCAAGACTTGTTGAGGTTAGTTGAGCAAGAAGAGAGACAGATAGTGCCCCATAAAGAAACTACAGAGTTGATAAATCTGGGCACAGAAGAAGACAGAAGAGAAGTGAAGATAGGTACCACTTTATCAGAAACTAAAAGACAACAGTTAATTGATTTGTTGAAAGAGTATTCAGATGTCTTTGCATGGTCTTATCAAGATATGCCGGGATTAGATCCAGAAATTGTAGTTCATAAGCTACCGATTAAGCCAGATTGCAAGCCAGTTCAACAAAAGTTAAGACGGATGAAACCAGAGATTCTATTGAAGATAAAGGAAGAAGTAATGAAGCAGTTATATGCAGGTTTTCTTGAAGTTGCAAAGTACCCAGAGTGGGTAGCCAACATAGTTCCGATGCTGAAGAAAGATGGGAAGGTTCGAATGTGTGTAGATTACAGAGACCTCAACCGAGCCAGTCCCAAAGATAACTTTCCCTTACCTCACATTGATACCCTAGTTGACAATACTGTCTGCTTTTCCATATTCTCATTCATGGATGGTTTCTCGGGATATAATCAGATCAAGATGGCACCAGAAGATAAAGAGAAAACAACTTTCATCACCATGTGGGGAACTTTTAATTACAAAGTGATGTCTTTTGGTTTGAAGAATGCCGGTGCTACCTATCAGCGAGCTATGGTGACTTTGTTCCATGATATGATGCATAGAGAGATTGAAGTGTATGTGGATGATATGATCGCTAAAGCTCGAACTACGGAAGAACATATTGTCAATTTGCAGAAGTTGTTCAAAAGATTGAGGAGGTACAAGCTCAGATTGAATCCAACCAAGTGCACTTTTGGCGTGACCTCCGGAAAGCTATTGGGTTTTATAGTTAGTGAAAAGGGGATTAAGGTAGACCCAGATAAGATCAAAGCTATCCAAAATTTATCACCACCTAAAACCCCAAAAGAAGTCAAGGTTTCCTTGGGAGATTGAATTACATTGCCAGATTTATATCGCAATTGACAGCTAAATGCGATCCAATTTTCAAATTGCTTAAAGAAAGAGATCCAGGTGAATGGGATGATGACTGTCAAGTAGCCTTTGAAAAGATCAAGGAATACCTCGAAAATCCACCAGTGCTGATACCTCCAATACCCAGAAGACCTTTGATCTTATATCTCACAGTGTTTGAAAATTCCATGGGATGTGTATTGGGGCAACAAGATGAGACTGGAAAGAAAGAGCATGCAGTGTACTATTTGAGTAAGAAGTTCACTGAATATGAAGCAAAGTATTCCCCATTAGAGAAGATGTGTTGTGCATTGGCTTGGGCTGCTCACCGACTAAGACAGTACATGTTATACCATACTACCTTATTGGTAGCAAAGTTAGACCCAATCAGATACATATTTGAGAAACCGGGCTCATCAGGAAGAATTGCTCGGTGGCAAGTATTGTTGTCCGAGTATGATATTCAATATGTTTCTTAAAAAGCCATCAAAGGAAGTGCGGTGGCAGAGTTTTTAGCAGAAAGGGCTAGTGACGATTATGAGCCTATGGAGTTTGACTTTCCTGATGAAGATTTGATGGCAGTATCTCATGTTGATGGAGAATTAGATGATGATGAAACATGGACAATGTATTTTGACGGAGCATCAAACGCAATTGAACATGGCATTGGGGCAGTACTGACATCCCTAGAAGGTAACTATTTCCCAGCCACTGCAAGGTTGGATTTCAGGTGCACAAACAATATGGCAGAATATGAAGCATGTGTTCTCGGTATTCAGATGGCTATAGAAAGAAAATTTGAAAATTTGAAGGTGTATGGAGAATGGGAGACGAGAGATTCAAAGTTAGTCCTTTATCATGACTACATCAAAGATCTCGTAAAGAACTTCAAGGAGATCTCTTTTCATCATTTACCTCGAGAAGAGAATCAAGTTGCTGATGCCCTGGCCACATTGGCCTCCATGTTCAAAGTTGGTTCAGATATAGAGATTCCGTCGATCAAGATCGAGTTGAGAGGTGAACCGGCACATTGCATGAATGTTGAAGAAGAAGAAGATGGCAAACCTTAGTACCATGATGTTGAACAGTTCCTAAAGTACCAAAAATATCCTGATCATGCATCAGAGAACGATAAAAAGATTATTCGGAGATTGTCGATGAACTTTTACTTGGATGGGGAAATTTTGTACAAGAAAACCCGTGATCAAGTCTTGTTAAGGTGTGTGGCAGCTAAAGAAGCTCAAATGATTATGAGTGAAGTGCATGAAGGAGTCTGTGGGACTCATGCTAGTGGACACAAATTGGCTAGGCAGATTATGAGATCCGGCCATTACTGGTTAACCATGGAATCAGATTGTATCAATTACACAAGGAAATGTCATAAATGTCAGATTTATGCGGATCAGATTCATGTTCCATCAAATTCGCTACATGTTATGGCGTCTACTTGGCCTTTCTCCATGTGGGGAATGGATGTTATCGGCCCAATTACTCCAAAAGCTTCAAATGGTCATCAATACATCTTTGTTATGATTGATTATTTCACCAAAATGGGTTGAAGCAACCTCATATGCCAATGTTACACAATCTGTAGTTGCTAAGTTTTTGAATAAGGAGATCATCTGTAGATATGGCCTTCTGGAGAGAATCATTTCCGATAATGCTCAGAATTTGAATAGTAAAATGATAGAATCACTATGTTCTCATTTCAAGATCATTCATAGAAACTCCACACCATATCGGCCAAAAATGAATGGAGCGGTGGAAGCAACTAACAAGAACATCAAGAAGATTGTGGCCAAGATGACTGAAACTTACAGAGATTGGCATGAGAAGTTGCCGTTTGCTCTCCTTGCTTACCGTACTGCAATCAGAACTTTCACTGGGGCAACTCCTTTTTCGTTGGTATATGGGACAGAAGCAGTAATGCCTATCGAAGTGGAAATTCCATCTCTCAGAGTGCTTAGAGAAGTGAACTTGGATGAAGCTGATTGGATCCAAGAACGACATGATCAATTGAATTTGATTGATGAGAAGCGCCTTGCCGCACTTTGTCATGGTCAGTTATACCAGAAACGAATGATGAGAGCTTATGATAAGAAAGTGAAGCCGAGGCAATTCAAAGAAGGGGAGTTGGTGTTAAAGAAAATACTCTCAAATCAACGTGACTCTCGGGGCAAGTGGGCACCGAATTGGGAAGACCTATATGTTGTCAAGAAGGTCTTTTCTGGTGGAGCTTTAATATTACAAGAGATGGATGGGAAAGAATTATCCAGTCCTATCAATGCTGATGCTATAAAGAAATACTATGCCTGAAGTAAAAAAATGAAAAATGTAATGAAAATAAAAAAATGAAAAAATGAAAAAATAAAAAAAGAAAAAAAATGAAAAGAATGAAAAATGATGAAAAAGAAAATGAGAGATCTAAGTTGAAAACATGAACGGGCAGTTTGGATCAATTGAGGGGTTGCTTGAGTTGAAAACCTGAAAAGGCGGCTTAAACAGGAGGAAAAAGAAGGCATAAGCACAGCTATTGAATGAAGCAAGATCAAATTCAATGGGTCTAATTGGGGTAGATCAGACCACTCAATAGACCGAGTTGTCAAGTTCATTGGTATCATCAATTAATCAAAGGAAAAACTCAGGTTTCGTTCGCACATGTTTCTGAGTATTCATTGTTGGGAGGTACCCCTTACATTTTCTCTTGTATTGAATCAATGAATTACCTTTTCTCTTGTATTGAATCAATGAATTTGCTCTCTCGTTTGTATGAACCTATTTTTGAATGCGAATTGAAGTTTGAATTCCTTTCGTTTGTATGAATCTTGTTCTGAAATGCAAAAATTAAATCAAGTGGTTTTATCTCTTTGATTCTTTTCTTAATAATACGATGAATCTTATTGTTAATTGGTTTGTCACTTGTATTAAATTTTGTCATGAATTTCAAAATGTGAATAAAGATGCGAGAAACCATACAGGTATGAAATTGCTCATTTAATTTTCAAAGGCATAGGTTTGGTTTAAAAAACAGGATTTTAACTAACCAGCCACCCGTAAGGAAAATGGAAGTTGTTTACGGCAAATCGTCGGGAATGTGCAAAAACAATGGAAACGAGCAATTTGAATCGGAAGAGTACTGATACAGTTTGAAATTGTTAATCAGAACGAATGAGCAAGAAGATCGGGATTGAGCAAGAGGTTTCCATTTTATTACAAACAAAAATCAAGCTTTGTACAAAAAGATACTAAATTTGTCATTGCAAATCAAGCATTGAGCATTGCATGCATCATGACATGATCATTGCATCATTTTAGAGCATCAGATTTTCAAATAACTTGTCAGGTATTGGATACATCAACTCCAGCTCAAGATGGAAGTATCATTTTCCAAGATTCCAGTAAATATGATTGTTATTCAAAAGAAACCAGGTTACGGCTCTTATTTTTCTTTAAGCAACCAAGGTATGACATTCAATTCATTTTTGAGACCCAGTTAAGGTTTTGAGATTCACTTTATTCAGTTGGAAACCAAGTTTTGGCTCTTGATTCAATTGGACGCCAAGGTATGATTAATTTACCGGGAGACCGAATCACAGCTCTCGTTGCATTTAGTGATCGAATCACGGCACTTTTTCATTTAAGAGACCTAATCATGGCTCTTGTTTCATTTTGAGACCTAGTTTAGGTTCTCACAGTCTATTTAGTTCATTGGGAGACCGAATCACGGCTTTCGTTGCATTTAGTGACCTAATCATGGCTCTTGTTTCATTTTGAGACCTAGTTTAGGTTCTCACAGCATATTTAGTTCATTGGGGGACCGAATCACGGCTCTCATTGCATTTAGTGACCGAATCACGGCACTTTTTCATTTAAGAGACCTATTCATGGCTCTTGTTTCATTTTGAGACCTAGTTTAGGTTCTCACGATTCATTTATTGGGAGACCGAATCACGGCTCTCGTTGCAATTAGTGACCGGATCACGACACTTGTTTCATTTAAAAGACCGACTCACGGCTCTCGTTCTATTTAAAGACCAATTTATGGCATTTGATTCGTTTGAGACCAAGTTTTGGCTCTTAAAAAGTTTTAAAAAGACATGGTGTCTACGTCTTGAACCATTTAATAATCATCTAGAAGCAAGCTTCATGATCATTAGAAAATGCTCCAAGAGGGGTAACTGTAGACACCCCATTTCAAATTATTCAATTTCTTTTATTACAACTTCCTTACTTTATTTATTTGATTTTATTATTATTATTATTTTATTTATTTATTTACTATTATTACTTTAGCCTTATATTTTTCTTTCTTTTCTTTTACTTTGCTGCTTGGAATAGAATGGGTTTAGAAGGTTGAAGCTGGCATTCGAATTGGATATATATTTTTGAAGACTACATAATGAGGCCCAAGTCTGGCCTCACTACACATCATCAGCTAGCTAAGGCATCATTCCCTACAAAAAAAATAAAAAAATAAAAAAATAAAAAATAATAATAATAATAATTAAAAAAAAACTGACAAAGAGAATGGGCTGCCTTGTTTCTGAGGATCGTTCGTCGCCCAAGGTTCGTCTGTTTGAAGGATAGATTTACAAGTTCCGAGGCAATCCTTGAGATAAGGGGAAGATAAAATTTGCTGGAGGAAAGGAGATTTTTGAGGGAGGAGATAAGATTTGCTGGAGGTTAAAAGGAGATTTTCGGAGGAAAGGAGATTTGGAAGAGGAGAGAGGGAGATTGCAAAAAAAAAAAAGAAGAGGAGATTTTTTTGGAAGAGAGAAAGAAAAAAACGCAGGGGAGCTCTATGAGGAGAGGGGGAAGAAGAGGAGAGAGGGAGATTGTAAAAAAAAAAAAGAGGAGATTTTTCTGGAAGAAAGAAAGAAAAAAACGCAGAGGAGCTCTGTGAGGAGAGGGGGAAGAGAAAGAAAAACACAGGGAGATTTTTCTGGGGGTTGAGGAGGATCGTTCGACGCTCTGCGAAGTGCACCATCTACCCGTTCGTTTCCCTGAGCATTGCTCGTCGCCCTGAGGAATCGCGTGCCAGCCTAACGCTCTGCGAAGTGCACCATCAGCCCGCTCATCACCCTGAGGATCCGTTCATTACCCTGAGGATCCGCTCATCACCCTGAAGATCTGCATGCAGCACGTCTGTCGCCCTGAGGATCCGCGTGCCAGCCTGACGCTCTGCGAAGTGCACCATCAGCCTGCTCATCGCCCTGAGGATCCGCTCGTCGCCCTGAAGATCTGCATGCCAGCCCGCTCGTCGCCCTGAGGATCCGTGCGCCAATCTGCTCGTCGCCCTGAAGATCTGCGTACCAGCCCGCTCGTCGCCCTGAGGATCCGCGTGCCAATCCGCTCGTCGCCCTGAAGATCTGCGTGCCAGCCCGCTCATTACCCTGAGGATCCGCGTGCCAGCCCGCTCATCGCCCTAAGGATCCGCATGCCAGTCCGCTCGTCCCCCTAAGGATCTGCGCGCTAGCCCGCTCGTCACCATGAGGATCTGACTATCAGCCCGCGAACTGCACTATTGATCGCCTCGTCGCCCTGAGGATCCGCGTGCTAGCCTGACGCTTTGCGAACTACACCATCAGCCCGTTCTTCGCCCTGAAGATCTACGTGCCAGCCCGTCCATCGCCCTGAAGATTCGCATGCCAGCCCGCTCATCGCACTAAAGATCTGCGTGCCAGCCCACTCGTCGCTCTGTTAACCCGCGTCTTGACCCAACTTGTCAAGCCCCGACCAGCAGGCTTGGCCACGTGACAACCGCCGTACCACCTCGAGATGCGTACCTCGTCAGGCGGGCAACCAAAATGGCATAAGGCTTAGAAATAAAGGATATTCGAGCAATATATGAAAACATACAAAAATATTGTAGATAATATAGTTCAAAAGTATTTAAAAATAAAGTGAGACATCTTACGGTGCTCCATGCAGCGGAAAGTATTATATATAAATACATAAATGTATATGCAAGATGCACTAATATTTCGAGCCAAGATACACAAAGCAAAAGGGGTGGCACCTACAAAGTCGTGTCCACAGTGACGTAATGGGATCACGGACCACCGGGACGTCTGCCGTCCAAAGCTTGATGATCTGACAACAAAAGTGAATGGGGTGAGTACAATATACTTGTACCCAGTGAGAGACTCGGTTATAAAGACTGATCACCTCAGGCTGGGGATATGAAATAATCCAAAAATCAATTTAATAAACTATTTACTGAAATTATAATAAGTCCCACACCAAAATAAATAATAAATCAATAATAATATTTCAAATGGGCTGGCATCTGAAATTGTCCAAAAAAGGTATACCCGTGCACTGGGGTATCCGCTGGACCGTCAAGGGTTACTTTATACTTTTAAAACATTTTTCTTTACTCTTTGGCCCATTCCTTTGACGTTTGCCTTGCTGTGGTGGAACACAGCATCTGGAGCCCTGGCGAGTTTCCCTACGCGCCTCTCCCAACCAGGCTCGACTCATCGTGCCCCTCGATAGGCGGTCCATGGCTGAGTATCACGCATGCTCTCAAACTCGGTCCACGCTCCCGAAAATCGAAGCCCCGAGGAAGCAGCTCAATCTCTCATCTCTCAGGGGTATCGTTCCCCAAACAATAATCAATAATATCAATTTATAAAATATTTGACATTCCCACCCTTTAAATCATTTGTAAACTTGGTGTGTAATGGTGGACAATTCATACCCCAAAACATATAAAACAATTTAATAAAGCATTTATAAATGAATTTGAAAACGGTTAACCTTTAATGGTCAACCAATATAATCCAAGCCACTCACAAGAGAGAAGAGTTGTATACTCCCCGATTACCCACAAATGCCTTAGCTCAAACTGCTACCGTTCTGAAACTCGTACAATCACGTACCTAAATAATCAAATTAAAATCTAATTTGATTAATAAAGACATTCAACCAACAATTAAATCATAAATCAAAACCTATTTAAGGTCTCCAAGGTCTAAGAACTAAATTGGATAAGTCCGAAAATTAATTGAAGCTAATTGGGGTTTAGGGCTACAAAATTACCAAAATGGCCCTAATGCTACAGTACCCTAGGCATCTGGTGGCTCACTCCCGGGCGTGAGTGAGCCAAAGTGGGAAAAATCCCACAAATGTAGTAGCTCCTGCGCGGGACACACTATGTCCGGCGCGGGAGTCATTCCCAGTGCATGGCCATCACCGGCCATGCACCAAATCGAGCTCGGTTTGAGTTCGATTCACAACCAATCCGCACCAAAATTGAAACAGAGCAAGTTAAACACATGATCTAAGGATTCACAGCTTCAAGAATGGAATCAAACCATTAAACATGCTCGAATTTTGAATCAAAACACTAAGGGTTAACATATCTCAGGCAAAACAGAAATCTCAACTTCAATCAACGAATTCTCTTAGCACAGACCATGAAATCAAGCATGTAAACTATCAAATTAAAGCTTGATGAGTCTAGAACAACATACCAAATTCCCAGCTAATTTCCATGGTTGAATCAAAAGATATAGCTCGAAGAACAAACTGTCGCTGAAATTACAGATTTGTAGATTTGGTGATTTTCTTGGAAACTTTGGTGTTTTGATCTTCAAGGAAACTAAAGAAGTTGGTATTGATGTTTGATTGAGTGTTTGAAGAGGGATTCAAGGTTTAATTTCAAGGAAATTGAAAGAGAGGGCTCGGAGAATGAAGAACAAGGAAGAGAAGTGAAAATGGCCCGAGACCCCATATAAAAATAACGGGTCTGGCGCCGGACCCGTCGCTGTCCGGCGCCGGAGTCAACATTTTCTGAGTTGACTTCGGTCAACTCGGCCCAATTTCCTTGGGACTCCAATCCAAGTGGGGCCCACATCTCCAGACTTCAATTTTAGGTTTTTTAAACTTGAAATTGAGCTAAATGAAGTTTAAAACATCCATGGGAAGTCAAATTTGGTATATTGACTAGACAACAATACATAAATACACAACTTGACATGTGCGGACTAGGTCTGGGCGTGTCACAACTCGATCGCAGTAATGCGCTTTCCATTTTTTTTCGGTATTTTCCTAAATTATTTTTAATTTAAGTCCATTCTTATTTCATTTACATGATAATTCATGTCATTTAGCTTAGACCCATTTATGTCATTTATGCTATTTTAGAAATTGAGTTCATGCATCTTTAATTATTCGTTTAATATATACTTAATATGTATTCTTGTGCTAACCCATGTCCTTAGTTTATTTTATCACATCATCTTATGCATCTAGAAGCTAGTGCATCGTTTTCGAAAAAAATCATGTGCATTGAAAATTCCGATGATAGGGGATCGGAGGAGACCTCGTGATTACGAGGGCTTCAAGGGTTTTCTTAGGTGAGGGTTTTTCGAGATAACCTTATCGGGATTCCGATCGGACCTCGGAAGGCTTCAATATAAATTTCCGTCTATTCTAAAAAATAAAAAAATGATTTTGTCCATTATTTTTTTTCTAAAAAATCATTTGCATATCACATCATGTTCATAATTTTCTCCAAATTTCTAAAAGTTTTCTACAAATTTCGTTTCTTAAAGAAAACCCAAAAAAAAAATGTTTACTTTCAAAATTCCCCTTATCAGCAAAAGGAATTTCAATTCCGACATGGTTTTAAAAATTTAAAGATGTTTTTTAGGAAAATCTCAAACTTAATTAATAGTTGAGGTTTTCTTACAAAATCAAACTTTGGTTAATTTCTTTAATCAAAGTTTTAAAAATGAGATCCAAAAATAAAAGGAATTTAATTATTCCGACATTATTTTCAAAAATCAAAAAATATTTTGAAAGATTTCAATTAGACCTTTACATTGGAGTCTTTCTAATTTAACACTTTTTTAAAAAATCTTGCCTTTAATCAAAATATGTCTACCAATAAAAGGAATTTGATAATTCCGACATTAATTTCAAAATCCAAAAAAAATATTTTCGAAAGATTTTAATTTAATTCTTAACAATTGAAGTCTTTCTAAATTTAACTCAGTCCTTTTCAAACTTATTTTTCTTTAAATTAAAATTTATCTTTGGCAAATTATTTGTTTTAACATTTTGATTTTCAAAGTTTATTATCGGAAATTCTCAATTCGGTTATTTAACATTGGGAACTTTCTGACCAAGTTTCAATACGGATCTCATTAAATCGAATTTTCTTTAAGAGAGAATTAACCCGTAGCAAAAGGAGTATTACTCCGACATTTTAACTTTTAGTTTCTAAATTATTCTCTTCTTCTTGAAAATGTTTTGTCATTAACCCTAAAATTAATTTTCAAAAGACTTTTGTGGTACCGATTTTTGGGCGTTTCGGGGGTGCTAATCCTTCCTCGAACGTAACCGACTCCCGAACCCAAAATCTGTTTTCATAGACCAATACCTGTTTGACCTAAGGTAATCTTTGTAGATTATGTTAGGTTAAATGGAGTCAAAATAGGTGGCTAACCTACCTAAACCAAATGGTTAGTGGCGACTCCTTTTCTTATTTTCTTATTTTCTCGTTTTCAAATCTTTCTTTATTTCGCCAAATTTCACGTCGGACGGCTCTCCAGACTTTTCGACAAGAGTGATACTCATTGAACTTCCCTGTTTTTGCTGTTTGCCCCAACACTATCCTTTTGTTCAGTCAATAGAGCTTGAGTCTATCTTTGGTCCTGATTTTGATTTTCTTTGGCATTCCCCTTTGCCCCATTCACATCTTGAATTTTTCTTGACATAGACATCAATAAAGGTTCAAAATTCATATGTGCATCAAGTCAAATTTCAATTTCACATCTAAATCAATGAACTTGATAATGATCAAAAGTTGCTTTACACTTAAGCACTCTTTATTTAAGAAAACATCAAATTGCAAAGCATTCAAATATCTATTATTCATCTTTTGAAATTCAGATCTCTTGAAAATTGGTGATTGCTTCTCAGAATATCCTTGTAGGTGAACAGGCTATTTTAAATTCCTAAGTGGGTTTCAACAGTAATGGGTTCCAAAGAGGCTATTTATTGTCTCATGAAAGAGAGAATTTCAATATCTCTTCATCTAGGCTTACAATTAACTTTCTTTTTGAAAATCACAATTTTTTTTTTTTAAAAAATCTGTCTTGAAAACAAGATCAAGTTGATGCTTGCTTAATCTCTTAACTTGACAATCTTGATATGAGTCAAAATTTGGACATGAAAGGCTTGAGATTTTGTGAGATTGGTATCAAAGAGAGGTGTGACCCAACTTTCCATATTTAGAATTCAAAAAGATATCTCATCTTATGGGGTTTATCATTTTTGGATGCCCCAAGTGGTATTGCTCATTTCTAAAACTCACTTTACTGTCTTAGACAAATCTCGGGTGATCTCATGAATTCTCATTTCTGCTCTAGACTGCCCTTTCGAGTTTTCACCCTAGAGCCACATCATTTCATTTCTTTTTCTTCTTTTTTTTCTCTCCCTTTTTTTTTAATAACTGTCTCATCATGCACATGAAAATTCAAAATTCATTTAAACAGTCTTTTGAAAAAATGGTTCAGTGTAAAAGACCCATTCTTCTAAAGCAATGCTCCTCAATTAAAGTATCCATACTCGATCAAAATGGACTTTTCAAGACACGTAATGTAGGCCATGGTTGAGGGTTAAGAAAGAAAGGATAAATAGGCCCAAAAAGTATTTCAGGGAAACTGAATCAAGGGTCACTTTTCGGCCATATGAAGAATTCTTTTTTTTTCATACTTGATTTCTCATTTGCCTCTATCCAATTAGTCTTTTCATTTCAATTTGTCATTTCTTTCTTTTCTTCCTTTTCTTCTTCTCTCTTTTCTTTTTTTTCTTTCTTTTTTTTTAACAATATGAGTTCAAGGCTATTCTTATCAAGCAATTCTTCATCATTTTGGGTTGTCATTTCTTTAGGCTATATGCAAGAGTTCTTCCATCTTTTGCTCGAATACTTTCTTTGCATTTGCCCCCAGTGTGAGGGGTGACCCTTGATTAGGTTCATTAGAAAGAAAAAATTCATTAGGCTCAAAGGGGACAGCAATGGATAATTTTCTCAAAGTGAAGGGGATATGAAAAATGGCCATTTGTCTTCTCAAGTATGGCTATCTTCATCAAAAAAACAATTCCTTAGAAAAATATTACTTTGAAAAACAATAATAATTTTTTAAAGCTTTTGAAAACTTTGTTCAAAATCTTAGAACATCACGTGCATGATGATGCAATCAACTTTCTTCTTTTTATTCTTTTTCTTTTTCTTTTTCATCATGAAAATTTCACAGAAGATGACATTTCCACCCTTTTCAAATTATAACTAAGGCAACCAATCTGAGCAATTTGTCTCAATAGCAAAGAGGTATCGGGACCTTACAAAGTGACTTTGGTCTTTCTGATCATTTTGTCCCCAACGGTGGGTGAATGAACACCTTGGCAGCAAAGGTTACTTATTTTCAAGAAAATCAAGGTGAGCTCATTTTGAAACAAGAAGGTAATGTGTTCAAAAGTCATTCATTTCAGTCACTTTTGAGTTTTAAGGAAATTGGGAAGCATATGGGCATTATGAATTCAAAGAACATGGTTGATTTCAAGACAATGAAGCAATGAATTCAAAATTCTAGTGCAGTTTTGACACATATCAAAATGTCACTTTTTAGAGTTAAGCAAGCATCTTGTTAAACAATCATTTTTGTCTATTACCCAGATGAAGAATATTGACTCTCTCAAATGGTTTTCAAGGTTTATGACTCATTTTTACTTCGAGTCTCAATTTTTGAGATTTTATTCAAAAGTCAATGAATGGCAAGAAAGATGGTTTGAAGGACTTGTTAAGAATTACTTCTGAAAGTAATCACTACCTTTTCAGGAGATCCTTTTTTTATTTCTCAAAAAAAAATTTCACTTCTTTTTTTTTTCAAATGTAACAATAGAAAATGGATAACACAAATCATTTATTCCAAAAAGGCATGTAATCCAAAAGATGTCAATATTTACAATGAAAACCCAAATTAAAACACTATGAAATGATTTTCGAAATCTAAAGTTTACCCTTTAAAATTCAAATATCTAAAAGTTATTGCTTTCAAGTGACACTATGTACAAGGTTAAGAAAAATTAACGTTATGTACAAGAGTGAAAAGGATTAGAAATTGCCCCTGCTTGGCATACTGTCCATAGAACTCTGTAACTTGCAATTGACTGGCCTGAAGTTGCCACGAAAGGGTTGCCCCTGTTAAATGAAATTTGATGGAAATGATTGGATAAATGCATGAGCACGTGTATTGATGAAATGAAATGCAATGGCTTTCTAAGCAAAAATAAACAAGGAAATTGCTAAGATCATGCACTCCTAGGACTAATATGAAAACTCATCATTTTATTACTTTTGATGCAAGATGTATACAACAAAGCCCTTGAAATCCTTCCAATGCCCTTGGGCATAAGCATCAGAGTCTGATTCTATTGCTATTTATAGAATCCATCAATGAGAACTTGTCATTGTCGCTTATTCTGACCTTGTCCACCGGTCATGATCAATCTCTTTTTATGGTTTCTTTCTTGTGGATAGATTCTATAATGAAATGTATAGAATGGGATGCAGAGATAGAGGAAAGGAAAACAAAAAGGCAAAACAAGTGAGTTAATAAATAATCATAATGACCATGGTAAAAGAAATGCAAATGGAGTATGCAATAGGGATCCATCCATAACAAATTTACTATTAAAGATAACTAATCATTTCAAAAGTGGAAAGAGTAGTTTCAATTCCATAACAGCATCGTGTCATTTACATCAATCACAGACTATTTGCAAACCCCTTCTATACAACAATTTCCTATCACGGGTGATTATCCATAACTTGTTCCAACTGAATCGTCATACTGACATTTTCTTCCTCCACCTTGGTCAATTTGTCCATAAGTTCCATGATAACTATCCTTCCCTTTTTTTTTCATGATTGGTTTCCTTTAATAGCAGATTTGCTATGGGTGGACCCCCGGATGAAATACATAATGGATGTACATAAAGGAAAAGCATAAACAAAACAATAAGGAAAGAATAGTAGTACTTCATCATGAAATGAAGAAAGTAAGGTAATAAATAGATCATATATACAAGGAAATATGAAAGGAATTGATAAAGGTTTAGAAGGCGCCCCTCCTTTGTGTCCTAAGAAGATCGGTTTCTCTCGAAAAGGGTTTAGCTCTACCTAGGTTTAGGGTTTGGCTCTACTTAGGCGGGCTTTCCTCACAGGTATTCTATATGCAGGGTTCGAAGTTCTAGACAAGGGTACCCATCGGACAAGATAGGGTGGAGACGATACGTTCGCGCTCCGTCTAAAGGGAAAAGAGTCCGTACTTCCGGAGGCTCTTATGATATGTTTAGTGTTGTGAGTGGAAGAAACTTTACCTTTACCAACCGCCTTTCACCACATGATGCCCCAACATAATATGAAGATAGAGAGGAAAACAATGAAAATAATCAAATAAACGGGTAATCCAATTCAAAGGAATAAATATATCAACAAAATAAAGAATAGAAAATAGACATGGAATATATACAAGAAATAAAAGGCAGGGAAACAGGCAAGATATAGGCAATTAAAAGCAAAGATAGGCATACAAGACGTTCACGATATACACATGAATAAAGAAAATGAACAGCATGTGAGACATATACATAGGAGAATAGATAATCAAACAAAGTATATACAAATATGTACAAGGAAAACTAGGTCATGCCATATAATACAATGAAATGAATCAAAAAATGTGAGGTGAAAAATGAAATTTTTAAAAAAAGTTTTCTTTTTTGTAATTTAAGGGGCAATATGCAATTTTGAAAAAAATTTATTGATGCAAATGCAAGATGTAATTTTGAGAAAGTTTATTAATGCAAAGGTAAAATGCAAAAAGAAAGTTTATTCGTACTTTTGTCCAAATCAATGAATATATACAAATATGAATGTTCATGAATGAAATTAAATTTTAAAAATATTTCAAAATTAACCCTAAATTGAAAACAAGACTTTCTAAAAAAAAAATGGCTCGACTCTCATTTAATCCCCAGTGGAGTCGCCAATCTGTCGAAACGTCTAAAAAGCCGTCTGACAGGAAATTTAAAGAAATAAAAAGATTTTGAAAATAAGAAAAGGAGTCGCCACTAACCATTTGATTTAGGTAGGTTAGCCACCTGTTTTGACTCCATTTGACCTAACATAATCTAGAAAGATTACCTTAGGTTAAACAAATGTTGGTCAACGAAAATAAGTTTTGGGTTCGGGAGTCGATTACGCTCGAGGAAGGATTAGCACCCCCGAAGCGCCCGGAAATCGGTACCATAAAGCCTTGTGAAAATTCGTTTTAGGGTTAATAACAAAAATGTTTCTTTTGAACTGAAATAAAATAAAATAAACTAAAATAAAGAATCTACAAATGTCGGAGTAGAACTCCTTTTGATATGGGTTAATTCACCCTTTAAGAAAATTCAATTTAATGAGATCCATGAAAAAGAAAAAAAATAAAAGGAAGGTCTCAACGTTGAATAACCGAATTGAGAACTTTCCAAAAAACAAGCTTTAAAATCAAAAGTTAAAAATCCATAATTTGTTAAAGAAAAATTTGAGTTTTAAACAAAATTGGATTGAATTTGGAAATACTCCAATTGTTAATGACTGAATTGAAATCTTTCAAAAAATATTATTGGATTTTTGAAATTAACGTCGGAATTATCAAATTCCTTTTATTGATAGAAGGATTTTGATTAAAGGCAAGATTTAAAAAAAAAGGATTTTATTAGAAAGACTCCAATGTAAAGGTCTAATTGAAATCTTTCAAAACATTTTTTGATTTTTGAAGATAATGTTGGAACAATTAAATTCCTTTCATTTTTGGATCTCATTTTAAAAACCTTGATTAAAGAAATTAACCAAAGTTTGATTTTGTAAGAAAACCTCAACTATTGATTAAGTTTGAGATTTTCCTAAAAAAGCTATTTTTAGATTTTAAAAATTATGTCGGAATTGAAATTCCTTTTGCTAATAAGGGGATTTTGAAAGAAAACGTTTTTTTGGGTTTTTGAAAATTGATATTAATTAAAGAAAGCCTGTAATATTTGATGGAAAAATAAACATGATATGCATGTGATTTTAATGAAATTAAATGGAGAAAATTCATTTTTTTTTGTTTTTTGAAAGGATAAAAATTCCTCTAAATTTCCACCGTACTTCCGGTGAGAAACTTAAAGAAATTCATATCTTGGTAGACCCTTAAGCATCTCGTACTTCCGAGACACCCTCCGGCTTCCCATGCACATGAATTTTGTGAAAACGATGCACTAATTTCTAAATACGTGAAATGATGGGACAAAATAAACCAAGAAAATGGATTAGCACAAGAAATATATAATTACATATTAAACAAATAATTAATGATGCATGAACTTAATTTCTAAAATGGCACAAAATGATGTAAATGGGCCTAAGCTAAATGACATATCAAAACGTTAACGGGCTTAAGCTAAAATGACATATTAAAATGTTAATGGGCCTAATTACTAAATGTCATAAAATATGAAATGAGCCTAATCCTAATAATGTAAATGGGCTTAATCCTAAAATACAAATGAACTTAGTTCTAAAATGCAAATGGACTTAATTATAAAATGACATAAAATATGTAAGAATGACCTAAAATTCTAAATGGTATAAAAAAATGGAATAACCTAAAATTCTAAAATGGCATGAAACATTAAAATGGAATAAATATTACGATATTAAAACATTAAAATGACAGTTTATTAAAGAAGCATGTATTAAACAAACCAAAAATCACTAAATCAATTCAAACCCTAATTAATAGCCCAAGCCCGCATGTAAACATGATCCAAAATAAAAGCATAATCCAAACAAACAAATACAACACCTACAGGCCCACTCATCAAAATGAATCAACTAGCCCAACAATTGAATTAGGAACACCAAATCAGCCAAACCATTTAGCAGAGAAACATTAAAGCCCGAACAAATAAAGACACCAGTCTACATTGACAAAAGCCCACACAAATAAAAAAAAAGATTCCACATGCATTCAAACAAAATCATGAACGTAAAATATATTAGTAAATCCAAAACAAAAACTCTTGAAGCCCAATAGAAATAAGGAATGTAGCCCAATACTTACAACTTGAAATACCCCAAAACACAAATGATGATTTCAGCCCATGTCAGCAATAGTTTAGACAAACTTGACCCATGTAACTTGAAAGTCCAAGTTGTAACTAAGAGCAAATCCAAACTTGACCCAAACGGCTAAAAAAAACTCAACGTGAATAAACAAAATTCTGCGCATCCCAAATAGCGATAGAATCTGGAAATTGAACTTTTATGCTTAAAATATAGCACCCAACAAATACAATCAAAAGCATCCGGGAGAACAGGAATCAAAGATCCAACGCACATGCAAATATTAAGACCCAATACAATTTTTAGCTTACCCAAGATAAGACAGATTCGAAAGATTAAGAAATATCAGCTAATAGATCCAACAGAATAGCTATAACCAGTCCACTCATGTTTTGTACATTAATCCATAGTTTAAGTGAAATTAACTTAACAAACAAAAGCACAAATACGTTTAATCCATAAAAAAAATCTAAAGCCCAATATAAAATAATAAAGTTCAAAACAAAATCTAAAGGTTTAAGAACTTACCCCACAACAGCAAAGTAGTGTGCGTTTGGACCTTTGTTGCCTATGTCTTCCTTGTCCTCTTTTCTTCGCTTTGTTTCACCTGCAGCCGCTTTTTCTTTCACTCCTAAATAGAAAGAATCATCGATTGTTGGTTTCTACTTTCACCGGCGATGGGACACCACTTATTTTTCTTCCCTAAATGAGTCTCCTTCTTTCTTATCTCTTCAAAACTCTCCAAAGCTTTCTTCCTCCATGTTTCCCAGCCGTTGCAACCGCCACCACGCTCCACCATCAACCATCATGCCAGACTTCCAACGAGCCTTAACGGATCCCTCGATTTTCTAAAATGCTATCTTTTCACTTTTAAACACAAATCCGAAGTATGTTCCTTAAAAATCTTCATCAAACCTTCTAGATCTAGCTAGTAAACCCGAAGATTCAAGCCTCCGGTACTCCGATCTCCACCGTTCGATGAGGCTGGGATTCAAATATGCATTTACCTGTGACAAAGGCTACCTCTTTACCGTAGCGATTTGGCAACTGATGCTCCGTTCATCGTTTTCCCCAAAACCCAAAACTTTAGCTTTTCTCTTTTTTTTTTGGAAACTTGCTACTGTTTTTTTTTTTGTTTGAGGATTTTGAAGTCTATTGATTTGAGTTCTGATTTTGTGGAGGAAGAATAACAAGTAGGATTTGTTGGTGGCCATAAAACAAGAGGGATAGATTTCAGTTTGACAGGGAAACAAAGGTAGAGGGGTTTTTTTTCCTATGGCTTCCTTCTTGCTTATCTGTATCTCTACTTTCTTTTTTTTTCTTTTTTTTTATTCCCCCCCTCCTACGTTTTTTCTTTGGTTGGCCCCCCCTTGTGATGATGGTGCTTTTTTTTGTTTTAGTAAGGCTAAAAACGGAAAGCAACAAAGGATTTAGGGACTCAATGGGGCTCAATGGGGGACATACCGCCTACTGCATTGAGGGAATCTCGGAGCTGAGTGAGAGTGCTGCCTGTTGCTCATTCCAACATCATATCCAATTGTCTCATATCAAAGCCCACTCATTTCCAAATAGTAATCCAAAGAAAAGAAAAGAAAAAACAATGAAGTAAAATAAGAATAAAATCAAATTCAAATAAATCAAATAAATAAAGAAAACAAGAAAGGTAGGAAGAAAAGAAATTAAATAATAAAAATAGGATGTCTACACCCTCTACTTTCAAGATTGTGCAAATTAAGAACAATTAATTAGGGGCCTTATTGTGTCAACTGACATGGCAGATGTTAAGACCACGTCAGAAAATTTGAATACAATTTAACAAAAGGGATTATCAAAGTGGACTATCAAAGTTCAATTCTGAGAGTAGATGGATCAAATTGAAGAAAACTTGAGTAAAGGGACCACATTGCACAATTTCATATAGTAGGAGGACTAGTTCCGTACTTTCACCCTCCAAACTTGGTTCAAAGTTTTCAGAAGAAAAATCATTGTTTTCAAGGTCTTTTTTTTTATGGATTTGCTCTTTGATGAATAGTAAATATACATGAAAAGATAAATAGCCATCTTTCAAATTCCCTTCCCTTTTAGAAAATTATCCATTATTACTCCCTTGAGCATATTGACATGAGAGGGACAAAGAGAAGGAAAAAGGCGTATTGAAAAAATGAAGTTGGGGGTGAGTCTAGGGCTAGTTTGGCATTGCAATTGATATTTCAAAAAGCTCGGTTTAGAAAACATGCTTATGGAAAGTGTTTTTTAAAATTGATGTGGAAAAATGCAATTGAGAATTTTAAGAGTTTGATATTGTTGCAAAAAATTATTGTGTAGAATTGAAAATGTCTAAAAAAGACATTTTTGAAAATAAAAAATAACTCTTAGAGTCTGTTTGGTTTAATGCAATTTAATCACTTTGCATGCAAAGTTAAAGGCTGTAAAGACTTTAATTATAATGTTTGGTGTCAATTTTAAGGATGAACAGTAATGGTCATTGTAATCACTTTACTTTTGACCCGAAAAAGTATTTGCACAAGGGGAAGGTGTGAAAGTACTTTGCATCATAACTATGAAAGATCAAAGTTTTTAAATTACCTTATTATCCCTTATTTTTTAAAAAGGACATGAAATAAAAGGATAAATTTGATATTTAAATAAATTTTACAGGGAAAGTATGTTTTAACCAAACACTGCAAAAAACTTTGCATGTAATTTAATTAAAACTTTCATATGCTAAATCAAACACTGCAAACTCAATTTGCATGCAAAGTGATTACAACCCTAAACTTTGCAAGGAATTACTTTACATGCCCTGCAAAGTAATTTAGTTTAAAGTACCAAACTGACACGCCCGGATCTAGTCCGCACGTGTCAAGTTGAGTATTTATGTATTGTTGTCTAGTCAATATACCAAATTTAACTTCCCATGAAAGTTTTAAACTTCATTTAGCTCAATTTCAAGCTTAAAAACCCTAAAATTGAAGTCCGAGGATGTGGGCCCCACTTGGTTTCGGGTCCCAAAGAAATCGAGCTGAGTTGACCGGAGTCAACTCAGAAAAGGTTGACTCCGGCGCCGGACCCGTTATTTCTATAAGGGGTCTCGGGTGGCCGATACCCCCCATTTTCACTTCTTCTCTTGTTCTTCAATTTATCCGAGCTCTCCCTCTTAGATTTCTTGAAATCAAACCTTGAATTCCTCTTCAAACACTCAATCAAACATCAATATCAACTTCTTTTGCCTCATTGAAGATCAAAACACCAAAGTTTCCAAGAAAATCACCAAATCTAGAAATCTGGAATTTCAGCGACAGATTGTTCTTCGAGCTATATCTTTTGATTAAACAGTGGGAAGTGGCTGGGAGTTTGGTATGTTGTTCTAGACTCATCAAGCTTTAATTTGATAGTTTACATGCTTAATTTCATAGTCTGTGCTAAGAGAATTCGTTGATTGAAGTTGAGATTTCTGTTTTGCCCAAGATATGTTAACCCTTAGTGTTTTGATTCAAAATTCGAGCATGTTTAATGGTTTGATTCCGTTCTTGAAGCTGTGAATCCTTAGATCATGTGTTTAACTTGCTGTGTTTCAATTTTGGTGCAGATTGGTTGTGAATCGAACTCAAACCGAGCTCGATTTGGTGCATGGCCGGTGATGGCCATGCACTGGAGACAACTCCCGCCGGACCCGACAAGTCCCGTGCGGAAGTTGGCAAATTTTGGGATTTCCTCCCATTTTTTCTCACTCCCGCTCGGGAGTGAGCCACCAGCCGACATGGGTACTGTAGCTTAGGGGCATTTTGGTAATTTTGCAGCCCTAAACCCCAATTAGCTTCAATTAACTTCTGGACTTGTCCAATTTTGTTCTTGGACCTTGGAGACCTTTAATAGGTTTTGATTTATGATTTAATTGTTGGTTGAATGTCTTTATTAATCAAATTAGATTTTAATTTGATTATTTAGGTACGTGATTGCACGAGTTTTGGACCGGTAGTAGTTTCAGCTAAGGCATTCATGGGTAATCGGGGAGTATACAACTATCATCTCTTGTGAGTGGCTTGGATTATATTGGTTGACCATTGACGGTTAACCGTTTTCAAATTTATTTATAAATGCTTTATTAAATTGTTTATATATGTTTTGGGGTATGAATTGTCCACCCTCACACACTGAGTTTACAAATAATTTGAAGGGTGGGAATTTCAATTAAATTTATAAATTGATATTATTGATTATTGTTTGGGGAACGATACCCCTGAGAGATGAAAGATTGAGTGGGTTCCTCGGGGCTCCAATATGAGGGAGCGTGGACCAAGTTTGAGAGCATGCGTGATACTCAGCCGTGCACCGCCTATCGAGGGGCACGGTGAGTAAAGCCTGGTTGGGAGAGGCGCGTAGGGAAACTCGCCAGGACTCCAGAGTGCTGTGTTCCACCACAGCAAGGCAAACGTCAAGGGAATGGGCCAGAGAGTAGAGTAAAAATGTTTTAAAAGTATAAAGTAACCCTTGACGGTCCAGTGGATACCCCAGCGCACGGGTATACCTTATTGGGACAAATTTAAGATGCCAGCCCATTTGGAAATATTATTATTGATTTAATATTTGATTTGGTTTGGGACTTTCTATATTTCAGTAAATGGTTTATTAAATTGATTTTTGGATTATTTCATATCCCCAGCCTGAGGTGATCGGTCTTTATAACCGAGTCTCTCACTGGGTACAAGTATATTGTACTCACCCCCATTCACTTTTGTTGTCAGATCATCAGGCTTTGGACGGCGGACGTCCCGGTGGTCCGTGATCCTAGTACGTCACTGTGGACACGACTTTGTAGGTGCCACCCCTTTTGCTTTGTGTATCTTGGCTTGGAATATTAGTGCATCTTACATATACATTTATGTATTTATATATATTACTTTCCGCTGCATGGAGCACCGTAAAACGTGTTGCTTTCTTTTGAAATATTTTTGAACTATGTTATCTATGATAATATCGTATGTTTTCATATATTGCTCGAATATCCTTTATTTTTAAGCCTTGTGCCATCTTGGTTGCCGGCCTGACGAGGCACGTATCTCGAGGTGGTACGGCGGTTGTCACGTGGCCGAGCCTGCGGGTCGGGGCGTGACAATTTCATTGGTATCAGAGCAAATTTTAATATATATAGTATATCTATATTATATCGAGCCAAGGAGTTCATATAATTTTGAGATTTCTGATTTTGGGGTTAGAAATAGAGGGTATGATTGGTGTAGATATATTTTTCGTCTACCGACTTAGATTTTATGTAGAATTACGCCATGCCACCTAGAAGGAGTGTTCCGAATTCTTCTGTTCCTACCCCTGATCCCTCTGTACCTAGGAGAAGAGGTCGACCACGTAGACAGCCTGAGATTCAGCCTAGTGTAGACCCGGAGACCACTGCAATTCCGGACGAGTCTGTTCCACCTATTTCACCTGTTGATGAGACGCATCATCAGGATGCTCATGCTGATATTCCACCACCCCCACCTCCGACGACTGCCACGTCGGTGCAGTTTACGCCCACTGATTTTGAGCGTATGTTTGACACTTGGGCCAGTAGATTCTTTTCATCACAAATGGCCACTGGCGCACCTCTGACTACCGGTATTACACCACCAGTTCATCCATCACCACCGATGCCGATACTGATGCCGCCACACTTTCAGCCGAGCGGTGCAGCGAGCACTTCTGCTGGTGCCATTTCTTCGGAAGATCACCTGGTGAGGTTCCTTAGCATCATGAAGGGACTAGACACCTCAAAGCTCTCTGACACGTTCGCTGATGTAGCGTGGGATTGGCTACATTTCGTCACGAAGAATACATAGGGTCTGGGTATGACCTCGGAGTAGCGAGTCAGTGTGGTTACTCGATATCTCCAGGGACAGCCATTGAGTTGGTGGACCAATCTTGAGAGCCGAGCCACTGGACCAGTGACGTGGGAGACATTTGTTACTGAGTTTCGAGAGAGGTTCATATCGGAAGAGATGGGAATGAGACGATATGGTGAATTTCTCCGACTGCAGCAAGGCAACAGATCAGTCGAGCAGTTTGAGATAGAGTTACGGAGACTTTCACACCATCTTCCATCCATCACCGAGGACGCCTTTTGTCTTCAGTTTGTTAACGGTCTTCGGTGGGAGATTGTACAGATGATGAAGCCTACTTCTAAAGCCACTTTCGAGCAATGTCGACAGGATGCATTGTGGGCCGAAGCTATGATTGCTCAGCGCCGACCAGGAGGATCGAGTTCTAGTGGTCAACGATTTTTTGACATACCGATGAACCTGGAGCCGAAACAGACTCAGAGTTTATATTCCCATGGAGGAATATCTCGGGGCGGTTCAGTCGAGTCCCCAGTACCACAGATGTCACTTTCTCTGTCACCACTTCCCTCAGGTGGTCGAGGAAAAGAGAAGTTTGGGTTTGGTTCCATGGTTAAAGGAAGGTTTGGGAAGAAGAGAGTGGAGTCTGGGCCTCAATGCCCAAACTGTAGGCATTTTCATTCTGGCTAGTGTAGGGCTGGACCTCGATGTTTTCGGTGCGGAGGCATGGGTCACGTAGCACGTGCATGTCCATCTACTACTTCTATACCATCCAGGCAGAGTTTTAGTCAGCCTCCAGTCAGACCGAGCAGCTATGGAGGTTTCCGTCCGTTTTAACCCGCGCGATATTCTTTCGCCGCACCTTCTACCTCTCAGCAGCATTCGGGTATTGGTAGTAGTTCAGCAACCCCGAGATGACCCCCACAGTAGCAACAGCAGTGGCAACATACTCAGGTTTACGCCATGTCCCAGGAGGACGCCGACGCACGTCCTGACGTAGTCACCGGTAAGTATATATTTAAATATTCATGGACAGTTATTTTTCATGAATAAAGATATCATCGTACTCGTAACTTCTTGTCAAGCAAAAGTAACCACTTTAGAAAATTTTTGAACATTAGGCGTGGTAGTTATTTTCGATCAACCGGCTTATGTGATTATGGACACTGGAGTTGCCTTATCTTATGTTAATACCAAGTTTGCCGTGCATGCGGATCGATCGTTATCGCCCTTGGGGTACGAGCTATTGGTGAATACACCGTTGGGCTAGAAAATGGTTCGAAATACGGTGTACAAAGGATGTGCAGTGAAGCTGGAAAACCTTACTTTCGAAGCAAATTTAATTCCACTTCAGATGTCCGACTTTGATGCTATCTTGGGGATGGATTGGCTTGGGAGACATTGTGCTTAAATCTTCTGCGAGCACCGTTTGGTGAGGATTCCACGACCTGACGGAAGCATGATCGATTTTTACAGCGAGCGCAGAGGCACACTGAATGTTATCTCTGCCATCAAAGCAAGTAAGCTACTATTCAAAGGGTGTAAAGCTGTGTTAGCACATGTAGTAGACAATTCTATGGAAGAGCCTAACATTGAAGATATCCCGGTAGTTAATGAGTTTCCGGATGTATTTCCCGATGAATTACCTAGTTTGCCACCCGAGAGAGACTTCGACTTCCCGATCGAAGTTTATCCCGGTACGGATCCAATTTCTATGGCTCCATACCGAATGGCACCTACTGAACTGATTGAGCTGAAGAAACAACTTGCCGAATTGTTGGATAAAGGATTTATTCGGCCGAGTACATCACCTTGGGAAGCCCCAGTTTTGTTTGTGAGAAAGAAAGACGGTTCTATGCGACTCTGCATCGACTACCGCAAGCTGAATGCGGTGACCGTGAAGAATAGATATCCACCACCTCGTATCGACGATTTGTTCGACCAGCTTCGAGGAGCCGGAGTGTTTTCCAAGATTGACCTGTGATCAGGCTATCATCAGTTGAAGATCCGAGAAGAAGATATCCATAAGTCCGCTTTTCGTACCATATACGGACATTACGAGTTCTGTGTGATGTCGTTCAGACTTACCAACGCTCCAGCAGCATTTATGGATCTGATGAATCGCATATTCCATCAGTACTTAGATTGATTTGTCATTGTCTTCATTGATGACATATTGGTTTATTCAAGGAACCGGTGGGAGCACGCAAATCATCTTCGCATTGTGTTGCAAACTCTTCGAGATCACCAGCTTTACGCTAAGCTCTCCAAATGCCAGTTTTGGTTGCAGCAAGTTGGATTTCTTGGACATATTGTGTCTAGGGACGGTATATATGTGGATTCCAGCAAGATTGAGGCAATCACCAATTGGAAACGTCCTGCAACTCCCACGGAGATTCGAAGTTTCTTGGGACTAGCTGGATATTATCGGAGATTTGTGGATGGATTCTCCGCGTTTGCTACACCATTGACCAAACTGACTCGTAAGAACACTAAGTTCGTTTGGTCAGAGGAATGTGAAGAGAGTTTCCAGAAGCTAAAGGATAAATTGACGACCACACCGGTACTTGCCTTACCTATGAGCGGCAAGGAGTTCACTGTGTATACCTATGCATCAGGCAACGGACTTGGATGTGTGTTGATGCAAGATGAACGGGTAATTACATATGCTTCTCGTCAATTGAAGCCGAATGAGGTCAATTATCCGATACATGACTTGGAGCTTGCTGCCATTGTCTTCACTTTGAAGATTTGGCATCACCATTTATATGGTGAAACCTGTCGTATCTACACCGATCACAAGAGCCTCAAGCACTTCATGACCCAGCGTGAGTTGAACATGCGGCAAAGACGATGGCTAGACCTCATCAAGGATTACGATCTCGTAATCAATTATCATCCCGGCAAGGCGAACGTTGTTGCTGATGCTTTGGGCCGAAATACAGTTACGTCCTTGGCGATGATCAGAGATGTTCACTTACCAGAGTTGGTGGAGCTGAGGTCGACTGGAACCAGATTGGCTTATGATCATCATGACGGTGCACTAATTGCTCAGATTCTAGCTAAGCTAGTGCTAGATGATCGGATTCGTGATCTTCAAACGTCCGATCCGAGGTTGCAGCATGAACTTCAGAAGTTACAGTTGGGAGAACAATCGGAGTTTTCAGTTCGCAGTGATGGAGTTTTGTTGTTCCATAATTGGATCTATGTGCCACACGATCTTGATCTTAAAGGCACCATTCTTCAGCAAGCCCATTCTTCTCCGTTTGCTATGCACCCAAGTAGCACCAAGATGTATCGAACCATCAAGGACCATTATTGGTGGCCTGGAATGAAGAGAGAAGTTGTTGAATTCGTAGCGAGATGCTTGACGTGCCAGCAGGTGAAAGCAGAACGTCGAAAACCTTTCGGGACACTTCAACTTCTTCAAATTCCCGAATGGAAGTGGGAGCACATCACCATGGATTTTGTGACCGGTTTTCCGCGTGTTAGACGAGAAGTTGATGCGGTATGGGTAATTGTCGACCGACTTACCAAGTCAGCACATTTCCTCCCAGTAAGCATGAGATGGAGCGTGAACCAGTTAGCACAGCTTTATATGAATGAAGTAGTTCGACTTCACGGAGTCCCAACTTCTATAGTTTCAGATCGAGATCTGAGGTTTACCTCACAATTCTGGGAAAGCTTTCAGCAAGCGATGGGAACTCAACTTCGTTTCAGTACCGCTTTCCATCCACAGACTGACGGTCAGTCAGAACGTACTATCCAGATATTGGAAGACATGCTGCGAGCATGTGCGCTTGAGTTTTCTAGTGGATGGGACACGTATCTTGCAGCAGCGGAGTTTGCTTACAACAACAGCTACCAATCTAGTATTGGTATGGCTCCGTATGAAGCTTTGTACGGAAAGAAGTGTAGAACCCCATTGTATTGGGATGAAGTGGGCGAGAATCGAATCTTCAACAAGGTAGAAATTGAACTCACCACTAAAAAGGTGAAATTCATTCGTGAACGACTGCAGGCAGCCCAGGATCGAGATCGAAATTATGCACAGCGGAGGAGGACACCTTTGGAGTTCCAAGTGGGAGATCAAGTGTTTTTAAAAGTTTCTCCTTGGAAAGGCGTTATTCGTTTCCGCAAGGCGGGAAAACTCAATCCGAGGTACATTGGTCCATTCCTTGTCACTGAACGAATTGGACCGGTGGCGTATCGCTTGGAGTTGCCACCCGACATGGCTCGGATACATGATGTCTTTCATATATCTATGCTCCGAAAATATGTTCCTGATCCATTACACATTCTTCAAGCACCACCTGTGAAGCTGAAGAAAAGTTTGGGCTTTAGGGTTCGACCTGTAGCCATATTAGATCGAGAGGTTCGATCCTTGAGGAATAAATCGGTACCATTGGTGCGAGTTTTGTGGAAAAGCTCGCAGACTGAGGAGCAGACTTGGGAGCCTGAGAGCAACATGAGACGTGATTTCCCCCATTTGTTTGATGACTAGTTTATTTGAATTTCGGGGACGAAATTTTTGTAAGGGGGGGAGAGTTGACACGTCCGGATCTAGTCCGTATGTGTCAAGTTGAGTATTTATGTATTGTTGTCTAGTCAATATACCAAATTTGACTTCCCATGAATGTTTTAAACTTCATTTAGCTCAATTTCAAGCTTAAAAACCCTAAAATTGAAGTCCGAGGATGTGGGCCCCACTTGGATTCAGGTCCCAAAGAAATCGAGCTGAGTTGATCGGAGTCAACTCGAAAAAGGTTGACTCCAGCGCCGGACAGGGACGGGTCCGGTGCCGGACAGGGACGGGTCCGGTGCCGGACCCGTTATTTCTATAAGAGGTCTCGGGTGGCCGAGACCCCCCATTTTCACTTCTTCTCTTGTTCTTCAATTTATCCGAGCTCTCCCTCTTAGATTTCTTGAAATCAAACCTTGAATCCCTCTTCAAACACTCAATCAAACATCAATATCAACTTCTTTTGCCTCCTTGAAGATCAAAACACCAAAGTTTCCAAGAAAATCACCAAATCTAGAAATCTAGAATTTCAGCGACAGATTGTTCTTCGAGCTATATCTTTTGATTCAACCGTGGGAAGTGGCTGGGAATTTGATATGTTGTTCTAGACTCATAAAGCTTTAATTTGATAGTTTATATGCTTGATTTCATGGTCTGTGCTAAGAGAATTCGTTGATTGAAGTTGAGATTTCTGTTTTGCCCGAGATATGTTAACCCTTAGTGTTTTGATTCAAAATTCGAGCATGTTTAATGGTTTGATTCCGTTCTTGAAGCTGTGAATCCTTAGATCATGTGTTTAAATTGCTGTGTTTCAATTTTGGTGCGGATTGGTTGTGAATCGAACTCAAACCGAGCTCAATTTGTTGCATGGCCGGCGATGGCCATGCACTGGAGACAACTCCCGCCGGACCCGACAAGTCCCGTGCGGGAGCTGCCAAATTTTGGGATTTCCTCCCATTTTGGCTCACTCCCGCCCGGGAGTGAGCCACCAGCGGACATGGGTACTGTAGCTTAGGGGCGTTTTGGTAATTTTGCAGCCCTAAACCCCAATTAGCTTCAATTAACTTCCGGACTTGTCCAATTTTGTTCTTGGACCTTGGAGACCTTTAATAGGTTTTGATTTATGATTTAATTGTTGGTTGAATGTCTTTATTAATCAAATTAGATTTTAATTTGATTATTTAGGTACGTGATTGTACGAGTTTTGGACCGGTAGCAGTTTGAGCTAAGGCATTCATGGGTAATCGGGGAGTATACAACTCTCCTCTCTTGTGAATGGCTTGAATTATATTGGTTGACCATTGAGGGTTAACCGTTTTCAAATTTATTTATAAATACTTTATTAAATTGTTTATATATGTTTTGGGGTATGAATTGTCCACCCTCACACACTGAGTTTACAAATGATTTGAAGGGTGGGAATTTCAAATAAATTTATAAATTGATATTATTGATTATTGTTTGGGGAACGATACCCCTGAGAGATGAGAGATTGAGTGGGTTCCTCGGGGCTCCAATATGCGGGAGCGTGGACCGAGTTTGAAAGCATGCGTGATACTCAGCCGTGAACCGCCTATCGAGGGGCACGGTGAGTAGAGCCTGGTTGGGAGAGGCGCGTAGGGAAACTCGCCAGGACTCCAGAGTACTGTGTTCCACCACAGCAAGGCAAACGTCAAGGGAATGGGCCAGAGAGTAGAGTAAAAATGTTTTAAAAGTATAAAGTAACCCTTGACGGTCCAGTGGATACCCCAGCGCACGGGTATACCTTATTGGGACAAATTTCAGATGCCAGCCCATTTGGAAATATTATTATTGATTTAATATTTGATTTGGTTTGGGACTTCCTATATTTCAGTAAATGGTTTATTAAATTGATTTTTGGATTATTTCATATCCCCAGCCTGAGGTGATCGGTCTTTATAACCGAGTCTCTCACTGGGTACAAGTATATTGTACTCACCCCCATTCACTTTTGTTGTCAGATCATCAGGCTTTGGACGGCGGACATCCCGGTGGTCCGTGATCCCAGTACGTCACTGTGGACACGACTTTGTAGGTACCACCCCTTTTGCTTTGTGTATCTTGGCTCGGAATATTAGTGCATCTTACATATACATTTATGTATTTATATATATTACTTTCCGCTGCATGGAGCACCGTAAAACGTGTTGCTTTCTTTTGAAATATTTTTGAACTATGTTATCTATGATAATATCATATGTTTTCATATATTGCTCGAATATCCTTTATTTTTTAGCCTTGTGCCATCTTGGTTGCCGGCCTGACGAGGCATGCATCTCGAGGTGATACGGCGGTTGTCACATGGCCGAGCCTGCGGGTCGGGGCGTGACACAAACAAGCTCTTAGAGTCCATTTCATTTGATGCAATTTAATCACTTTGTATGCAAAGTTAAGGACTGCAAAAACTTTATAATGCTTAGTTTCAATTTTAACGATGCAAAGTAAGTGGTCTATTACAATCATTTTACCTTTGATCAGGGAAAGTATTTGCATAAAGAGGTGGTGTGAAAGTGGATTGCATCGGATATGTGACAGTTAAAAAAAATTCTTAAATTACTTTATTAGCATTATTTTTTAAAAAGACATGAAATAAAATGACAAATTTGAGATTAAATAAACTTTGTAAGGAAATGATGTTTTAACCAAACATTGCAAAAAATTTTGCATGTAATTTAATTAAAACTTTCATGTGCTAAACCAAACACTGCAAACTCATTTTGCATGCAAAGTGATTGCAACCCTAAACTTTACAGGAAATTGCTTTGCATGCAAAGTGATTCACTGTAAAGTACCAAACAGGCTAAAGATAAAAAAAATAACTTAGGGGCAAGTTTATGTAATTTTACCCCAAAATAACTTTTTCTAAATGTAAAAACACCAAAATCCAGCTACTCAAGTTAGATGGCTTCTAATTGTCAAAAAAGCTTTTGGTATAAATCAAAAATGGTTTTGCATTGTGTTAGAGGTGAAAATGAGCTTTTTGACCGTCAAATACAATACCAAAGCAGCTGTTAGTCATTTTCCATTATTTTGAAACCTTCTTACATCAGTTTAAAATGAATAAAGCTCTGTTTGGGATAGCGGTGAGATTGACAATAGTAAGATTAAAAACTGTAGTAGTGGTTAGACTGTCATCGCAATGATGAGATTGAAATATATGATAAAAAAATTATGTAAAAACAATGGTGGAAGTGGGATGAGAATTTAAAATGACTATTAAAAACATAAAATTAAAGGTGTATAAAATTTATGTGCACTTTTATATATTATTTAACATTTTTATGAATTTTAAGAAAATTTGTTTTAAAAAAGTTAACCATGATTTTATATAAATATTAATATATTATTGTTATATATAAATATATTTTTTGAAGTTCCTACTTAAAAATAATATAAAATTATTTTTAAAAATAATCACAGGTTCTCAAAAATATATATGTATAATACTACTTTTAACGAAGACTTGTTAAGAAGAAAGAAAATATGTGACAATAAAAATAATACAATATAATAATAGTATTATTTTTTTATTCATTTTATATTGAGAGACAAGAAATTCATTGAATTGTGTGGGTAATTGAGGGAATTGATATCCCACTATGCTTTTGAAAGTCTACTGCATCTTTAAAGTACCAGTGCTGTTTGGTGCTCTAGCCGCAGGTGTGGTGCGGGGAATTAGCTTCAATCGCACTGTGATTGTCATGCCGAATAGATAATTGTGGTGTGAATATTTTCAAACCACATTGGTTATGTTTGGTGCGCCGTTTCGGCGCGTTTGAGGGCTCAAACTGGCCAAACGGCGCACTAGAGGCCTTAAGTGCCTCAAATGGCACGATGGGACCTACTGACATGGTAAGTCCCAAACGTGCCATACAGTGAAACGGTGGACTGGAGCTTTTTGCTCCAATGAGCCAAACGTGGGGGTTTTTTTTTTTTCCTTATATTATCCTTATTTTTTCCTTTTTGGTTTTTATGCTCTCTTTAATTAAAACTCCTTTTGGTCATTTCTTGTTCTCATCTCACCGCACCGCTATTTTTGCCAAACATTTAGGCTATGTTTGGTATGAGAAAACATTTTTTGTTTTCATTCTCTAAAAAATACAAAGAAACTATTATGTTACATATGTGTTATGAGGAAAATTGTATATATATATGTTTTAGAAAATGAAAATGAAAATGAATCTAGAAATGAGATTAAAAAAAATTATTCTTAATGATAGATTCATTTTCATTTACATTTTCTAAAATATACATATATTTTTATAAATTACACATATTTTATATGGTGATTTCTTTGTATTTTATAGAGAATGAAAACAAAAAACATTTTCATGTACCAAACATAGCCTTATTTTCTCATCATTGGTTTTAATATCACCACCACAATTCCAATCTCATATGTACCGTAATTAATCTCATCATTTTTAATCGCACCGGAACCAATCGTGCCGCTCTCCCAAACATAGCCTAAATCAATTCTTCTTAAGTCATCGGCGGCAGCCAAACAAGAAAGAACAATTGTATTTCTTTCCTTTTGTTTTTCCCTTTCAAAGTACGTACCAAAAATAAAAACCAAACCGATCAGTCTTATCTTTTTCTAACCATGTGAGTCTTGAAGAAACAGCTGCTTACATATCATATTGATCAAATTAAATCTTGATTCATAAAAAAAAAAAAGAGACTATTGATTAATTATACATTATGTAGATGACATTTGAGAACCAACCAATGGAGGAACCCGAATTAATTATTAAACTACCAGAGAACTACTACAGTAAACACCAACGATGAGTTGGTTTAAGTGATTCATCTTTTGTTCCCTTAAGTAAGATCCCGATTGTTGGTTATAAGGTATAATTTATGAATTATAAAGGAGGTAAACGTTGGAAGATATATATAAATAATGTATTTCTCTCCGCTGCTGATTGATTAGATGGATATGGCTCTATCGGATTCAGATGGAGTAGTAACCATCTCTAGCTTATCATTATTTGTTGACGATGGCCTTATTGGAGGAGGATGTCGCTGTAGGCTGTCAATCAATGCCTGTCCGTCCGGCGTGTCGTCCTAGGAGATCCAATTAATGACCTTAAGGCAGAGGCCGAGGGTACTACTGTTTCAAAATCATTATTCTTCTGAATGCCTTTGCTCGACCTGATGTTGCATGGACTATCAAACATTTGTATCGATCCCGGCGATGATGGGCTTTGAGGAGGAAGAGATGGTGCTGTTTTGTGGACTTTTGGAACTGGCAGGCAGTCTGAAATAGGAGGAGGTGGTGCTGTTGCCTGGACTTTCGGAATTGGCGGTCTGTCTGGAATAGGAGGTCGTAAATATAAAACTGATGAACTTGAAGGTTTGAACTGCTTTTCCTTGCATGGACTTGGAGTTTCACGATGTTGATCTCTGGTAGTTTCCTCTACCTTCTTAGCTGGCGAAGATGTCATAAGCCATCCAAAATCAATTAATATTTGAAAGATTGATGTTGGCCTTGATGGATCAAAATGGATTAATTGGGCTGCTAAATTTTGATCAAGTATTTTCTTCTTCTTTAGATCACTTGTGGCAATGCTTTTTGTTTCCTTGATTGAAGTCCACCCAGGATTCACATTCATCAAGTCATCCTTCATCGATATCGAGATCTCTGTATCATAAAAGAAAAAGGAATTAATTAATTAATTAAGATTATCCTATATGTAGAGAGAGAAAGCCTAAACTTACAATAATCTATAACTATAATCATTATCTACGGCATACATGGCAAATAATATACTCCCTCTGTTATTATATATTTGTCACTTACAACCGTTTCACATAGATTAAGAAAATTAATTAATAATCTTAAATTCATCAAAAATTGTATCATCTTTCCAAACTTATCCCTAATTTAATACTCCTCAAGATTAATTCCATTTGATTTCTCTCTCCATCTTTATATATCTCTCTCATTCTCTCTCTTTCATTTAATAGAGACAAATAAGGGTAACATTGGAAAAAAATAGTTAATACTTTATTGGATTTCTAAAGTGACAGATAAAAATGAACAAGTAAACCTTTTAGAAGGTGACAAATAAAGAGTAACAGAGGGAATACTATTTAAAGACTAGTTAACTTTCTATGGAATGAAATTATATTTCATTTAGTGGATTCCAAGTTAGTTGAGGTCTAACGTGATTGTTGGATACCAAGAGATTTATAAAAAAAAAAATTTATGTTTCCTTTAGCACAATATATTTATTTTTAAGTCAAGAAAAAGTAAAGTATCAATTATAGAAATATTTTCATATATAGTACCTCAACAAGTAACAATAAGCATTGGCCAAGGTTTCCCAAAGACCAAAATGAAAATTTTCTTACCGTAAACCAATGTTTTTAGACACCTATTAACCGGATCCATAATTAAAATAGAAATAACATCATGTGCCAATGCGGTCCATTGGTGTTATTAGACGCTTCGTTCAAATGATCAAGTCTAATTATATTGACGATGTGAAATACTAAAAAAAGCAATAAAAAAGACATGCAAAAGTTTCTTTTTCTTTTTAAAATTTTTTTAGTATACAATAGGAATAGAATTCTCATTACAATTATATAAATCTCATATAAACACGTATATCTATTGAGAAATTATTGTACAAACTAACAAACTAACAACATATTGGACCAATTAATTAATTACCCACATAAGATGAGACTTAAACTCGGGTCATGTTTGAGGAGAAATTTGCGCCTATCAGTTGAGCTAAATGCTCGGATTCATGGAGAAGCATATAGCTGTCGTACCTGATGAAATTCTTGCTTGAACATCAATTGTAAGCTGCCCTAAGAACAAAACGAAGAAAAAATTGAGATAGTTCATTTTCGGAAGCACTCTTGAATGTGTTCAAGTTCCTAATAATTAGCATCTATGACACAAAAGGTAGTATGTAACTGCAAAATTAATAGGGTATTTATAGATTCATAGGGCGTGTAGTAGATTATATGTACATATCAAGCTTAATTTCTTTTTAGTTCTAATAACAAATCTTTCTTCTATTTAATTTATTTAGAAATTTTCTTGCTTTTCTCATTTAAATAATAAATTGAGACTACATAAGCCTTTGAAGATGTAAACTTTAATTAGTCCAATGAAAATCCATCCATCAGTCAAATCTTTACCTCGAATGGTTGATTTATTCCTCCGTTGTTTTTTCATCAAAAGGGCTTGATGATTTTAGTCAACTAACGACTTCATGTCCTATATTCGGTTTCATAAGAGTTACCTGCACGAAATAACTCTAACAAAAATTCAAATTAAACTTTGAATCACGAGTTATTCCATATATATAAGAACAAAACTACCCATTTATCCAACTTAATTAGCCCTACACCTAAACCCCAAACAAATTTATTAATTCGATCAACTCTCATTTAATTAATTGGGGGCTTTGCTTTTTTTTTTTTGGGTGGGGGAGAGTGCGGCTCTTAAAACCTAATTTTGTCCTTGAATTATATAAAAAAGAATAGATCGGTTCTTAAACTTTATTTGAGACAATTATATGCAAACTTTTATTTTGGGACACATAAGTTCTTAGATGGTTGAAAACTTGAGGTAAATTATTTAATCATTTATTTGGCACTGACGTAACTTTCCACGTCAAGGTTTTAATTTAAAAATAAAAGCCACAAATTTTAATTTTTGATGGTTTGCCGTTAAGTTTTCTTTCATTCAGGGGCCAATCTGTCTCAAAATAAAAACTCAAGGATAATCTATATCAAATAAAAGTTCAGAGACCAAATTGGATCGATATTAAGCCCCCTTTTTTTTGAAGTAAAACAAATGGAGAGTAAAAAGAAATCAGATAAAATGTGTTACAGAACCCTTATTATTATTTTCGGTTGAAATTTTATTGGTTATACCTGAGTCCATTAGATCAAAATTTCTGATATAAGAGGATTGCGAAAGAAAGGAGTTGTTTGAAAATTCAGAGTTGGGTGAGTTTAGTGATTTTCACTTTGAAATGAATTTTGAGTTTATTAGTATTTTGGGTTGAAATTTTATTGGTTATATGTAACTGAGTCCATTAGATCAAAATTTCTGATATAAGAGGATTGCGAAAGAAAGGAGTTGTTTGAAAATTCAGAGTTGGGGAGTTTAGTCATATTCATTTTGAAATGGTCTCCCATCAATGAGATAAAAAAAAATCTATATATACAAATATCAAAATCTACATAAAATATTGTAATTAACCTTTTCCATTTATCAAGAGCCAACTCCAAATTGGAGAAAACCAGATTTCATTTGATAATATTAAAGGATTCGAGTAAACTTACGTAAGTTGCGCGCGCCTACTGCTCCTTCCACGAATTATCAAGATTCTTGCTAAGGTCGACGGAGACCTCTACAACTGACATCTTTCTACCTGCTTTCTTTTCCTGACATAGTAAAATGACCAAATGTGGTGCTAAGGTTTCACAGTAGTTCCACACTATGATTATTAAATAAACTAATGCAACAAATTGATTTTTTTGAAGTTACCTTCCTTATGGCCGAGATGTTGTCCTTGCTTCAGAATTCCTGCAGCAGCCATGAAACAGTATGTGGGAGCACAGTTGGTGTATTTGTATATATATATATATATATATATTACATTAGAGGTGTGATAGGGAGGCAAGAGAAACTTGAGAGAAAAGTCTACCATAGGGACTTAAGCCTTCAATTAGAATGGCGAAGTCTTACTCATATAGTGGACACTAATGTAGAGGGGAAATGTTGTATAGTTATTAATTTTGTTTTAAGAGAAGAGAGAAAGACAACTATAGAAGGATTGCATACAATGAAAAAGGTATACACTAAATACATTAGTACTACTTGGCAGAACAACACTAAGAAATGAGGATCGTACCGAACAGGGGATTTTTCATGTTTGCATATTAAACTTTGATGGTATAAGCCCAAACTAAAATCATATATATTTCTGTTTCAAATCAGCTAAATATTAATAAAACTGTAAGAGAAAAGATAAATAAGAAAATTACCCTTTCTTTTGTTTCTCGACCTTCAATGTACCAATGGTATTCAAATTCTCTTGTTGTTGTTGTTTCATATTTCCGTTAGTGCTTCAGCTAGAAATGAAGAGACACAAAAGAAATATATGAATAAGAGATTTTAATAGTATTTTGTTACCATTCAAGTTTAAAATAAAATAAAAACAGAAGTTAACATCATCAATATATGCGATTTGGTTGTAGAAAAAAAAAAACACACTAGCACTTAATTTTCTGAAATAGATAAATTTATTTAGTTTCAAAAAATAAAATTTAAATTGTTCATAAAAGTTGTGAGCCAAGAGCAAGTGCCCAACTTTGACCTGGATCAATCCTACAGTAAGCCCACTTTTAAATACTAGTAGAACTTTAAATGTTCTTCAAAATTTTGCCTTTGTTTGACCTAAAAAGGTTTACTAAAAGCCAAAAGGTCCAATATATAATTATTGGGGAATGACGAAATCAGCAACTTAAAATTAATGAGAGAAATTCAGGTCTTTGCAATATCATGATCCTGCGGCAAAATAGTAGTATTGTTTTCGGCTTGGTCAAAAAGCAAGCCAATGCTTTTCACTTCAAACTTTGGTTCACTCTTACTGGTATATTTTCTTGATATAGTTTCTTTATCTAGGCTTAATTCTCCTTTTATACCTTTGTCTAATTAATAATCTATTCACATATGATCAATTAACTTAATTAATCAAAAGATTCAAAAACACTAATTACATTACATATCCCTAAAAGCAAAGCACTTACATTTCATAATAATATAAGTTGTTTTAATCATTTTCCCTTTCCTTCCCGAATCATTCACCAGCCACAGCATATGTGAGGGCTAGCTAGCCATCTATCTCTATTTCTAGGCATTGAAAGCCTGAGGAACATGAACTCAGAAAAATTAAAAACACTATATATCCCTAAAGATCAAAGTTTGATTGTGTGAAACATCTTGGGCCCGAGGAATAAGCTTTTGGTGAAACAATCCCTAAAGTATTTTCTTTACAATTCCCATATCCTTTTTTAATTTCTAAAAAAAAGTTCTAAGTATTTTCTTTACTATTTCCATACCTGATATCTCAAGAATGGACTTATACTATTCCCAACTCTTTTTTTAAAGGCCAAGAAAGATAAAATTTATCTCATACAGTCCAAGAAATCACATATAGTCAAACCAGACTAAACCAGATAGAAGAGGCCAAATTGTTTCCACACCAAACCAGATCAGAGCACTATAACCAATTCAAACAATAGCAAGATGAAATCAAAAAGAAATAAAAGGAATATCAAACCGAAACCAACCTAACGAACAAAAGGACATAACATCAAAAAGAAAGAAAAGAAGCTTCTTTATTGAATCGTAAATAGAGGGACTCACATTTGAATCGGTGACTGAGGGAGGTGATGAGAGAGGGAGGCGAAGAGAGAGACGGCAACGAAACCCATAAAGAGCGAGAGATAAGAATGAAAGTAATTGACAGAGATGGGAAAGAAGCCCAAACAGAGAGGGCAGCACACTGGTTTAGGGTTTCATTTTGGAGTTGTAAGAGTGAGAGATGACAATGAGACAAGTAAAGGGAGATGAGAAAGAAACTCAAACAAAGAGGGTCGCCGACTGGTTAGGGTTTCATTTTGGAGGTCTCACACTAATTTCTTTAGGTCCCGCGTGAATGTTGAGAGAAAATATGGCCCTTTAAATATCTAGACTTTGGGATTACCAAAAACGTCTCAAATACCATCACAAAAAGATAAATTACAACTAAAAAAATTCAGCAAGGCCCGCGCATCTGACTTTAACCCGCCATTCGTTTCTAAAATTTTTAAAATTTTTTCTAAGTGTAGGTACATTGTTGCGACGACTATTGTGGCCAACTAACTATTTATAAAATTGATCATAGAATGTGTCACAAAGTGTAAAAACTTAAAATTTTTTTCCTAAGTGTGAAAATTACTATTATAATTAGAAAGCGACGACTTTAGTGACGATTTTTGAAACGTAATCGTAAAAGTAGTCACCAAAATCGTCACATATGCTAAATATTTTGATTTCATTCAAAAGTGACCCTAAATAGGTGAATAAAATGAATCTAACCGTTAGATGTTTCCTTAAATGGATAATAATCAACCATATAAAAATTTATTTGCATATGTATAAAGGTTTAGAATATATCAAATGAATAATTATGAACCGTTCAAGAGATTGTGGTTTAAATTACTGGTAACTATGATCATATAAGATCATTCTTCAATATTTTTATATGATATTGATCTACATATCTTATAAAATGTAATCAACGGTCATATACAAAATCTCTACTAGAATGTATAGTTTATAGATTAACAAAACAAGTGTAGAATTTAGATTATAGAATCTAAACTCATGCTTTCATGAACCAATCATAGATGTACTCGATACATAATTTAACTGCGGGATCAAAAATCTGACCGTTAGATTTGAAGATTAGATCGAGTTTATGCCCCATAATTGTTTTGGGATCAATCTAATATAGAGTTATGACATTTTATTTGAAGATAACATATTGGAGATATGAGAGACCAAGGTTGAGACGGATTTTGTGACAACTGTTAGGATGTTGTCACAAAATTAGTCGCAAAAGTCATCACAAAATTTAATCTAAACTTTTTGAAAATTTTTCTAAGTGTTAGTCCCTGATGCGACGACTATTGTGACTAACTAACTATTCATAAAACTGATCCAAAAGTGCGTCACAAAGAGAAAAAAAAACTTGAATTTTTTTTTTATAAGTGTGAGAATTGCTATTATAATTAGAAAGCTACGACTTCTGTGACGACTTTTAAAACGTAGTCATAAAAGTAGTCGTCAAAATCGTCACATATGTTAAATTTATTGATTTCATTCAAAAGTGACCTAAATAGGTGAATAAAATGAATCCGACCGTTAGATGTTTCCATATATACATAATAATCAACCATATAAAATTTTATTGGCATATTTATAAGGATTTAGGATATATCAAGTGAATAATTATGAACCGTTCAAGACATTGTTCCTTAAATTACTTGTAAATATGTTCATATAAGATTGTTCTTCAATATTTTTATATGATCTTGATCTACATGTCATATGACATGTAATCAACGGTTAGATTATAAAACCACTAAATTGTATAGTACTTAGATTAACAAAACAAGTGTAGAAGTTAGATTATAAAAATTAAACTCATGCTTTCGTGAAATCATCATAAATGTACTTGATATATAATCTAACCGTTGGATCAAAAATCCGACCGCTAGATTTGAAGATTAGATCGAGTTTATACCTCAAAATTGTTTTGGGATCAATCTGATATAGGGTTATGACATTTTATTTGAATATAATATGTTGGATATATGAGAGACCAAGGTTGAGACGGAATTTGTGACAAATGTTAGGATTTCGTCACAAAATTAGTCGCAGAAGTCATCGCAAAATTTAATTTTAAAGGAATACACCAATTTTGAGGCATGATAAATTTGAGAGAAAAGAGACAAAGGACAAGACAAAATGGGGGAAAAAAGTGCCCAGTAAATGATTGTGTCCCAAAAATGGTAGGTTATATGCCCCAAAAAGCCAACATGCAGTGTTTTAATAAGGAGAAAATTTTTCAGGTTTGGTAAATTTGCGATGAAAATTGTGACGAATTTTGTACCTCATCCCATTTATCATCACAAGTTCAAAATTATTCCAATGGAGTCACAATTTGTTGCATTTGGTTCCAAATTTGTGATAGAGTTTGCATCGAGAATATTTTTGTTCCAAAGTTTGCGTCGCTTGGTTCAGTTTTATGACGACCTTCGCTCGCTCCAGACTTTTGTGACGTGTTTTGGGATTTCGTTGTGACGTCTTCTACTTTGCGACGATTACTGTGGCATCTGTCATTTTTTTCGTCACTGTTTGTCGCGGTTTTCATCGCAATTTTGTGACCCTATGGACGTCACAAATTTGGTGGTCGCTATTTCCTGTTTTTCTTGTAGTGTTAATGTAATTATTAGGATTTAAACTATGATCATTGAAGTTAAGAGTTAGACATTAGCTTAATACCCAGCTTGGTTCCTAAATTATACAAAAAAAAAAAACAGATTGATCCTTGAATTTTTTATTGAGATAGATTGATCCCTAAACTTTTATGTTAAGACACATAAGTCCCTAGATGAATTTTTAAATTAAAAACGTGATGTAAAAAAGTCACTCAATGCCAAATAAGAGATCAAATGGTTTTTGTCGAGTTTTCGACCATCTAAGGACTTATGTGTCTCAAAATAAAAGTTTAGGTATGTAACTATTTCAAATAAAAGTTTAAGAACCAATTTGTCCTTTTTGATATAGTTTAGGGATCAAATTGAATATTAAATCATTAAGCATTCTATCAACAAGATATATGGCTATTGAAGAAATGTGTAAACCACAAAAAATTCCCTCATTTGATGTGTTTCAATAACTAATTCCGTGAGAGAAAATTTCTTGGCACGAACAGATCAATGGGAAGGAAAGGGGTGTATCAGAAGGATTAGATGTGGGAGGTGAAGCTTTAGTCGATGATGGTTGATTTTCTTCTTGCTCAAAGCCAGGGACAATAGTTTCGAGGATCGGAGCCATCTCAATATGATTAAGTTCAAACCGGAGAGTCTATCTCTCGGGCATAGCCATAACAAGAAGATCCTCAAGTCGAGTAGCATGATAGCGGGGATGATTTCAGGAATGATTTTGGTCTCGCACGCTTAGGGGATCCTCCGATGTATTTGTAAATAAATATGGATATTTTAGACATATTTGTAAGTAAATTTATATATAATGAATATAATTTGAATTTTTCTGAATTTGTCAAATTTCTATTTTAAATATTAATATTACATATTATTATTATTATTATTATTATTATTATTATTATTATTATTATTATTATTATCACTACAAATTTATATATATTTATTTTTAAAAGAAAATTACATAACCGCCCCTAATTCTGCATTAAATATGTGTGTCCACATAAAAATCCGTGCCTATATTAGTCTTTGGGCAACTTTGACAAGGAAAACCATGCCAACATCCGAGACATTAAAAAATGAGTGACACACTCGGATTCGATTCAACTTTTCCATACTTATCGGAATAGTGGAAGATGGCGAGTTAATATGGAAGCTAGGTGTGTCATTTAATGACACGCCGGGACCTAGTCCGCACGTGTCAAGTTGTAAAATTATATATTGTTGTCTTGTCAATATACCAAATTTGAATTTCCATTGATGTTTTAAACTTCATTTAGCTCGATTTCAAGCTTAAAAACCCTAAAATTGAAGTCCGGGGATGTGGGCCCCACTTAGAATCGAGACCCGAGGAAATTGGGCTGAGTTGACCGGAGTCAACTCGGAGTTGGTTGACTCCGGCGCCGGACAGGGTCGGGTCTGGCGCCCCCTGTCCGGCGCCGTTGTTATTTTAAGGGGTCTCGGGTGGCCGAGACCCCCATTTTCATTTCTCTTCTTCACCTTCAATTCTCCGAGCTCTCTCTTCCAATTCCCTCTAAATCAAACTCTTAATTCCTCTTCAAACACTTCATCAATCATCAATATCAACTTCTTTTGCCTTCTTGAAGATCAAAACACCAAGATTTCCAAGAAAATCACCAAATCTAGAAATCTAGAATTTTGGCGATAGATTGTTCATCAGCTCATATCTTTTGATTCAACCTTGGGTTGAGGCTGAGAATTTGGTATGTTGTTCTAGACTCATCAAGCTTTAATTTGATAGTTTACACGCTTGATTTCATGGTCTGTGCTAAGAGAATGTGATTATTGAAGTTGAGATTTCTGTTTTGCCAGAAATAAGTCAACCCATAGTATTTTGATCCAAAATTCGAGCATGATTTATTGTTTGATTCCGTTCTTGAAGCTGTGAATTCATAGATCATGTGTTTAACTTGCTGTGTTTCAATTTTGGTGCAGATTGGTTATGAATCGAACTCAAACCGAGCTCGATTTGATGAAAGGCCGATCACGGCCCTTTGCTGGAAACAGGTCCAGCGCCGGACCTGGTGAGTCCCCCGCCGGAGCTGTTGATTTGTGGGATTTAATCTCATTTTGGCTCACTCCCGCCCGGGAGTGAGCAATCTGCCAACAAGGGTACTGTAGCACTAGGGGCATTTTGGTAATTTTGTAGCCCTAGACCTCATTTGACCCCAATTGACTCCAATTAGCTTCAATTGACTTTCAGACTTGCCAATTTTATTCCGAGACCTTTAATTGGTTTTGTTTTATGATTTAATTGTTGGTTGAATGCCTTTATTAATCAAATTAGATTTTAATTTGATTATTTAGGTATGTGATTGTTGAGATTCAGACCGGTAGCAGTTGAGCTAAGGCATTTGTGGGTAATTGGGGAGTATACAACTCTCCTCACTTGTGAGTGGCTTGGATTATATTGGTTGACCATTGAGGGTTAACCGTTTTCAAATTTATTTATAAATGCTTTATTAAATTGTGTATATATATTTTGGGGTATGAATTGTCCACCCTCACACACTGAGTTTACAAATTATTTAAAGGGTGGGATTTTCAATAAATTTGATATATTGATATTATTGATTATTATTGGGGAACGATACCCCTGAAAGATGAGAGACTGAGCGGGATTCCTCGGGGCTCCGATTTGCGGGAGCGTGGACCGAGTTTGAGAGCATGCGTGATTACTCAGCCGTGGACCGCTTATCGAGGGGCACGGTGAGTCGGGCCTGTTTGCGAGAGGTGCGTAGGGAAACTCGCCATGACTCCAGAGTGCTGTGTTCCACCATAGCAAGGCAAACGTCAAGGGAGCCATAGAGTAAAATAAAAATGTTTTAAAAGTATAAAGTAACTCTTGACGGTCCAGTGGATACCCAGTGCACGGGTATACCTTATTGGGACGATTTCAGATGCCAGCCCATTTGGAAATATTATTATTGATTTAATATTTGATTTGGTTTGGGATTTACTATATTTCAGTAAATGGTTTATTAAATTGATATTTGGATTATTTCATATCCCCAACCTGAGGTGATCGGTTTTTATAACCGAGTCTCTCACTGGGTACAAGTATATTGTACTCACCCCATTTACTTTTGTCGTCAGATCATCAGACTTTGGACGGTGGACGTCCTGGTGGCCAGTGATCCCAGTTCGTCTCTGTGGACACTATTTTGTAGGTGCCATCCCTTTTGCTTTATGTATCTTGGCTCGGAATATTATTGCATCTTACATATACATTTATGTATTTATATAATACTTTCTGCTTCATGGAACACCGTAAGATGTGACACTTTATCTTGAAATATTTTTAAACTGTATTATCTATGATAATTTTGTATGTTTTCATATATTGCTCGAATATCCTTTATTTTTAAGCCTTGTGCCATCTTGGTTGCCCGCTTGACGAGGCTCGCATCTCGAGGTGGTACGGCGGTTGTCGCGTGGCCGAGCCTGCGGGTCGGGGCGTGACAATTTCTTTGGTATCAGAGCAAAGTTTAATATATGTAGTATATTTATATTATACCGAGCCAAGCAGTTCATATAATTTTGAAATTTCTGATTTTGGGGTTAAAAGTAGAGAGTATGATTGGCATAGAAATATTTTTCGTCTTCTGACTTAGATTTTATGTATAGTGGCACCATGCCACCTAGAAGGAGAAATATTCCGAATCCTTCCGTTCCTACCCCTGATCCCTCAGTACCTAGGAGGAGAGGTCGACCACGTAGGCAGCCTGAGATTTAGCCTAGTGTAGATCCGGAGACCACTGAGATTCCGGATGAGCCTGTTCCACCTATTCCACCTGTTGATGAGACGCATCATCAGGATGCTCATACTGACATTCCACCACCCCCACTGGAGATGGCAAAATGGGCGGGCAGCACGAAGCCCAGCACGGCCCAACCCAATATGGGTCGTGCTAGCATGACCCATATTATTTTTTTGGTGGACCGTGCCAGCACGGCCCATTAGTCATGGACGGGCTGGGCAGTCATTTGGTGGCACATGGACTGGCACGGCACGACCCACCAAAATAACCAAGCACAGCACAGCCCACGTGCCAGAACGGCACGACCCATGTACCTATCTGGGCCAGCCCATTTTTAATGTAAATTTAGAATTATATTAATAATATAACAATATAATAATTATTCATTTTTATTTTAAAATGAAAAAAATTAATATTATAGTGGTAAAATTAAATAAAATAGTAGTAATAATTATTAAATTTAATTTTAATTTTTATCAAATTATATTTTAAAATTATTATTTTTAATGAAGAAATTAATTGTAAATAATAAAATCATCAAAATGAGATAATATCATAATAATAATAAAGAAATGAAAGATAATTCTATAAAAAACAAGATGCTTCATCATCATCATCAAATTCTTTATCTTCATATACCGAGCTTCAAATATATTTAAACCAAGTTATAAATTTTGATGATCAAGAATTAGAAAATTTTGATGTTTTGGCATGGTGGAAAAGTAATGCAAAATTATGGCCTGTGCTTTCCATCATGGCCCGTGACCTACTAACACCTCCGATATCCACAGTCCCTTCGGAGTCTTGTTTTAGTGCAGGTGAAAGAATTCTTGATGATAGAAGAAGTAGATTGGCACCAAAGACCCTTGAGATGTGTGTTCTTTTGAAAGATTGGTTGGATGTAGAATCTCGCTTACAAAATGTACAAAACCAAGAGGAATTTTCGGATGAAAATGAATAAATTTGATTTTTTTTTTCATTTTTTAGATGATATATTTTCCTTAGTTTATAATATCAATTAGTATTTGTAAATTTTATTATTTATAGTGAATAATGTTCCCTTTCCCGTGGACGTAGGCATTGTAAGCCGATCCACATAAATTTGTGTGAAATTTTTCATTTTTAAAATCTAATTTAATAATCAGTATTAAAAAATAAAATCTAGAAAAAATAAAAATAAAAAATAAAAAATATTAACTAAATTAATATTTAATAAAAATTATTGGCCCATGTGCTAGCCCAGTTTAGCCCATGTGCTGGCACGGCACGATTCATGTGGACTACAGGCTGGGCTGGGTTTAACCTTCAAAAGATATGGGCTAGCACGGCACGGCCCATATTTTTTTTTGGGCCAGCACGGCACGGCCCATATTTGTGCGGGCAGCATAGTTTTTGGGCCGTGCCAGCCCAGCCCGCCCACATTGCCATCTCTAACCCCCACCTCCGACGACTGTTACGCCGGTGCAGTTTATGCCCGCTGATTTCGAGCGGATGTTTGATAGTTGGGCCAGTAGATTCTTTTCTTCGCAAATGGCTACTGGCGCATATCCACCTACTGGCATTACACCACCAGTTCAACCATCGCCACCGATGCCGCCACACTTTCAACAGAGCGGTGCAGTGAGCACTTCTGTTGGTGCCATTTCTTCAGAGGATCGCTTGGTGAGGTTCCTTAGTATCATGAAAGGACTAGACACCCCAAAGCTCTCCGACACGTCTGCTGATGCAGCGTGGGATTGGTTACATTTTGTTACAAAGAACACACAAGGTCTGGGTATGACCTCGGAGGAGCGAGTGAGTGTGGTTACTCGATATCTTTAGGGACAGCCACTGAGTTGGTGGACCAATCTTGAGAGCCGAGCCACTGTACCAATAACATGGGAGACATTTATCACTGAGTTCCGAGTGAGGTTCATATCGGAAGAGATGGGGATGAGACGGTATGGTGAGTTCCTCAGACTGCAGCAAGGTAACAGATCAGTCGAGCAGTTTGAAACAGAGTTACGGAAACTTTCGCATCATCTTCCATTCATCACTGAGGATGCCCTTTGTCTTTAGTTTGTTAATGGCCTTTGGTGGGAGATTGTACAGATGATGAAACCTACTTCTAAAGCCACTTTTGAGCAGTGTAGACAGGATGCGATGTGGGCAGAAGCTATGATTGCTCAGCGCCGACCAGGAGGATCGAGTTCAAGTGGTCAACGATCTTCCGACGTACCGATAAACCTAGAGCCGAGACAGACTCAGAGTTTATATTCCCATGGAGGAATATCTCGCGGCGGTTCAGTTGAGTCCCTAGTACCACAGATGTCACTTTCTCTGCCACCGCTTCCATCAGGTAGTCGAGGAAAAGAGAAGTTTGGATTTGGATCCATGGCCAAAGGAAGGTTTGGGAAGAAGAGAGTGGAGTCTGGGCCTCGATGTCCAAACTGTAGGCGTTTTCATTCTGGCCAGTGTAGAGCTGGACCTCGATGTTTTCGGTGTGCAGGCATGGGTCACGTAGCACGTGCATGTCCATCTATTACTTCTGTACCACCCAGGCAGAGTTTTAGTCAGCCATCTGTCAGACCGAGCAACTATGGAGGTTTTCGTCCGTTTCAACCTGCGCGACATTCTTTCGCAGCACCTTCTACCTCTCAGCAGCATTCGGGTATTGGTAGTAGTTCAGCGACCCCGAGACGACCCCCGCAGCAACAGCAGCGGCGACAACAAACTCAAGTTTATGCCATGTCGCAGAAGGACGCCGACGCACGTCCTGATGTAGTCACCGGTAAGTATATATTTAAATATTCATGGATAGTCATTTTTGTGAATAAAGATATTATCGTACTCGTAACTGCTTGTCGAGCAAAAGTAACCGCTTTAGAAAAATTTTGAACGTTAGGCGTGGTAGTTATTTTCGATCAACCGGTTTATGTGATTATGGACACTGGAGCTGCCTTGTCCTACGTTAATACCAAGTTTGTCGTGCATGCGGATCGTTCGTTATCACCCTTGGGGTACGAGTTATTGGTGAATACACCGCTGGGTGAAAGAATGGTTCGAAATACAGTGTACAAAGGATGTGCAGTGAAGCTGGAAAACCTGACTTTCGAAGCAGACTTAATTCCACTTCAAATGTCTGACTTCGATGCCATCTTGGGGATGGATTGGCTTGGGAGACATCGTGCTCAGATCTTTTGCAAACACCATTTGGTGAGGATTCCACGACCTGACGGCAGCATGATCAATTTTTACAGTGAGCGCAGAGGCACACCGAATGTCATTTCTGCCATCAAAGCAAGTAAGCTACTACTCAAAGGGTGTAAAGCTGAGTTAGCCCATGTAGTAGATAATTCAGTGGAAGAGCCTAAAATTGAAGATATCCCGGTAGTTAATGAGTTTCCGGATGTTTTTCCTGATGAATTACCTGGTTTGCCACCCGAGAGAGACTTTGACTTTCCGATCGAAGTTTATCCTGGTACGGATCCAATTTCTATGGCTCCATACCGAATGGCACCCACTGAATTGATTGAACTGAAGAAACAACTTGCCGAATTGCTGGATAAAGGGTTCATTCGGCCGAGTACTTCACCTTGGGGAGCCCCAGTTTTGTTTGTGAGAAAGAAAGACGGTTCTATGCGACTCTGCATCGACTACCGCAAGCTGAATGCGGTGACTGTGAAGAATAGATACCCACTACCTCGCATCGACGATTTGTTCGATCAGCTTCGAGGAGCCGGAGTGTTTTCTAAGATTGATCTGCGATCGGGTTATCATCAGTTGAAGATCCGGGAAGAAGATATCCATAAATCTGCTTTTCGTACCAGATATGGACATTACGAATTCTGTGTAATGTCATTTGGACTTACTAACGCTCCAGCAGCATTTATGGATCTGATGAATCGCATATTCCATCAGTACTTAGACCGATTTGTCATCGTCTTCATTGATGATATATTGGTTTATTCAAGGAACTAGCGAGAGCATGCAAATCATCTTCGCATTTTGTTGCAAACTCTTCGAGATCACCAGCTTTATGCTAAGCTCTCTAAATGCCAGTTTTTGTTGCAGCAAGTTGGATTCCTTGGACATGTTGTGTCTAGGGACGGCATATATGTGGATTCCAACAAGATTGAGGCAATCACCAACTGGAAACGTCCTGCAACTCCTACAGAGATTCGAAGTTTCTTGGGATTAGCTGGATATTATTGGAGATTTGTGGATGGATTCTCCACGATTGCTGCACCATTGACTAAGTTGACCCGCAAGAACGCTAAGTTTGTTTGGTCAAAGGAATGTGAAGAAAGTTTCCAGAAGCTGAAGGATAAATTGACGATCGCACCGGTACTTGCCTTACTTGTGAGCGGCAAGGAGTTCACTGTGTATACCGATGCATCAAGCAACGGACTTAAATGTGTGTTGATGCAAGACGAGTGGGTAATTGCTTATGCTTCACGTCAATTGAAACCGAATGAGGTTAATTATCCAGTACATGATTTGGAGCTTGCTGCCATAGTCTTCGCCTTGAAGATTTGGCGTTATCATTTATTTGGTGAAACCTGTCGTATCTACACCGATCACAAGAGCCTCAAGCACTTTATGACCCAGCGTGAGTTGAACATGCGGCAAAGGAGATGGCTAGATCTCATCAAGGATTATGATCTCATAATCGACTATCATCCCGGCAAGTCGAATGTAGTTGCTGATGCTTTGAGCAGAAATACAGTTACGTCCTTGGCGACGGTTAAAGATATTCACTTGCCAGAGTTAGTGGAGCTTAGATCAACTGGAACCAGATTGGCTTATGATCATCATGACGGTGCACTAATTGCCCAGATTCTAGCTAAGCAAGTGCTAGATGATCGGATTCGTGATCTTCAAATGTCCGATCCGAGGCTGCAACAAGAACTTCAGAAGTTACAATTGGGAAAACCATCAGAGTTTTCAGTTCGCAGTGATGGAATTCTGCTATTTCAGAATCGAATTTGTGTGCCGCACGATCTTGATCTTAAAGGCACCATTCTTCAGCAAGCCCATTCTTCTCCGTTTGCTATACACCCAGGTAGCACCAAGATGTATCGAACTATCAAGGACCATTATTGGTGGCCTGGAATGAAGAGAGAAGTTGCTGAATTCGTAGCGAGATGCTTGACGTGCCAGCAAGTGAAAGCAGAGCGTCGAAAGCCTTTTGGGACACTTCAACCTCTCCAAATTCCTGAATGGAAGTTGGAGCACATCACCATGGATTTTGTGACCGACTTTCCGCGTGTTAGACGTGGAGTTGATGCAGTATGGGTGATTGTTGACCGACTTACCAAGTCAGCACATTTCCTCCCTGTAAGCATGAGATGGAGTGTGAATCAGTTAGCCCAGCTTTACATGAACGAAGTAGTTCGACTTCATGGAGTCCCAGCTTCTATAGTTTCAGATCGAGATCCGAGGTTTACCTCACAGTTCTGGGATAGCTTTCAACAAGCGATGGGAACTCAACTTCGTTTCAGCACTGCTTTTCATCCACACACTGATGGCCAGTCAGAACGAGATTCAGACCGGTAGCAGTTGAGCTAAGGCATTTGTGGGTAATTGGGGAGTATACAACTCTCCTCACTTGTGAGTGGCTTGGATTATATTGGTTGACCATTGGGGGTTAACCGTTTTCAAATATATTTATAAATGCTTTATTAAATTGTTTATATATATTTTGGGGTATGAATTGTCCACCCTCACACACTGAGTTTACAAATAATTTAAAGGGTGGGAATTTCAATAAATTTGATATATTGATATTATTGATTATTATTGGGGAACGATACCCCTGAGAGATGAGAGACTGAGCGGGATTCCTCGGGGCTCCGATTTGAGGGAGCGTGGACCAAGTTTGAGAGCATGCGTGATTACTCAGCCGTGGACCGCCTATCGAGGTGCACAGTGAGTCGGGCCTGTTTGTGAGAGGCGCGTAGGGAAACTCGCCAGGACTCCAGAGTGCTGTGATTCACCACAGCAAGGCAAACGTTAAGGGAATGGGCCAGAGAGTAAAATAAAAATGTTTTAAAAGTATAAAGTAACCCTTGACGGTCCAGTGGATACCCAGTGCGCGGGTATACCTTATTGGGACGATTTCAGATGCCAGCCCATTTGGAAATATTATTATTGATTTAATATTTGATTTGGTTTGGGATTTACTATATTTCAGTAAATGGTTTATTAAATTGATATTTGGATTATTTCATATCCCCAGCCTGAGGTGATCGGTCTTTATAACCGAGTCTCTCACTGGGTATAAGTATATTGTACTCACCCCATTCACTTTTGTTGTCAGATCATCAAACTTTGGACGGTGGACGTCCTGGTGGCCAGTGATCCCAGTTCGTCTCTGTGGACACTATATTATAGGTGCCACCCCTTTTGCTTTATGTATCTTGGCTCGGAATATTATTGCATCTTACATATACATTTATGTATTTATATAATACTTTCCGCTGCATGGAACACCGTAAGATGTAACACTTTATCTTGAAATATTTTTAAACTGTATTATCTATGATAATTTCATATGTTTTCATATATTGCTCGAATATCCTTTATTTTTAAGCCTTGTGCCATCTTGGTTGCCCGCCTGACGAGGCTCGCATCTCGAGGTGGTACGGAGGTTGTCGCATGGCCAAGCCTGTGGGTCGGGGTGTGATATTCAATATAGGTGATGGAACAGAAGATTAGGATAGAATTAGATGGAGTTGGAAGATTAGGTTTTAGGTTGTGGATAGATTCATCGAGGATAGGTTAAGAAACCCTAAACCTAAGTCAGTCTGTATGATTTAGGAAACTTGTACGTGACCTAATCGGTCTTTAATTAGAGAAGTAATGAAGCTTAGGAAGGAATTGGAGAAGAGTATTGAAGTTCGAGAAAGATATTGGATCAAATTGGATGTGAATCGAACCAATCGGAGGCTATGGAGACCTCTCGCACCGAAATTGAAGTGAACCGGCTTTGAATCTTGTAACTTGTGGAAGAAGCTTCAAGAAAATAGAGGAAGAATAGAAAGAAAAATATCCAAGCCATAATAGGCACCTAACATGGCCACAACTAGCACTGGAAGTAAGCCTAGCTTTATATAGGCTTATCAAGGCCAAGACCCCATTTTCTCTTCTTCCTCTTTTTTTCTTCCTCATCCGATATTCTTCACCTCTTTCAACCAAAACACAACTAAACTACCCTTAAAACACTCCTCTAAACATCTCAAACCAAATCTCTAACCCCTTAGGATTGGAATCAAAGAGAAGGACAGAAAACACAAAATAGAGCAAGGAGGAACCTTAGGCGTTGCCAGGAAGATCAGACTGTATCTCACAATCCGGCTAGCAGTTTGAGGTAGGATTTTAGTATATTACAATAAACTCATAGGACTTTCTAACGCTCCTAGCTTTGCATTAATCCATGCACTAGATAAGAAGATATAGGCTTGCAAATTAGGTTTAATTTTTAAGTATATAATTGGAGCTAGGTTAGAAATTGAGGCAATTAGAGTTAGAGATTTGGAGAATAGAAGTATAGGTTTATTGTGGGTGTTGAGTAGGATAAATATCTAAGTTTGTAGCTAAATTGGTGGAGGAATGGATTAGATTTGAGCTAGGAAAGAAAGGAAGAAAATCAGATTTTGAAATGCAGAACACAACCCTAGATCCGACCCCAAATGTGTTGCCTGATGGCCATATTTTCGAAGAGGTCCGGCGCCGTTTCACCTAGGTCCAATGCCGGTCTTGCCCATCAAGGGCATTTTCATCATTTCACACTCTGAGACCCTAATCGACCCTGAGTTGATCTGAAACACTTTCGAACCTTCGGTGTCATATCCCAACCTCATATTAGGTCATAGTAAAGCCTCGTATGAGCATTCAGATATTTACTTATAAATGCTAATGCGTTATTTCGTGTAATTAGATTTTTGAGCAATCAAGTACGGCGACTTTTCGGAGTTCGATCTCCGTGGGCCTTTTGGGAGTATATGAATCTCCCAACACTCTGAGTGGTTTTGTTTCAGTGTTTAGCCATTTAGGGCTAAACATTTTTACTATTTTATTAAATGTTTTGTTTTGGGATTCGGGTATTCCCTCACCCTTACACACATGTAATTTCATACCACTTGGGTGTGTTGTTTTAAAGTAAATTTAACTTATAAAATTGTATGTATGTTTGTACTTATATATATATAGTTTTGAAAGGAATGCGCAACGGGGCAAGATTGTATAAGATCAGAGACGGAGTCCTAGAGGGAACAAGATGAGACTTAGTGCTCTATGAGAGAGCAAATGGACCAAGTGAGCATACATTCGACAAGTAATTGTGGACTGCCTTTTGAGGGGCACGATGATCATGGAGACCCTGGAGTAGAGAGGCACGGAGAGACACTCATTAGGGCAGCACCCACAACAAATGGCACTGTCGAGGGAATGGGTTAGAGAGATATGTATATATGTATGTGTGTATATACATTTATATATATATATATATATATTAAGGAAAAGGTTTTAAAAGAAAAGAGATAAGATAGCCCTCGATGATACAAGATCCTCGACCTAGGTCAAGGTCGAGCCTCGATGTGTTTTCATGGCTAGTCCATAGATAGTCATTATTATTACTATGGTTATTAATATTGATTTAATTAGAAAGGTTATGGGGAAAATGACTTCAGAAATGATTTATAAAAGTAAATTATAAACATGTTTTCTAACCTGTTTTGAATTATCCGACTCCCTAAATGACACACCCGGATCTAATACGACTTTTCGTACAAATAGAATAGTATAAGACGGCATATTAAGGGAGCAATACGTCGGTCCGGATGTGTCTAATTAAGAAAAAAAGTTAAACTTAGGATAAGACGGTGTTGGAAGATAAAGTAATTAACCGTGCATGGAAATTAGTAAATGTCAAAAGACCTCCAATTAAACCCCTAGAAATTTATTATGGGCCCCGTTGGCACAAGAAATTAAAGGATTTAGCCAACGAGTGAAAATAAAAGAAAGTTGAAAAAGGGAAAAAAGTTTGATCCAGGGCCCGAATAGACCCGGTGTCGGGCTCCTCTATAAATAGAGGAAAGCCGAAACTTTTCCTCATTTCTCTTTTTTCTTTTTCTTTCATTTTCTTTTCTTTTCTCTCTGGAGCCAAATGGAGGCATTTTGGAATTTTGGGCAAATCTGGTTAATCTGGCCTTCATATCAAGGTGAGTTTCTAGTATGTTATTCTACTCACCTCGATCTATGTTTTATTTCGGTTGCACGTATTTCCATGTATCGATTTAGCATAGATATGAGATTTTAGTTTTTGGCTAGTTTAATTTTAAAATTCCGTTCTACGGATATTGGGCTAGCGGAATAAGGTGAGTTTTTAGTATGTTATAGTACTCACCTTAATCTACGTCATACTCAATTTTCACGTATTTTCGTGCACCGGGTGAGAGTAGATTAGAGATTTAGTCAATTTAGGCTAAATCTCAGTTCTAAGGAAATTGGACCGGTGTTTCTCGTTTCTGCCTCGGCGGATCCGTCATGGATGCCATGAGGATAGCCTATATAAGTTTGTATGTCGAAAGGAGGAGAAACGAGTGCGAAAATCGGGGGAGAGACCGGCCGAGGAATAGGCCGATCGAGTCCCTGTTTAGATATTTTTATATTATATTAATATATTTTAAGATATTTATATATTATATTAATATATCTTAGATATTTATATATTATATCATTATAATATATCAAAATCTTGCAAGAGGACTTTTTGGGCCCAATTTCATGTAGAATTTGGCCCAGCCTGCGTGGGGCCTAGCCCAGTCAGGGTGTTGGGCCCACGGGCCCCAGGAGCATTTTGTTCATTTTTCGTCAAGAGTCCAATTTTAGCCCTGAAACTTCCCGGACACTTTCCTAGGCCCCGAATCACATTCAAACCCATTCTTAAGTCATGTTAGAGCCTCATAGGTGCATTCATAGTTTAATTATGAATGCTAACGTATTTCCGTGTACTAGGGCTCCAGATGAATCGAATGCGGCGATGCTCCAGAGGTTAAGCTACATGGAGCGCTTGGGAGTATACGAATCTCTCAATACTGTGAGTGGCCTTATTTTCAGTGCTTAGCTACTAGGGACAAATGTTTTTAAATGTTTAAAAATATAAATTGTTTTAAAAGGTTTTACAACTGCTTGGGGATAAGGGTAATCCACGACACACACTTTTTATTTTGTGATACGCCTACTTAGAGGGTGGGATGATTTTTAAAATATAAATACTTCTGTGTGTTTAAATGCTTTAAATATATATGTTTTGTATAAACATATATATATATATGAAAATTATATGGATGGGATGCGAGATGGGTGATTGAGAGGTATCCTCGGTGCTCCAATACGAGGGAGCATGTGGACCGAGTAAGAGGCATACATGTGAGGTTCCCGTGGTCCGCCTTTTTGAAGGAGCATGGAGAATATGTTGGCCTGGAGTGGAGAGGTGCAAAGGGAGACTCGCTAGGTCTGATGTAGCTGTGTTCCACCACAATGAAAGGCACCACTGAGGGAACGGGTTAGAGAAAGAGAAAAAGAGGAAATGGTTTCAAAGTGAAAAGAGATAGCCCTCGGTATAGTAAGGCGTATGACCGGCCAGTCGTGCCTTCAGTGTATTAGATGCTAGCCCATTTAGTATAATTTATTTTAAAGGTTTTAAATCAAATTTTCATTTGGAGAATTATAAAAAAGATTTTGAAAACAAATTTATTTATTTTATTATTATTTTATTTTGGATTACCCCTATTTTCCCTAACGCCGATGGAGATTTATTGAACCTCTGCCACTCACCTGTATCCAATGTGGATGGATGCAGATTTGCGTACAGGGTCAACAAATAGAATGGAGGCTTATTAGGAGACGTCGGTGGCCTAGGCTTAGCGGTTTCTATTGTGTAGGTATTCCTTTAGTTTAATCCACTGGTATTACTTTTAAGTTTATTATTTTATTAAAAGATTTTTAGTTAAAGTTTTAGTTGTTTTGCAACAATGGTATCCATTTCAATGCCTTACAGTGCTTCTGGTGCATGATTGGTCGGCACATACTTCGAGGCAGGGCGACAGTTACCACGTGGCCAACCCGAGCAGGTCGGGACGTGACACTAAACCTTAGGTGACTTTGCATTAAATCGGAGTCACTCACTGAGTACATAATTGTACTGACCCCACATCCCTTTTAATGTTTGTAGGTTAAATGTTCGGAGGCTCACTAAAAGAGGTGACCGGCCGTCATCAAGCCTGTCAGGAGAATAATATTTCTGCTATAAACCAATACTCAGTAGTAGTGGTAAGAGCAGGTCGAATCTACAGAGAGGCAATAAAATGGATTTACTATGCTTATAGATTGAACATTCAACAGAAATATAAAGGGGGGGGGGGGTTTGAGATAAAAGCATAAATAAATAAAGACAGAAATATGAAAAGACAGTGTAAATAAATAAATGAACAGTGAAATAAAAGGAGATTAACAATGATGAAAAGTATTCATTCTATCATTTGCTAATTATAAGGGGTAAAAGAACAGTTAGATCCCAGGCTCACTAACAACACAATTAATCAATCAAATGGCATGCTTATGAAAATTAGTACTAAAGATTCCTAAAATTCATATTGGTGACTGAATAGCCCAACCTAGTACTATCGATTCCTAGAGTGGTCCCTTTTACCCGCACCGAACCAACAATCTTCGCGATGATGATTTACGGATTGAATAAAGCATTAAGCAATGAAAATCGGTACAGCATGCAAACAACCTGAATATACTTCGCGTCTATCCAGTCATTGAATATTTAATATCTCTAAGAAGCATCCTACGTCTTCCCTTTGTTCTAAGATTAAGGTTGGCTACTAAAGATTCACAAACACAGAATCTAACCATAGATTTTACCTATTCCTATTTCATGCGTGCACTCACAACATAGAGATAAGAAAATCATATTTCCATACAATCAGAGATATCAAAACACTTGACCAAATCAATCGGAATGAAGAACAAGAGCCTCACTAACTTTGCAAACCCTTCTAATCAACAAATAATAGAATGAATTGGGGGTTTACTCACTCATGGATTGAGTGAGAAACCGAATATTCAAAAAGTAAAGTAAAGGGAAATAGAGTAAAGGAACTAAATGAATGTAGATTCAAGAGAGAAAATCTCTCGGAAGGTTGAATACAAAGCTAAGAAATCTCTATCGTTTCTCTCCTCTCTTCTTTCTTCTCCCTTTCAAACATCAGAGAAAAGAAAGTATTTAAACCACTATTTTACATAATTACCCTTTTTAACCTAATTGATAACCAAAGGGGCAAAGGGGCACTAGGGGAATTTCCTAGAGCGGCGCCATTAGGAAGTAGCACGGCGCCGTTCAGGTGTGGAAGTGGAATGGCGCCACTAGGGAACATGGAACGGCGCCGTTCGATTCTTCTCATTTTACACCTTTGTTGATTTCTTCACTTCGCCAATTTGCCAACTCTGAATTGTAATGACACCACTATGGAACATGTAATGGCGCCGTTAGCTTCCTTTGGTGCAGTGTTGTGCTCGGCCTTAATCAATTGGAGGTGTAACAATGCCATCTAGGTTGTAACGGCGCCATTAGTGCCTTCCTCATGTTGGACATTCGGCCTTCGCATAGTAGAAGAAGAATGGCGCCATTCTACCTTGTAATGGTGCCACTAGGTCTATTGGATATGATCAAGTATCCAGCTAGGAGCAATTTGTGTGTAACGGCGCCAATCTCACTTTGTAATTGCGCCATTAGGCTTTGTTGAACATCTCTCGGGTAGCTTCATTCATACTTGCTCTAATCAACCTTTAAATGTTCATTATCATCATTAAGCTCCATAATTGACCTGCAAAGATAGAAACGAGCTTCAATGAGATAATTAGGATTATGATAGCCATAAAACAATATTGATAAAGCACAAAGTGGATGTATTAATTATGTCTATCAAGAGGTCAGTGACTTAGTAGTACTAGATTCCACTGCTTAGGTAATTCCTCAAGTTAATTCACTGGTGCTCGATTTTATTAAATTGTTTTATTATATATTGATTTTGTGATTAAGTTTTAGTAAATTATTTTGCAGTAATGATACTCAATTCATGCTTTATGATATTTCAGGGTGCGTGGTTACAGACATATACTTTGAACCAGCGCCAGTAGTTGCCAAGTAGTCGACTCCAAGATCGAGGTGTGACAATTAATCCATTTCTAAATCCGTCTCCGACTCCCTCTTCCATATAAAAATCCGTTCCTTTGCTCGTGTTAGACCAACTTTTACTTCTTGTGAATTTCCTTGGAATTAGGGACGGATACTTTTCCATCCCTTTGTCTTAGGCGCGGAAAATTTTATGGGTACCTCAAATTTTGGCATGAGCTATCTGGCACAGTTTTTTTTTTTTTTTTCGTCAATATCCGTTCCTTTTACATTAGGCATGGATTTTCCTGATAATTCCGTTCTTTTTATATGTCATTTTTCTTGCTGTGAAAATTGGGGTTCGGTGAGTTTAGTCATATTTCTTCATTTTCAAATCTTTCTCGCAGCTATGAATATGTCTTCTTCGATCATCAGCAGCAGCCATCAATAAAGAATAACAATTCTTCTTCTTTTCTTTTTTTTTTTTATTCCCTTTCAAAGTAGGAACCAAACAAAAAAGCCAAACCGATCAGTCTTATGATCTTTTAATCATGCGAGTCTAGAAGAAGCAGCACATTACATATATCGTACTCAAATTAATTCTCGATTCATCAAAAATATTTTGACTTTAATTACATATACTTTAATTCTAGAAGAACCATCACATTACACATATTTTGACTAAACATTGGAAAGATATGTATAAATAATGATGTATTTCGGTCAGCTGCTAATTGTTGGTCATATGGATATGGCCCTATCATGTTCAGATGGAAGAGTAATCATCTCTAGCTGATCATTATTTGTTGATGATGGCCTTATTGGAGGAGGATGTGGCCGTGGGCTTTCAATGAGTGCCTGTCCTTCCGGCGTGTCGCCTTTAGGAGATCCAATCAATAAGCTTGAGGTAGAGGTTGATGGTGCTGTTTCAAAAATATCAGTCATTTGAATTGTTCTGGATCTGCTGCTGCTACGGTGTGGACTTTCAAACATTTGTAGTGATCCTGGTGATGCTGAGTCTGAGAGTATTGTTTCATAAATTATTCGTATTCTAAAAGCTGTGGATAATCTGCTTGGGGGAGGAGGAGGTGCTGCTGTTTTATGGACTTTTGGAACTGGCTGGCTGCCTGAAATAGGAGTCGGTAAATATAAAATTGATGAACTTGGTTTTTTGGTGCATGGACTCGGAGTTTCATGATGTTCATCTCTAGTAGCTTCCTCTGCCTTGTTAGCTGGTGAAGATGCCACCCATCCAAAATCAATTAATATTTGGAAGATTGATGATGGATCAAATAGGATTTGGGTTGCTAAATTTTCATCAAGTATTTTCTCCTTCTCTAGACTTGTGGCAATGCCATTCGTTTCCTTGATTCGTTGGGTTGATGATGAAGACGGAGATAGGAGGCTTGAAGTCCTTCCAGGATTCACGTTCATCAATTCATTCTTCATCCACATTGAGATATCTGTATCATGCAAAAAGAGGGAATTGCGCGATTAATTAGGATTAGATATAAACTTGTAAAACTATATTTTCTTAGAGAGAAAGCTAACATTTCCAAATAAAAACCATATTTTTTGAGCCTAAGCTTACAATATAACCTATTTATAATTATCTATAGCTTAAATATAGTAAATAATATGTATTATTTAACAGCGCGCATACAACTATAAGTTAAACTTTTCCAAAAAATAAAAATTGAAATTTAATTATCCTTAATAAATGTTTTTAGGCACCTATTAACCAGATCCCTAATTAAAATAGAAATAATATCGGCCGGTGTTGTGCTAATACTTGTGTGTTCTGATGGAACACTGGAAATTGACTCCCCCCACCCCACCCCCATATATAAAAGAGAGACAGAGAGAGACAGAGAGCTATCATACCTGGTAAAATTCTTGCTTGAGCATCAATTGTAAGCAGCCCTACGACCCACAAGAAGAAAATATTGAGATAATTCATTTCCGAAGCACTCTTCAATGTGTTTAAGCTCCTAAGCATATATGAGATCAAAGGTACTAAGGGACTCCAAAATCGATGGGGGTACTTATAGATTCATAAGGTATACTTGTAGTAGTAGATAATATGTAGATATCAAGCATTCTTTTTAATTCTAATAACAAATCTTTGTCTTCCATTTAATTAAATTCAAAGTTTTCTTGTTTTTCTCATTTAAATTAATATAAATTGATATACACGCTTTTGAAGGTACGTACACTCAAGTCCAAAGCTCCATCCAGTCAAATATATCTTTGCTTCAATTTCTTATTTTTTTCATCGAAAGGAAACTGCACCCAACTACTGGTCAAAAGAGGGGGAAAAGAAAGTTTGGCCAAAAACAACTTTTGAACCTGAAGATTTGGTTTCATACATGTTACAAAAGAAATAGCATAACTAAAATTCAAATTAAAACCATAGATCATTAAATATATAGTATATAAGAATAAAATTAAGTATACAATTTATCCAATACTTAGCCCTACACCCTATAAACAAGTTTATGATCAATCGGCTTTAAGTAGGGACTTTTCCCCTTTTTTATTAAAATTATTTTTTAGTAAAAAGATGGAGAGTACTAGAAAGCAAAAATGCATGTGTTTAACCAAACAGAACCCTAATTATTTTTGGTGAAATTTTGCTGTTATATATAACTTTCAAAAAATGGAATTCGTGTTATAAAAATTTGTGATACAAGTGGACGACCGCATAGCTAGGAATGGGGCAAATTCAAAATTCAGAGTTGGGTGAGTTTTAGTCATATTCTTTAATTAGTTTTGAAACCGTCCTGCGTCGTCAGTGTAAAAATTAGAATAATTAATCAAGTTTTCTTCTGCTCTGTGATCATCAGTAGAACAATCTTTACAGCTATTACATTCATCACCTAACAACAGCTTGGTTTTTTCCATGCATTTATCTTATATATAGCAAGTTGATTAGTTGCCATTTTAAAATATCATTTGAATTTGTAGCTAGTGATAGATCTCTCTCTCTCTCTCTCTCTCTCTCTCTCTCTCTCTATATATATATATATATATATATATATAATTTTGTTCCGTTTACTGATGTGAGCCTTTCACACTGGGATAGCGAACGTTGCCAATCAAAAGCTCGTCTTCTTAGATTGTCAACACCTATAGAATATATCCGACGAAGGAGGGATCCAAGAAGTTGATATGTTCGTTCACTTCCTTTGTCTGGTGTTAATTAGTTTTTTTTTTTGTTTAATAGGGGATTAGAAATTAGAAATGTATTATTTATGTTTACATTTTTTTTGGTATTTCAGGTTGGAATTGACTCTCTCTCTCTCTCTCTTCCTCCCTCTCCATTTCTAGAGGATTAAGTCATTTTATGAATAATTTTTTCCACAATATAAATCTATAAAATCTATGTTAATACTATAAAACTACACTACAAATTATATATAATTTTCATCTTCATTATATCTAATTCAATCCAGTGTAATAAACAAGTCCTAAGTCACTGCAAAATTGATGGGATACTTATAGATTCATAAGTTATAAGTGGTAGATAATATGTAGATATCAAGCTTTCTTTTTAATTCTAATAATAAATCTATGTCTTCTATTTAATTAATTTCAAAATTGTCTTGTTTTTTCATTTATTTAAATAATAAATTGAGATACACGCTTTTGAAGATTATAGATTCAAGTCCAATGACACTCCATCCAGTCAAATATCTTTGCTCCAGGGTTGATTTCTTTCCTTCCTCCTCGTTTTTCATCAAAAAGAAACTGTAGTTCAAAAGAGGAAAAAAAAAGTTTGGCCAAAACGACTTTTGACCCTGAAGATTTGGTTTCATACATGTTACAAAGAAATGGCAACAAAAAAATTCAAATTAAAACCCTAAAATCATTAGATATAGTATATGAGAATAAAATTAAAAGATACCATTTATCCAATTAATTAGCCCTATACCATATAACAAGTTTATGATCAATCAGCTTTGATTAGGGACTTTTCCCTTTTCTTTTTTATTAAAATTATTTTTTTAGTAAAAAGATGGAGAGTAGAAAGCAAAAAAATTATTTAACCAAACACAACCCTAATTATTTTTGGAGAAATTTTTCTGTTATATATATAGTAACTCTTAAAAAACTGAATATTCATTTTATAAAAATTTAGTAATGCAAGTGAACCGCATAGGAAAGAAGCAGGTTGAAATTTCAGAGTTGGGTGAGTTTAGTCATATTCTTTAATTAGTTTTGAAACTGTCCTGCGTCGTCGGTATTAAAATTAGAATAATTAATCAAGTCTTCTTCTGATCTGTGATCATCGGTAAAGAAACAATATTCGCTGCTCGATCACCTAACAACAGCTTGGCTTTTTCCATTTATCTTATAAATAGCAAGTTGATTCGTTAACATTTTAAATTACCATTTGAATTGGTAGTGACAGATCTATACATATAATCTATAATAATAATAATAATAATATATAAAAGTGTGACTTAAGTAAGTGTTTTATACCTATTAAATATTCTCTATTCTTTAACATATTTCAGAAATGTCATTGGATTTGGGTTCTACCTTTTACATTGGGCTTTTAAAAATCAAATACTTAAACATTGAGCATTAAGAGATTTGTTTCACTTTAAATATCTATTTTTTTAACATATTTCAATACTATACATTGGATTTTGGTTTTATCTTTTACATTAGGTTTTTAAAAAATAAATAATTAAATATTAATATTTTAAGGACTTTTACTCATTAGTATCTAAGAATGTCATTAGTTTAAATTGGATTTAAATATTAGGATTTTAAAGGGCTTTTACTCATTGATATTAAATAATGGCATTAATTTATATTAGTTTTTACACAATTAAAAATGCACAATTAAGAATTAGAGATGTAAAATAGACGGGTTAGATAGGTTACAAGTTCGGGTCAAATTGGCCCACAGAAATTTTTGGGTCATTCAAATTTCGGGTTATTCAAGTCAATCGGTTTTGGATTTTTTCGGTTTGACTCTCAAGTCTTTCGAGTTTGGTCATTGGTTTTTCGAGTCATTTAGGTTCGAGTTTTTATTTTTCGATTATTTAAATTAGCATGTCGAGTTTTTTAGATCAATTGATTTCGAATCATTCGGTTCTCGGATTAATCTGGTTTCAGATCAGTCAGGTTTAGGTTATTTATTTCTTTCAAAAATCAAATCAGATTAGATTAATTTAGGGTTCAAGTTGATTGGACGAATTTTTTAAGTTAGTATAACATATTATATTACGTGCGATGCACGTAACACTGAGACTAGTATATATAAATATAAATATATATATATATATATAATTTTGTTCCGTTTACTGATGTGAGACTTTCACACTGGGTAACGAATAATCAAAAGCTCGTCTTCGTAGATTGTCAACACCTACAAAGTATATCCGACGAAGGAAGAACCCAAGAAGTTGATATGTTCATTCACTTCATTTGTCTGGTGTTAATAATTAGTTTCTTTTTTTAATAGGGGATTAGAAATGTATTATTTCTTTTTACATTTTTTTTTATATTTGTTACTGTAAGTTTTGAATCTTGACGACTTAAATTAAGAATTTAACATCCTATCAGATTATACAGCTATTAACAAAATGTATAACAAAATTAAAAGAGAAAAAATGTAGAGAATTACCCTTTAAGTGTAGTGTTAATTATTCATAAATAATAAATAATTTCCTCGTGTAAACCCATTTTGTGATGGGCAAAACTCTTTTGCAAGGACTTTTTGTTGTTGTGGTGTCGTTAGAGACAATGCAACTGTTGTTGGCATAACATTTTATGCTACTTGGGTGTTTAAACTGAATCATCACTGTCTTCTTCCTTGCTCTTCAGTTATTTTCTTAGTTTCAATAAGTTATTACGGACTTAACGGGAAATTTGTAGTTTTAGGTGTAAACATTATGTATGTGAGAGATAGTAGAAAGAAAATTCTATTTTGATCCCTAAAGTTTAAAACATTCTATTTTGGTCCCTATAATTTGAAAGTCAACCATTTTATGGTCATTCTATTAGTATTTTTATTAATTTTGTATATAAGTGCCAATTTACTATTTATTTACTAATATTATTAGCATACAAATTTTTAATTGAAATTCATTTATTTATATCTTAAAGATATATATTATATTGAATAAGTTTTAAAAAATAATTAAAGTATAAAAATTAAAGGACAAAAATAATTTAATTTTCAAATTATAGGAATGAAAATAGAACTTTCAAACTATAGGAATCAAAACAGTTTGACTTTTAAACTTTAAGGACCGAAATAGAATATTTTATATTGTAAGGACCAAAATTCAAATTTTAGAAATTATTGATGCTATTTACTCTAATAATAATAACAACAAAATACTTTTTTTTAGGAAATAATAGTAACAACATATTCTTATATATGTATGAGAGTTCAACGTCTGGGCGGGAACATACGCGTTCCTGGAATCATAATCATTACTTGTTGTGTAGTCAACATGAACAAAAGTGTTTGCGGTGGCCACACCCACACAGCGAGTGGATGTTAATTGACCAAGTCTCTGGTTTTAGATTCTGGTTTGACAATATCTGGCTCTCCCTATAAGACCAGGCCAACCAGCTTCCTGGTTCCGGACCCATGTTTTGACAAAGACTATTAATTATTTATTGCACTTCATTACTTTTGCCTATAAATTGGCCATCAAAAGCCATCCTCGCTTGTTAAGATCGTAGCTTTTGATAGCTGATCAGCATTGAGCATTAATCCTAACATGGCAGCTTCAATGATTATGATTACTTCTCTTCTTCTTACTACTTCTTTTGCTCTTCTGGGTCTTCTTACAACTGCTGCTCATGCAAGACCTTTGCCATCAGGTAATGCAAGTTTTTATTTCGTTTCTCTTTTTAAACTGTAGGGTTGGAATTCTGATCATTGGAACTAAGAGTTGAGACGATGTTATAAATTATATCATTAATCATGTTGGTGAAATTACTTGTAACAAATTTCATGATTAGTGAAACTTGTTTTTCTTTTTTTCTGTAGAAAATTCAGGTAACAATAAGTTAATGATGATCATAATGATCAATAATATTAGGAGAAGTTCTAAAGAAAGCGGGGAAATAACCGGGAATGATCACAGCTGCAACCATATTCCGGAATCTTCATTAAACAATGGAAAAGTCACTCCTTCGCCGCCATCTCCAAGATCATCGCCACCAACTCAACCGGCAAAGAACGTTGACAATGGAAAGAGTTCTTCATCTTCTCCAACATCAACTTCTCAGCCAGAGCTTGTTTCGTTTTGTGCAGAGGGGAGCCAATGCAATAGTTTAATATCCATGTTTACTAATTTTGGAAAGACCCCAAAATCACCACCTCCTCCAAAGCCAGCACCTTCACAACATGAAGGAACACTAATTAAGCAACCTATACAACGAAGGTCAACTCCAGCATTCATTAAATCCTTGTTTACTAATCCGGAAAGACCCCAATACGACCACCACCATCTCCAAAGCCAGCCACGCCAACACATGAAGAGATACTCGAGCAACCAATAGAACAAACATCACCTTCAGTCATATCCATGTTCTCCAATTTTGGGAAGACCCCATAATCGCCACCATCTCCAAAGCCGGCTCCTTCAAAACATCAAGGGATTATCGAGCAGCCTATAGAAAAAAGATTACCTTCAGATTTTCAATTTGCATCATCTTAATTGGCAGTCATTTTCTAAACCGCCGTTAGGTGTCTTAATTATAAGAAGTATAGGACTAATGACCTTCTGTAATATAGTTTGTTTAAAATAGTTATAATCTCCACCCGCGCAAAGTGAGGAATTTCTCTTGGATTATTGCTGTTAAAAAATGTACCCTATTTAATATAAAAAATTGAATATTCAATATTAGAATTTAAATAATACTTCTCGCTTTTTTTTTGAACAAAATAATAGCACTTCTCAAGATATATAACATAGGCACCTTGCCATCCATGTGCAATGCATTGGATCATATTACTTGTACAAAATTTATACGAAAAATTATGTCATACATTGTCATACATTGTCAGTCAAATTATATATTTAATCCATCTACTATAAGAAAAATGTGAATTTAGTCATTTTACTCTAATTTGATCAAATTGAGTCCATCTGTTTTTATTTATTGTCAATTTCGATCTAATCACTAATGGTGTTAAATTTCTACCGTTAATTATGTAGGCGTGACATTGACTATATTGATATGGCATTAACTATATGACGTGGTATTAACTTTGATGATGTGTACTTATAAAAAATTATTAAAATTTTTAAAATTTTTTATGTGGCCTTTTTTTTGTCATATTGAATACCTTTTGGTCGTGATTATGAAATCCGTCACTAAAAATATGAAATTAAATATTCAAAAAGAAAATAAAAAATGATATGCTCAAGGCAAAAAAATATGACATGTGGTAAAAAAAAGTTGTGTGAAAATTTTTTTATTTGAAAGCATGCATCATCATAATCAATGCCACATCAACATAGTTAACAATGGACACTTAACACAGTTAGTAATTGGACTAAAATTAACAATAGATAAGAGTAGAGTTACTCAACTTGATCAAATTAAAATAAAGAACTAAATCTACATTTTTGTATAATAGAGGGACTAATTACATAATTTGACCTACATTGTCAATGTAGATTTTTAACTTCAAATAGAGTTTATTAGATTACTGACACATGTGTCATGACAATTAATTAAATAACTAGTATAACATATAACATATAACATACTATTAAAGTTATTCCTAAAAGATTCCTCTCAAATCAACCTATGATCAGGCTATCCGTCTAAACCCCAAGGTCTATCCAAAAAGTGAGAAGGTTTGGACAAAAAGTTAAACCCGTTTTCTAGACCTTGAACCAAGAGATAGGCCCTGTTTAAAAATGGCTAGGCCCGTACCGTGAATTAATGATTTTTTTGTCCCTATGCTTAACTATTCTAAGATCCCAATTTTGTATAGGCACGAACAGAACTGGCAGAAGCGGCAACGAGAGGGAGGACACCAGCTGAAGATGAACTAGCGGAAAAGCAGTTGCTAATGAAAAGGAATGTACAGAACACATCATGCTTGTTGATTTGGGACGCAATATGATGTTGGAAAGGTCTTTCAAAGCAATTTTAATTATGTATATATCATGCCATGCAATTTTGGAGTCGTGTTTTCTCTTTCCCCTCTGTGCTCTAGCTTCGTGCTAGGAAATCACATTAATTCCATTTTCTTCCCATGCATGAGAGGTTTTCCTTTTATGGAAATCCTCTCTTATTACCTCATAAAGGTCATATCTTTCCCCACTGAGAAAGAGACGAGACTAACTGTTAGGTTCTTATTGTTATTGGCGTAGATCTCCAAATATGGTTCTGCGAAGGTGAAGAAGCTGATGAATGTTGTACGATATTCACATGTGACGCACATAAGCTCCAGCGAAAGAATATATATATATATATATATGCTTTTCGCATTGAAACATTTAAGACTATCATTTATCTGAAATATGAAACATTTGTTTATTTTGTTAAAAGACATTATTCTGAGCTTTACTTGATAATGTATATTGCATATGTACTGGGTAATTTAAGGGCTTATGATATCCTTTTTCCTTTCACTGTCTAACTGATATATATACCTTCCGAATAACAAATTTGTCCATTCAAATACTTTAGAAGACATAAATGATTTTTTTTTTTGGTTTTCAATTTAAATTATGCAGGTTAATTACTGGTGAGTTGCATGATTATCTGACTCGTTGGGATGCCCTCCGTGCTGCGCTTCCTGTAGAAACTGTTAGTGGAGCGCACAAGGTTCTGTATTTTTTATCAATCAAATGCTTTATGCATGCAAACTCCGTCTTTTCAAACGATGAATGAATGTTTTCAAGGTCGCCTTAAGCATTCCTTAAGACCTATCAATATCAAATTCCCATGATTTGGGTGGCTTCTTACAAGTCATGGCTCAACCAATTATAATTAGGTGGTGTTTGACTCAAGTAATTCGTAATTGTCATTAGTAAATCTATTATCATCATAATTATCATGTGGGGTGATTCGGAAGACAAAAGAAAATTAAGATTGGTTGATTGGGGAACCATTTGTAGAAGTAAAGACCATGGTGGGTTAGGTGTTATCAGCTTAAAAATTTGTAATGAGGCTCTGTTGCTTAAATGGCCCTGGAGGTTTGATCAAGCCCAATCTTCTCTCTGGAAATCAGTCATTTGTAGCAAATATGGGATGTCTTCAACTGATCTGTGGCCTAATTCTCGCGATACTCGTTGTCCTTCTCACATTTGGGGTTCTATTCAAAACACTTGGGAAACAGGAGAGTTCTCTAACTTTATAAAATCTAATTTGTTGTTCTGTGCAGGTGATGGTTCGAGAATTCTTTTTTGGAGCGATCCTTGGATTAATAGCAGTTCCCTAATGAACAAGTTTTCGAGAATTTATGCTTTAGCTATCAAAAAAGATGGGGTCGTCAAAGATTTTGGTAACTGGCAGGATGGTAAATGGACATGGAACATTCAACTTCGCAGAAGGTTTTTCAATTGGGAATCTCAAATTTGGAATCAGTTTATCTCTATTCTTGATTCAGTTGTGCTCTCTCAATCAGCTAATGACAAAGTTGCTTGGAGTCACTCTATTACAGGTCGATATTCTCCTCATTCTTTTAGGAGAGAACTGGAGAAAATTACTTACCAAGACACCCCCATTGAAAGCTTTGTTTGGGCTGGAATTGCTCCTCCTAAAGTTGATTTTTTTTGTTGGAAAGCTTTAATTGGAAAGGTTCCAGTTATTGATGTTCTTCACAATAGAGGTTGTTTAACTCAAGTTGAAAACAAATGTGTCTTTTGCGTTGATGCTGAAACTATTTTCCACTTATTTTGTGTCTGCCCTTTTGCATGGAAAATTTGGTGCACTTGTGTTGGATGGTGGAATATTTCGTGGGTTATGCCTAGCTCTCTCAAAATGCTTTTCATCTCGTGGAAATCTATGGCTTTTTTCTACTGACCAGAAACTTATATGGGGTGCTCTCTTTTATTCAGTTTTGTGGTCTATATGGTTGGCGAGGAATGACATGATTTTCTCTCAAAAAACCATATCAATTATTGAAATTTGTGACCTCATTCGGATCAGACTTGGTTGGTGGCTTAAGGCAAAGTATCCCATGGATGGTTTTTCTATCCTTAACTTTCTTTTACACATTCAGGATATTTCTTTTACTCGGACCTCTTCCCGCCCAATACGTCATGTCCGTTGGGAACCACCACCTCTCGACTCATGGAAAATCAACGTGGATGGTTCTGCTTTTGGTAAACCTGGCCCAGCCGGAATAGGAGGAGTGATTCGTAACTCTTCGGGTGAGGTGATTATGCTTTTTTCAAAAAGTATTGGAGTGGCTGATTCAAACTTTGCTGAATTGCTTGCGGTAATTGAAGTTTTGTCTATGATCATTGAAGCTGTAGCTTTCCCAACCCCTAAGCTCAGTCTTGAAAGTGATTCTAAAGTGGTTATCTCTTGGTTGACTAAGCCGGATTGTAGGCCTTGGAAATACAACACCTTTTTTAACAAATTGCTTAACTTCCTTTGTATTCTTGGCCATATTTCTTTTGTTCACATTTTTAGGGAAGCTAATCATTTCGCAGACTCTCTTGCCAAGCTTGGAGTCTCTAGAAATGAAGATTTTATTGCATGGCTGTAATATTCTCCCATCAATAAATTTACTTTTCAAAAAAAATCATCATAATTACCAATCTATAATCTATAATCTATAATCTATAATCTATAATAATAATAATAATAATATATAAGTACGAATGGTGTAAAACTTTTGAATCGCTTAAAATACCCTTTTTTTTCCTAAATATTTCAAAATTGCCATTGATATTGTTTATTTAAATTGAAACTCTTTATTTATTTTTTACTAAATGTTTTTTATATATTTATTAAATGTTTTTAGTAATTGACTAATTTTATTTTCATCATAATTAAATTACTACTATATTATATTGAAGATAAAATACCTTTTTTTAATATTTCATAATTGGCATTGATATTGTTTATTTAAATTGAAATTCTTTATTTATCTTCCACTAAATATTTTTTATATATTTATTAAATGATGTTAGTAATTAACTCATTTTATTTTCATCATAATTAAATAATTAAATTACTACTATATTATATTGAAAAAAATAGTTTAATTATTATTCACTTTTATGTAGTTTAATTTAAAGTTTACTAATCTATAGTTTAATTCTTATTCACTTTAATGTAGTTTACTTTTCTAAACTTATTATTATTTTTTCATTTTTTTTATTATTAATAACACATTGTATCACGTGCAACGTACGTGACAGTGAGTGATTAGTAATACAAAATGACTAAAAGTTAGTGTTTTTTTTTGTTTGGTTATCATAATGATCATTTTAATTAGATGACTTGGTTTGGGTTGAAAAGGTATGACATTTCAAAATAAGTTTGTTTACTAAATTACTATTCTCTTTGATTTTGTTTATGTGATAGTATTTTATTATAATTTAACACATTTATCAACATTAACACAAAACAATTTCAATCAATAAATTAATAAATTAAAAGTAATTAATTATTACAAAATAAAATATTTTTGTGATAAAACTACATTTTTTTTTCCAAATAACGCAAGCATAAAGAGATGAATATATGCATAAACTTTCATTCATTACATAGAATTATTCAAATAAGATAAAGGATATTATTGTCCAAAATTTAGTTTCATAAGGGTGTAAAATGTTTAAAATTCAAATGATCATGATAATTTCAAAATACCTAAGAAATAATTGATAATTAAATTTTCACTCCAATGACCAATTTCCTTTATAATATTGTAATATGAATCTTTCAAGGTAATATAGAATTTTAAAAGTAAAAACAACCAAACATAATCATTTAATATTACTAAACACCAATTACTAATGTAATTTCAAATAACCTCTAACCAAACGGCCCTTTAGTGCAATAGGCAATCCACTTTCTACCATAACCAATACTCTTCCTGCATCTCCAAAACGCAACACACCTGCCATAACCAATACATTCACACTATTTGGCTTGCTTTTGACTGCTCATCCTCTTCTCGCAACCCTAGTTCCTACTGTCCCACAAACGGCAATAGAAACCCCTAAGTTGAAGCAGATCGTCCTTCACACTTTGCTTATTCATTTTATTTATTTATTTTGGTTGGAAAAAGAAAACAAATAAATGCCTAATGACCCCATTTGCCACTACTAGAAAAATGGCCTATAGGGATGGATTTAGGGACGAAAAAACAAAGAAAATTCGTCCCTAATTAAAATACCAACGGAATTTACGACGAAAAAAAACCGTCCCTATACTCTTGTCCCTAAAATTTATGGACGGATATGAGACTCCGTCCCTAAATATTTAGGCACGAACTTTCATCTATGCCTAATTCAGGGGAAACAGGCGAGACAAAGTCTTAAGAGTAAGGACGGATTTAGGGATGGCAAACAGAAATAGGGACGGACTTTTAGTAAGATATTAGGGATAGATTTAGGGACGAACATCTCCGTAACAATGTATTTTGGGGGAAAGCATTCTTGTAACGGATTAGGGATGGATTTAGCAACGGATTGTCAATATAGGGACTGTCAATGACAATTTAGGGACGAAATTAGGGATAAAAATATTATAAAATATAATTATAAATTTATTATTATTAAATTGTTATTATTTATTATTAATTATTGCTATTATTATTGTTGTTGTTGCTATTATTAATTATTATTATTGCTAAATAACTCAAAGCACCATATGAATAAAAACTGAATATATATATACAATTTACGAATGTCATATATACATAATCCCCTAAACCCCAAGGACGACGTAAACTGTGATCGAACTCATCAACGTCCTCCCCATGATCATCAAAATCACCCACGTCCTCGTCCTGCTCAGCCTCAAGATCCACGTCCTTGGCCCGATGCTATGCTTGAGAGATGGACTCTCCGGTGTAAGCCTGATCATGCTAATCAGATGGCTCAGGCTTCTGAAGATGCATTCCCAGAGGTTGAGCAAACCGGGCCATCATCGCTTGAAATCGAGCATCCCACAGTCGATCTCTTGCGGCCAAGGACTCTTCCAACGCCCGTACTATTGCCTCTTGTGCAGTCCGTGCTGCTTCTCGTGCAATCTCCTCCATCCTCCTATCGATATCAATACGCAAGGTGTCTATCTCTTGTAGCAATGAAATGTTTTCTTCCGACTGAGACGGGATGGATGATGGGTTGGCCTGAAAGTCCGAGTGTTGAGCGATGTTGCTGTACCCTAGGTGTCACCCTCGGCTGCCGCTAGCTACCTTATGCCATACCACATGTGGGTTGACGCTTCGGTAATAGCTGCAGCAAGTGCGGAATCGAAGTCTTCCTACAACACAATTAAATAAATCAATTACATAAGTTAATTGGATAATCATATTGTAAAATGATTATCAAAATGAGAACAGTAAACTTAAGGAAATAAAAGTAAATAATTACTTATAGTTACTATTATAAAAGTAATATTATATAATTAGTTATAATAACTTAAACAATTATTTACTTAAATGATATAGTTAAATATTTGACTAAACTTAATAACTTAGTAAAATGAATTAACGGCTTAAGTGTGTACATATATGTGTATATATATATATACACACACACACACACACCCTATATATATAAATTGTAAAATGAATGAAATTTATATAAATAAACTTACAACAGTGTTCCATGCACGACCCTCGGGATAAGTGCTCTTGATAGGTATATTTATTGCCTATGTTTTGGACCATATTAGAACCTAAATTATATATATTTTGTGTAATTTTATGATTTATATTGTATAAATTCTCCTCACTATTGTTATTGTTTGTTTTGTAGGTGAAATTGCATACTTTGATAGTTGGTGGAAGCAAAACCGAAACTTGGAAGGAGCGAATGAGGCAATTTGAAGTGTCAACAAGTGAATATTGAAGAAAATATGCCCAGACCAATTCCAGGCCAGGTGCACTGGTGTCCTTGGCCCCTAACCTCACTGGTTTAATGAAGAACAAGAAACAACACAATTTTGGGACGGATGTAGCAGTGCACCTAGGCCAGTCAATTCCTTATCAAATGTGTGAAAAAGAAGAGTTTTATTCCATTTTTTTGCCTTTCAAAGTAATGTAATTTTAACCCTAAGTATAAATACTATATTTTAGGAGGTTTTAGGGACACATTTTGGAGGATATTCTTGGAGGCAAGAAATAAGAAAAGAGGAAGGAATTTCAAGAAGGAGAATTTAAGAGAGATCTTCAGCATTCTTTTCTGACAATTTCTTCTCTTTATACTTTTTCTTGTATTGATCTTACTTTCTTTATGATGTTTTATTTTATCATGAACAACTAAATCCTTAGTTAGGGTTTAGGTGGATCTTTAGGGATTTAATTAATTATGTATGAATTAATTAATTAAGTTAGAGATAACTTAATTAAGTTAGATTATGCACTGAGAGGTGATAATCAGTTGACTATGAAAGATTAGGTGAATTTGAGAGAATCCCTATGTCACACCCCGACCCGCAGGCTCGGCCACGCGACAACCGCCGTACCACCTCGAGATGCGTGCCTCGTCAGGCGGGCAACCAAGATGGCACAAGGCTTAAAAATAAAGGATATTCGAGCAATATATGAAAACATACGAATTTATCATAGATAATACAGTTTCAAAAATATTTCAAAATAAAGTGTCACATCTTACGGTGTTCCGTGCAGCGGAAAATATTATATAAATACATAAATGTATATGTAAGATGCAATAATATTCCGAGCCAAGATACACAAAGCAAAAAGGGGTGGCACCTACAAAGTCGTGTCCACAGTGCCGAACTGGGATCACTGGCCTCCAGGACATCCACCGTCCAAAGACTGATGATCTGACAACAAAAGTGAATGAGGTGAGTACAATATACTTGTACCCAGTGAGAGACTCGGTTATAAAGACCGATCACCTCAGGCTGGGGATATGAAATAATCCAAATATCAATTTAATAAACCATTTACTGAAATATATTAAATCCCAAACCAAATCAAATATTAAATCAATAATAATATTTCCAAATGGGCTGGCATCTGAAATCGTCCCAATAAGGTATACCCGTGCACTAGGTATCCACTGGACCGTCAAGGGTTATTTTATACTTTTAAAACATTTTTACTTTACTCTCTAGCCCATTCCCTTGACGTTTGCCTTGCTGTGGTGGAACACAGCACTCTGGAGTCCTGGCGAGTTTCCCTACGCGCCTCTCGCAACCAGGAGCGACTCACCGTGCCCCTCGATAGGCAGTCCAGGGCTGAGTAATCACACATGCTCTCAAACTCGGTCCATGCTCCCGCATATCGGAGCCTCAAGGAATCCCGCTCAATCTCTTATCTCTCAGGGGTATCGTTCCCCAATAATAATCAATAATATCAATTTATAAAATATTTGATATTCCCACTGTCACGCCCTGACCCGCAAGCTCGGCCACGCGACAACCGCCGTACCACCTCGAGATGTGTGCCTCGTCAGGCAGGCAACCAAGATGGCACAAGGCTTAAAAATAAAGGATATTTGAGCAATATACGAAAACATACGAAATTATTATAGATAATATAGTTCAAAAGTATTTAAAAGTAAAGTCACACATCTTACAGTGCTTCATGCAGCGTAAAGTATTATTTATAAATACACAAATATGTAAGATGCAATAATATTCCGAGCCAAGATACATAAAGCAAAAGAGGTGGCACCTACATAATCATGTCCACAGTGTCGAACTGGGATCACTGGTCACCAGGACGTCCGCCGTCCAAAGTCTGATGATTTGAGAACAAAAGTGAATGGGGTGAGTACATAAACTTGTACCCAGTGAGAGACTCGGTTATAAAGACCGATCACCTCAGGCTGGGGGTGTGAAATAATCCAAATATCAATTTAATAAACCATTTACTGAAATATATGAAATCCCAAACCAAATCAAATATCAAATCAATAACAATATATCCAAATGGGCAGGCATCTGAAATCGTCCCAATAAGGTATACCCGTGCACTGGGGTATCCACTAGACCGTCAAAGGTTACTTTATACTTTTAAAACATTTTTACTTTACTCTCTGGCCCATTCCCTTGACGTTTGCCCTGCTGTGGTGGAACACAGCATACGAAGTCCTGGCGAGTTTCCCTACGCGCCTCTCGCAACCAGGAGCGACTCACCGTGCCCCTCGATAGGCGGTCCACGGCTGAGTAACACGCATGCTCACAACTCGGTCCACGCTCCCACATATCGGAGCCCCGAGGGAAACCACTCAATATCTCATCTCTCAGGGGTATCATTCCCCAAACAATAATCCATAATATCAATATATAGAATTTATTGAAATACCCACCCTTCAAATCATTTATAAACTCAGTGTGTGAGGGTGGACAATTCATATCCCAAAACATATATAAACAATTTAATAAAGCATTTGTTAACCCTCAATGGTCAACCAATATAATCCAAGCCACTCACTAGTGAGGAGAGTTGTATACTCCCCGATTACCCACGAATGCCTTAGCTCAACTGCTACCGATTCCAACCTCGTACAATCAAGTACCTAATAATCAAATTAAAATCTAATTTGATTAATAAAGGCATTCGACCAATAATTAAATCATAAAACAAAACCAATTAAAGGTCTCGGAATAAAATTGGGCAAGTCCGGAGGTCAATTGAAGTAAATTAAAGTCAATTGGGTCAAATGGGATCTAGGATTACAAAATGACCATTTTGCCCCTGGACAGTGATGATTCCGGCGCCGAAACTAGTCAGAATCGGCGCCGGTTCTGTTCTGGAAATAAGGCCGAGTTTCGACCTCAATCTTCTTCAGCCCGATTCAAGTTTGATTCATAACTAATCCGCATCAAAATTGAAACACAGCAAGTTAAACACATGATCTAAGGATTTACAGCTTGAAGAACAGAATCAATCCATTAAACATGCTCGAATTTTGAATCAAAACACTAAGAGTTGACTTATTTCTGGCAAAACAGAAATCTCAACTTCAATCATCAAATTCTCTTAGCACAAACCATGAAATCAAGCATATAAACTATCAAATTAAAGCTTGATGAGTCTAGAACAACATACCAAATTCTCAGCCTCAACCCACGGTTGAATCAAAAGAGATGAGCTGATGAACAATCTGTCGCCAAAATTTCAGATTTCAAGATTTGATGGTTTTCTTGGAAATCTTGGTGTTTTGATCTTCAAGAATACAAGAGAAGTTGGTGTTGATGTTTAATTGAGTGTTTGAAGAGGGATTTAAGGTTTGATTCTGAAGAGATCAAGAGAGAGAGCTTGGAGGATGAAGAATTTGAGAAGAGAAGTGAAAATGGGGATCTCGGGTGGCCGAGATCCCATTTAATCGGTCAGTTCCGGCGCCGGTTTTGACCAGTTCCGGCGCCGGAATCAACTGACTCAAAGTTGACTCCGGTCAACTCGGTCAACTTCCTTGAAATCTGTGCCCAAGTAGGGCCCACATCTTGGAATTTCAATTTTAGGGTTTATAAGTGTAGACACTTATTATTTTTTTTTTAATCTTAATCAATTAGTTAATTAATTTTAATTAATTAATTAATTGATTTGTCATTTCCATATTTTTATTTTGGTTATCCTTCAAAATTTGATTTTTATTATTTCATCTTAAATTAATTTTAATTTTATTACTTTGTAGGTAATCTTGAACCAAGACCGGAAAGTTTGACGAGCCAACTCGATTTCCATGCAAGATATATATATATATATATATGTATATATATATTTATATGTGCATATATATGTATGTATTTATGTGTATATATATATATATTTATTTATATGTGTGTATATGTATTTATATATATATATATATGTATATGTATATATATGTATTTGCATGTATATATATATATATATTTATATATTTATATATTTTTATGTATTTACATATATTTATATATATATTTGTTTATATACATAAGTTTATACATAGGAATGTATATATATACATATGAATATATATATATATATATTTGCATGTCAAAAAAAGCTGCCACGGCAGCAGCCACACCACCGTTGCATAGCAGCGACCGAGCCACCAACCAGTCCGGCATCTCCAGCCAAGCCTCCAGCACCCACAGCCTCCACAGCTGCCACAGCAGCAACAAAATAGCCACGCCACCGTCCCACAGCCACCACAAACACAGAACTTAAGGAGAGCCTCTTCCACAAGCCCCTCATCGACAATGGCGGCTGCCACTGCAAGCACGACTTACCTCTTTTCTCTCTTACCCTTTTTCTCTTAAAACAAACTTTCTACGATTCCATGCTATAAATATTCATCTGCAGATCAGGCGCAGCTTTAGGATCATTGCATTGCTTCCTATTTCTCATCTGTCAGTACTCGAAAAACTTATCCCACAACCAAGATGAGCCAAGCAGAGGAAAAAGAAACCAAGGACCTCGCAGCTTCACGTCAAACACCCCGTCTGAATGAAAGAATCCTTTCATTCTTTGTCAAGGAGATCGGTTGCTGCACATCCTTGGCATGATCTTGAGATTGGACCTGGAGCTCCACGTGTTTTCAACTGTGTTGTTGAGATAACGAAAGGCAGCAAGCTCAAATATGAACTTGATAAGAAGACTGGATTGATTAAGGAGCCATTTCTTCATGGATTTTTTTTCTACGAGCCAGAGCCATTGGATTGATGCCCATGATTGACCAGGGAGAGAAAGATGACAAGATCATTGCAGTCTGTGCTGATGATCCAGAGTACAGACATTACACTAATATCAAGGATCTTCCACCTCACCGCCTTTCTGAGACCCGCCGCCACCACTGTCCCTCCACAGCCGCTACGGCAGCCACTGCAGCGGCAGTAGCTCGTCTCTACAACCACTGCAGCTGCTCAAGAGGATGAGAAGAAAATGGAAGAGCAGGAGCCTGCAGTCAAGGAAGAATTGAAAGATGAAGTGGTTAGTGATGAACCACTGAAAGCAAAAACAGAAATTGTAGCCGAAGCAAAAGTTAATGAGCCAGCGAAGGAAGAAAATGTTGCTGAACTTAAAACGGAGGACATTGTAGAGAAGGTTGCTGCTACTATTCCAGCCTCCGACGCTGTGGAAGATGACGGTGCTAAGACCGTCGAAGCGATTGAAGAGACTATTGTTTCAGTCTTTTTTTTTAGTTCAACCAGAACAACAACCAGCAGTTATAAAGACAGCAGAGGGAAACGTTGATGTGGTCTGTGAAGATCATCAAAAAGATGCGAAGACAGGGAACCCGCAAGCCCACAGCCGAGCTTTGCTTCTCTTTCTCCTTTTTCTCTTCTTCTTTCTTTCTTCTTTTTATTATTAATTTTATACTATATATTATGGTTTATTGTTTTTAACTTATAGTAATTGGGAAGGCCTTTTGGTTTTTCTTTGATCGGCAGCTGGCCCTATCTCTCAGCACCTGAAACAAAAATACCAGACACCAAGTTCCTTAATAAGAAAATGGCCAGGGAGAAGATCAAGATCAGGAAGATTGACAACGTGACGGCCAGGCAAGTGACTTTCTCTAAGAGAAGGCGAGGGCTTTTCAAGAAAGCTGAAGAGCTTTCGGTTCTTTGTGATGCTAAGGTTGTTCTCATCATTTTCTCTGCTACTGGCAAGCTATTTGAGTATGCTAGCTCCAGCATGAAAGATACATTGGAAGGTATAATCTGCACTCCAGCAATCTCAACAAATTAGATCAACCATCTCTTGAACTGCAGTTGGAAAACAGTAATCAGATGAGATTGAGCAAGGAAATTGCTGATAAGACCCATCAACTGCTGACAGCCGAGTACCTCATGCAAATATGAATATTTATGATCCAAATTTTGCTGTGCCTTTACAAGCTCCAAAATTCTGCTTTGATGGGTGGTTTCGCAAGTTCTGGCGCAGGCCATGGAGAAGAAGAAGTGGTGAGTTTGTTGTTAGTCGTTCTCATCAAACTCTGATGGCCGAGCTGTCGGTGATGTTGAAACAGAAAATGTCATGCTTTGCCCATAACCACAAAAAAGAGAGAAGAGAATCACATGTCTTCAACAGTCCTAATATCATGACCCGTGACCTCGCCAGCTACACTTATTGGATGCTGTGCCCCTCGGATGCTTACGATACCAACCGACAATGGAAGACAAGAAAAAGAAGAGCCTGGTCAAAGAAAATTAATTAACAGCTATCATTAAAAAAAAAGAAGAAGAAAGCCAACGGATGAAAGGGAGTGAATGAGTATAAAAAGATCATTTTTTAGCAAAAAAGAAACAGAGGGGGGAAGAACGAGAGAAAGAGAGGAGGAGAGCACAAAAAGGCTTCAGCATTTCTTCTTCAAAGACAGAAGAGAGAAAAAAACACAGAGAGAGTACAAAGAAAGTTGGAGCATTTTTCCTCAAGCAAATTTTTTTCTTCTTCTTGATTTATTTTAAACGGATTGGCCAGAGAAAATAGAGAAAAGGCTTGTTGTTTATCAACTTTTAGCCATTCTCTTCTCCACAAAGCCATTTTTTTTAATTTTGGTGTAAAACTTCATACTCTTTAGGTAAAGCTCTTGTTTTTATCTTTCATTTTTTTGCTTTAAATGCAATGTTCTTACTTTGTTATGTTAACTTCATGCAAAAAATACTAGCTTTAATTTTTTGTTGATATTTATGATTTATAAATTTGATTAGTTTAAAGCATGCTTTAAGAATATTTAAGATTATGCCTTTTTACTTATTTATTTTATTTTTGTTAATATGGCTTTTCTTTTAATTATTTATGTGATTATGTAAAAAGTTCCTAACTTTATTATTTTTTGAAGCATGTTTTGTATGTTCCATATGCTTGTTTAATTAAAAGTTTTAACCTTGATTAGAAAGATTACATTTTTGAGTTTATTTTCATTCTTGCTTGCTTAAAAAAAAAAAAATCTAGTCTTGGTCATAAAGATTATACCTTTAATGTTGTAAATTTGATTGTTTGGTTTAAAATTTCGATTTAAATTATAAAGACTATAATTTTAAACTTGTAAACATTTTTTGTTTAATTAAAAATAAAACCTTGGTGGATAAAAATTAAATCTTTGAGTTTATTTTTATTTTATTTTTTTATTTATTTAAATAAAGAGAAAAATCTTGGTTGTTTAAAAATTATATTTCTATGTTTGTAAACGTCTATTTAATTTAGAACTTAATTTTGGCCTTGTTAAATTATCTTTTTGTCATTAAATCCTTATTTGCTTAATTTGAAATTTAATCTTGTTTGTAAAATTATCCTTTTGCTCTTGTATGAATATTTATTTAATCTTACCTTTTTACCCTTGATTATATGTTTGTTTAATCAAAAACCAATCTTGTGTGTAAAATTACCTTTTTGCCCTTGTATATAAAATTATTTTTACCCTTGCATGAATTTTTGTCTAATTAGTAATTGTATCATGTGTATGAAATTACTTTCTTAATCTTGTATGTGAAATTACCTTCTTAATCTTGTATGTGAAATTACCTTTTTATCCTTGTAAATAAAATTATCGTTTTGCCCTTGTATGAACTTTTGCTTAATTAGTAATTGTATCTTGTATGTGAAATTACCTTTTTACCCCTGTATATAAAATTACCTTTTTACCCTTGCATGAACTTTAAATTGAATCTTGCATTGAATTATCGTTTTGCCCTTATATGTATGTTTGGTTGATTAAAAGTTGAATATTGCATGTAAAATTACCTTTTTGCCCCTGCACATATGTTTATTCAATTATGAATTAAATTTTGTATAGAAATTACCTCTTGGACCTTGTAAATGTATTTATTTAAATTAAGCTTACTTATTTGTGTTAAACTAGTTGCTATGCAATTTGATCTTGTAAAATTGACTTTAAATTTCCACGTCCTATTTATTTACCATTTTATATTGTGTGATTAATTGTGTATATATATATATACTAACCCATGTTTCCTTGTCCCATTCATGCATAATTAAAATTAGAACATTGTTTTTTTCAAAAATTCATATGCATGGGGTGACCGGAGGATGTCTCGGGAGTCCGAGATTTCCGAAGGTTTTCTCTGATGAGATGTTTTCTCGGTGTCTAATCGGGAGTCCGATCGGGCCTGGGAGAATTCTTTCATCCTTTCAAAAATTAAAAAAAAAATGTTTTTCATGTAATTTTCATAAAAAGCATGCATCATGTTTATGATTGTTTTTAATTTCTTAAAATTTGCGAATGAACTCCAAAAATTTTATTTTTACAAAAAGGAATGTTAATTCCAAAATCTTTTATTTTTTATTTATTTTATTTTTACTTTTATGTTTTATTTTTATTTCATTTTAAGAAAATCTCTTGCTTAAGAGGCCCAATTAAATTAAAAGGAATGTTCATTCCGACATTAATTTCAAAACATGTTTTAGAAGTCTTTTTGAGAGATCTTAATTTTCCAACTATAATTAAGGCCTCTAAAATTAATCCAAATTTTATGAAAAAATCACTTTCAAAATCTTTTTTTATTTTTATTTATTTTTATTTCTTTTTCAATAAAAGGGAATATTTATTTTCTTTTATCTTTTTTTTAATTTTTCAAAATATTTTCCTATCAAACTAAATTTTTGTCAAACTATTCCCTTCATCAAATTAAAAGGAATATTTATTCCGACATTGTTTTAAAATTAAATCTTTCTAAGAGATTTTAATTTGAGAAATCATAATTAAAGTCTCTTAATGTGATTTTCAAAACAAGAATTTGAGGATGTTTATCCCAACCTTTTTGCAAAATGTTTTCTAGAAGGTTTCAATTAATATTCTCATAATTGAGACTTTCTAAAATTAAAATTAAACCTTTGTTTTTCAAAAGGATATTTATCCTCATTTTTAAATTTGACTTTGATTTTTTTTTTTTTTTTTTTGAAGAATATTTGTTCCTAGTTAGAAATTGAATCTCCATTCTAAATAGGAAATTTCTTCAAATTCGAAATTGGGCTATGGATTTTCACATTAAAAGGAATGTTTATTCCGACATTAAGTTTTTTTTTAATTTTTGGATTTAACTCTTCAATGGGATTTTTGTCCCATATTAAAAGGAATATTTATTCCAACATTCGAAATTATGTTTTTCCTAAAATGATTTTAAACATATTTTATTATTATTTCCCAAGTAAAATATTTTTAAGACTTTTGTGGTACCGATTTCCGGGCGTCTTGGGGGTGCTAATCCTTCCCCAAGCGTAACCGACTCACGAACCTAAAATCTTTTTCGTAGACCAGTTTCTTTCCTTAGCTTGACGTAATCTTTCTAGATTTACGTTGGGTTAAACAAGTAGGTGACTAACCACACCTATTTAAAATAAAAGGTTAGTGGCGACTCCATTTGTTTTTAGACTGTTTAGTCCCGAATATATCTCACGCCATGTCATTTATCGTCGGAGCGGTAAAACGTCTCGACAGCTTGGCGACTCCACTGGGGACTAGTTTTAGAGTCAAGCCACTTTTTAAGTCTTATTTTACTTGGGTTTAATAATAAAATGTTTTAAGTTTCATTTCATGCATTGCATCATTCATTTGCATTAAAATTTTTTTCCAATAATTGTTTCAAAATTTTTCCAAAAAAAAAGAAGAAAAAAAAAAAAGAAGATTTTTCAAAATTAAGTTTATTAAAGTTGCATCTTGCATCTATGTCACATTTAATTTATATGTATGTTTTTTATGCTTTGATTTTCTAATATGCTTTGTGTTTAATTACTTGTCTATATTTTGCATGTTTTAATTCTTAGCCTATGCCTTGATCCTCTAGCATGCCCTATGTCTTAATTACTTGTATATATTTTGCATGTTCCAATTTCCTTTGTATGTCTTGATTTGCTAGTATGCTTTTTGTATTTACCATTTTGCCCTTTTAGTCACTTGTATGTATTTTTCTTGTTTTAATTCCTTGTGTATGCCATGTATGCCTATCTTGTTTACCATGTGTGCTTATCTCATCATATTAATTATTTATCCTATATTTTGAATTGGACTGATTGTGTGTTGACATGTGATAGTGAAATTTTTTCTGCTTCCTGCTTCTGCTTCTCCGAATGTTCACTGCTTCACCGAAAGGCAATTGGTAAAGGTATAAGTCCCTCCCTCACACACGACACAAATTCATAACATAAAAGTTCGGGAGTCCGAACTTCACCTTTATTTAGGAGGGGGCGACGGGGTTGCCTCCACCCCATCTTGTCCGATGGGTACCTTTGTCTAGAGCTTTAAACCCAGCATGTAGAAGAACCCAAATTCTAACCTAGATAGAGCCAAACCCGTTCGAGAAAACCCGGTTTCTTAGGGCACAAAAGGGGGGACGGCTTCTTACCTTTATCAATCCTTTTCGTTTTATCTGCTTATTTCATGATGGCATGCTGTTTGTCTGTTTTCTGATTATTTCGTAATGACATGCTGTTTGTATAAACTGTCTATTTTTCTGTACATATGCTTATTTCATGATAGCACGTTGTTTAAACTGTCTGTTTCCTTTCACCTTTTTGTACAAATAGTTATTTCATGATGATATGTTTCATAACCTGTATTGGTATGCTACTTGTATAATTTTCCTATTCTCTTCTTCACTTCGTCTGTATATATGCTGTCTGCTTATCGTATGTTTACTTACTTCCTTGCTTCATCCATACATGTTTATGCCTTGAATATCCATGATTATTTCTTTTATTCGCCATCTCCACATGACATGCATTCCATTGTAGAATCATTCGCGACAAGATAACTCTAAAGGGAAATTAGTCATGGCTGATGAATAAGGTCAATCTTCGGGTCAACGGATATTTGGTCTTTTGGCCTCGTTCTCAAGAAATGACCAGTTATCCTTTATAGTTAAATTGTTGTAAACCATTCATTTTTGCATCTACATCAAATCATTGACATGCTTCCTTTTATTCTACTTCATACTGTACTTGTATATATACATCCATGTATCTTAATGGTGGGCAAACACATTTCCTTTTTGTCGTTTCTTCCCCTTATTTTTGCATTCCATGGTTGTATTTTCATCAAGCATTTTCATCAAGCATGTTCATACATACATTCCATTCATAATAAAGGGAATCTGATTCATCCTTGTGATTACATCAAAGGGTTTCAAGATAGCACCTCCTGATACTAGACTACGGTCCAAAATCGTAATGGAAGAGCAAACTACTGAGATTGAGCAGTTGAGGAAGGCAAATGAAGAATTGCAGAAGAAATTGGATCAGATGGCAGAAATGGTGACTACTATGAGGCAACAAAACATGGTCAGCTCGGGCAACAATTCCAATGGGCAATCTCCCCAGAACGCACTCCCACATATACTCCCCACAGCTCAGCCCATGAATGCCTCTCTCTCGCCTCTTACCCTCAGTATACCCCCACAAGAAAATCAAACACAATTTCCGCAATCAACCACAAACACATTCACCTTTCCACCACCGCCTCCGCCTGGCATATGCCCTTTTATACCCCCAATGTTCAATACAAGCAGAGGACTTCCAACGCCAACTCCACAAATTACTCCTCCCACATACACCATGGCACCTCCTGTCCCTGGATTTGCCCCAGCCAACCCCGTGATTGTGCCTAACGAGCAGTTTGAGAGAGAGATGGGTGAAGCTGAAAGCCAAAAAGTGTTGAATCAAATAGAGGAGCGACTTAAAGCCATGGAGGGCACTCATACTTATGGCACTACTGATGCATATGAGTTGAGTTTAGTTGATGGATTGGTGATCCCAAGGAAGTTTAAAGCGCCCGAGTTTGAAAAATACAAAGGGACTACATGCCCGAAGGACCATATTACCATGTACTGCCGAAAGATGGCCACTTATTCTCGAGATGATAAACTGTTGATTCACTGTTTCCAATACAGCCTCACCGGGTCAGCAATACGATGGTATAACAAGTTGGATAGGCGGGGTGTTCACTCTTGGAATGATCTAGCCCGGGCTTTCATCGATCAGTACAAGCATATGACGGATTTGGTACCCGACAGGCTGACTTTGCAAAACATGGAGAAAAAGTCTTCCGAATCATTCACTGAATATGCCCAAAGATGGAGGGACGTGGCAACTCAAATTCACTCTCTTTTGACTGAGAAAGAGATGACATGGCTATTTATTAACACCTTGAAAGCTCCATATTATAGCCATATGCTAGCTGGCGCCACCATGAGTTTCACTAATATGGTCTTAATCAGAGAAATGGTGGAAAATGCACTCAGAACCGGTAAGTTAGTTGATGGGGAGTCCAGTGTAGTCAAGGAGAGTTCCAAGAAAAAAGAAGATGAAGTGAGCACTATCAGATGTGAGGGATACCAGCAGCGATATCAGCATCCACAACCCCAATGCCAACCATGCCAGCATCAATACCATCCCACCATTTACACTCCACCTCATAACACTTACCAGTATCCTCTTCCCTGTTATACACAACCTCAAAATGCCTACCGATACCCAGTGTCCAACACCATTTCCACTGCTCCAAGACCAAACACCCAAAATCGAAATCCAAGACCACCAAAGAAAAGGAGACAATTTACTCCCATACCCCTGACTTACACAGAGCTATATACCAAGCTATTGGATAGCAAGATGATTGAACCGGTTCAGTACTCGACCCTCTTACAGCCTCCATATCCCAAGTGCTTTGATGAAAATGCAACATGTGCCTATCACTCAAGAGCTAAGGGGCATAGTATTGAAAACTGCATGAGATTGAAAGAAGTGGTACAAGGGATTATCAAGGAAGGTCGTTTGACTTTTGATACTGGAGTGCAGCCGAGTGTAGGGGCAAATTTGTTTCCTAATCATGGCGGAAATGGAGTAAATGCTATTAATGCTGAGTTAGCTGTGTTGGAATATGATGAATCAAGCAACAGCAAAACATGGGTTCGGCAGTTAGCACCAATGACTAATTTGAACAATTGGGAGGTTTTTTGAGACACCGATCATAAGCTTCGGCAATTTTGAACACTTTTATCCTACACTTCTGCCCAAGAGTGTCGGTGGTTGATCTTCATATGTTATGGGTTTTACTTTCATATTTGCTCTATCATTCATAATTTTGATGTTATGCATTCTTAAATTCTCTGTCATGTGCATTGTTAAACTCTTTTTCATGTACATATCTCATATCATAATGCTATTCATTGGACTTCGTGTTTTCTTTATTGACCCTTGTTATTTGTTCTTCTATCTCATTCATGGATTAAATATATATGTATATATATTCCTTATACTATCCCTTGACTCGTACGACCTCAAATGATGAATGCAAAGATAGCAAAGAGGGTCCTCTCGAGCCCGATTTCGACCGGCTCATGAATGCAGATGACTTTGACAATAATGATGATGATGATTACTCTCTTCCCCTGATCTTATGAGACTGATTGAATGAGAAGACAAACAGATCTTGCCACAAAAAAAAAAAAAAAAACTACTGGGTTGATCAATTTGACCGAAAGAGAAAGAAGTCAAAATCGGCACTTCCTTGACATTGAAACAGAAAGAGGAATTGATGTCACTACTCAAAGAATATGCCAATGCCTTTGCTTAGTCCTATCAAGATATACCGGGTTTGGATACTGAGATTGTGGTGCATAGAATGCCAATCAAGCCCGAGTTCAAGCCAGTGCAACAAAAATTGAGGAGAATGAGGCCGGCCATGTTACTAAAGATCAAAGAAGAAGTGAAGAAGCAACTGGATGTAGGATTTTTGGAAGTGGCCATTTATCTTGAGTGGGTCGCAAATGTAGTACCGGTCCCAAAGAAAGATGGCAAAGTTCGAATGTGTGTGGATTACCGAGATATCAATAAAGCCAGTCCGAAAGACAATTTTCCACTGCCCCACATTGACACGGCTAAACATGCAACATTTTCTTTCATGAATGGGTTTTCGGGGTACAACCAGATTAAAATGGCTTCAGAAGATAAGGAGAAGACTGCTTTCACCACCATGTGGGGCACGTTCCAATACAACGTGATGTCCTTTGGCCTCAAGAATGCCGGGGCAACTTATCAGAGAGCTATGGTGACCTTTTTCATGATATGATGCATAAAGAGATCGAGGTGTATGTGGATGATATGATTACCAAAGGCCGGAATCCAGAAGAGCATATGACTGGCTTGAGGAAGTTGTTTGAGAGGCTGCGCAAGTATCAGTTGCGGTTGAATCCGGCCAAATGTACTTTCAGCGTTACTTCAGGGAAGCTGTTGGGCTTTATTGTTAGTCAAAGAGGCATCGAGGTAGACCCGGATAAAGTCAAAGCCATTCAGAATTTGCCACCTCCGAGGACTCAAAAGGAAGTAAGAGGTTTCTTTGGGCGATTAAACTATATCTCCCGCTTCATTTCCCAGTTAACTGCAAAATGTGGCCCGGTTTTCAAGCTCTTGAAGAAGAACAATATGGGAGAATGGAATGAAGATTGTCAGAAAGCCTTTGATAAGGTCAAGGAGTATTTTTCAAACCCATCAGTGCTAGTACCTCCTGTGCCTGATCGACCTCTAATCTTGTATCTGACAGTGTTGGAACACTCCATGGGCTGTGTTGGGGCAACATGATGAAACTGGCAAGAAAGAGCAAGCGATCTAATATGTCAGCAAGAAGTTCACGGGGTGCGAGGCTAAGTATTCTCAGATAGAAAAGATGTGTTGTGCATTGGCGTGGGCAGCTCGGAGATTAAGACAGTGCATATTGTATAAAACCACTGGGTTGATAGTGAAGCTAGATCCGATCAGACTCCTCTTTGAAAAAACCTTCATTATCAGGTCGGTTAGCTCATTGGCAAATGCTACTGTCAGCATATGATATAATACATGTCTCTCAGAAGGCTATCAAAGGAAGTACTGCCGCTGAATTTCTAACCGATAGATCAATTGATGATTATGAACCCATGAACTTTGAGTTTCTTGATGAGGATTTGATGGCAATCTTCCGCACTGAATCAGAGAAAGATAAGAGATGGAGAATGTACTTTGATGGGGCATCAAATGCACTGGGGCATGGAATAGGAGTTGTGCTAATATCCCCAAATGGAGATCAATACTCAGCAACAGCAAGGCTTGGCTTCGACACCACAAACAATATGGTGGAGTATGAAGCTGGCATCTTAGGAATTCGGATGGCAATAGAGACAGATTGTATCAATCATGCCAGGAAAGGTCACAAGCACCGAATTTATGTTGATCAGATTCACATGCCTCCCAAACCACTACATGTTATTCTTCTCCATGTCCTTTCTCAATGTGGGGCAAAGATGTGATTGGGGCAATTTCACCAAAAGCTTCTAATGGACATCAATTCACTCTGGTGGCCGTCGATAACTTCACCAAATGGGTCAAAGCAGCTTCTTATATAGGTATAATGCAGTCAGTGGTCATCATGTTTGTGAAGAAAGAGATCATTTGCCGATGTGGGTCGCTGAAAAGAATCATCACCGACAATGCCAAGAATTTCAACAATAAGATGGTTGAGGCAGTGTGCTCCCAATTCAAGACCAAGCATAGCAATTCTACCCCTTACTGCCCTAAGTTAAATGGGGCAGTTGAAACAGTAAACAAGAACATCAAGAAGATAGTTGATTGGCATGAGAAACTTCCTTTTGCCCTACATGCTTACTGCACTACTACAAGAGCATCCACCAGGGCAACTTCATATTTCTTTGGTTCATGGAATGGAAGCAGTTGTCGGTTGAGTTGGAAATCCCATCCTTGAGAGTATACAGAGAAGTAAAGCTCAAAGAGTCAGATTGGGTGCAGGAGAGATTTGACCAATTGAACTTGATTGAAGAGGAAAGGTTCAAAGCACTTTGCCATGGTCAATTATTCCAGAAAAAAAAAATGATGCACGCATATGACAAGAAGGTGCGTCTGTGCGAGTTCAGAAAAGAAGGATTGGTGCTAAAGAAAATTCTGCCTAATCAATATGATCCCCGAGGAAAGTGGACTCCAAATTGGGATGGTCCTTATGTGGTGAAGAAAGCATTCTCGGGAGGTGCCCTAATCTTGCAAGAAATGGATGGAGATGAATTGCCACATCCAGTCAATGCCGATGTTGTGAAGAAATACTGCACTTGAAGAAGAATAAAAAAAAAGAGAGAAGAAAACTAAAAAAAAAAGAAGAAAAGAAAAAAAAAAAGAAGGAAAAAATGATGAAAAAAATGAAAAATAAAAAAAAGAAAAGAGTGTCTCAAGTTGAAAACCTGAAAAGGCGGCTTGAGTCCGAAAAAGAGAAAAGAAAAGGAGGGGTCCGAGGCGAAAACCCGAAAGGGCGATTCGGACCCAAATAGGTTGGTTCCTAAGCTGAAAACCTGAAAAGACGGTTTAGGGAGTTTGAGAAAGCACAGCAAAATGGGTACCTAACTTGCACAAGAAATCTTGTTCAGTTATGGGGATTAGAGCAATTAGAAATCATCAAACCTTGTTAAGTATCACTTTAGCGAAGATGAGTCAGTCGAAGGCAAGGCGCGAGATGACCAACACTTTGTTGTCTATGCATTCATCGCACTAAGGTCATGTACCTTTCTTATTCTTTTGTTATAAAATTGTTTATCATAAACTTGTTTGTTATAAACTTGTTTGTTAAATCCTTGTTATAAGTTTGTCTATTGTGCTTTGATTTTCTTCAAGATGATCCATGAATTTCTCCTTAAATATGAATTGCATAGTGTCTTTATCATGAAAGGGAGAGCAAATAGGTAAGTGAATGCCATAACATTTGAGGTCAACTCCCAACACAAAAAAGGAAAGAAATGTGAGAGTAAACGTGAGCTCAATAACATACTTTTGGTGCCCAGAGCTAGGTGACACGTGAATGAAATTGTCTCAAACTGGGATGTTTAGGCAAAAATGATTTGAAATAAGAGTCTGGGGCATGTTTATGCCAGAAAAGATGTATCAAGAAGATGTTCACCAATTTCGAAGAATGTAGATCGGACCAAGCCAGAAGGCTATCTTGAAACCTTTGAGGCAAAGTAGAAAAGCATTATCATTTAAGCATCAACAAGCAAAATGCATCATTTTAGCATCATTCCTCATAAATATTCATCATGCATCCTATCATTGTTCAAAAATTGCAGGCATAAATCCAATTCAAATTGCGAGGTTAGTCTTGTGTAAGAAGCTCCTCAGGTAACTCTCCAAAATTCCTTTAAGGTATTTTCTTACTTAAGGTAAATCTGTTTGAGAAGGATCTGAATTCATTTCTGTTTAGGACAGTTTTCTTAAAAGTGTTTCTTTCTAAAGTAATTTATTCAAAGTTTAAGATCAGTCCTGTTTAGGATAGTTTTCACACAAAAAAAAGAGAAGTGTTTCTTTTTAAAGTAAAGTTTAAAATCATTCATGCTTAGGATAATTTTAATAAAAAAAAAAGTTTCTTTTTAAAGCAAAGTTTAAAATCATTCCTGTTTAGGATAGCTTTCTAAAAAAAAAAAAGTGTTTCTTTTTAAAGTAAAGTTTAAAATCATTCCTGTTTAGGATAATTTTCATAAAAAAAAAAGTTTCTTTTTAAAGTAAAGTTTAAAATTATTCCTGTTTAGGATAGTTTTCTCAAAAAAAAAGTGTTTCTTTTAAAGTAAAGTTTAAAATCATTCCTGTTTAGGATAGTTTTCTCAAAAAGTATTTCTTTTTTAAAGCAAAGTTTAAAATCATTCCTGTTTAGGATAGTTTTCTCAAAAAAAAAAAAAGAAGTATTTCTTTTTAAAGCAAAGTTTAAAATCATTCCTGTTTAGGATAGTTTTCATAAAAAAAAAAGTTTCTTTTTAAAGCAAAGTTTAAAATCATTCCTGTTTAGGATAGTTTTCTAAAAAAAAAAAGTGTTTCTTTTAAAGTAAAGTTTAAAATCATTCCTGTTTAGGATAGTTTTCTCAAAAAGTATTTCTTTTTTAAAGCAAAGTTTAAAATCATTCCTGTTTAGGATAGTTTTCTCAAAAAAAAAAAAGAAGTGTTTCTTTTTAAAGCAAAGTTTAAAAATCATTCCTGTTTAGGATAGCTTTCTCAAAAAAAAAAAAAAAGAGAAGTGTTTCTTTTTAAAACAAAGTTTAAAATCTTTCCTGTTTAGGATGTTTTTCTCAAAAATGTTTCTTTCTAAGGCAAATTTATTCAAAGTTTAAAATCATTTCTGTTTAGGATAGATTTTTCAAAAGTGTTTCTTTCTAAAGCAATTTATTCAAAAATTAAAATCATTCCTGTTTAGGATGGTTTTCTCAAAGGCATTTCTTTTCAAAAGCAATTTATTCAAAAATTAAAATCATTCCTGTTTAGGATGATTTTCTCAAAAGCATTTTCTTTTCAAAGCAATTTATTCAAAATTAAAATCATTCCTGTTTAGGATAGTTTTCTCAAGAGCATTTTCAAAAGCAATTTAAAAGTTTAAAGTCATTCCTGTTTAGGATGATTTTCTCAAAAGCATTTCATTTTAAAATAATTTCTTCAAAGTTTATAATCGTTCCTGTTTAGGATGGTTTTCTCAAAAGCATTTCTTTTTAAAGCAACTTCTTCAAAGTTTAAAATCATTCCTGTTTAGGATAGTTTTCTCAAAAGTGTTTCTTTTAAAGCAATTCTTTCAAAATTTAAAATCACTTCTGTTTAGAATGGTTTTCTCAAAATTAGTACAATTTCATCAGATTTAAAATCATTTCTGTTTAGAATGGTTTTCTCAAAATTAGCACAATCTCTTCAAATTTAAAATCACTTCTGTTTAGAATGGTTTTCTCAAAATTAGCACAATTTCATCAGATTTAAAATCACTTCTGTTTAGAATGGTTTTCTCAAAATTAGCACAATTCTTTCAAAATTTAAAATCACTTCTGTTTAGAATGGTTTTCTCAAAATCAGCACAATTTCTTCAAATTTAAAATCACTTCTGTTTAGGGGGATTTTCCTAAAATTGTTTCTGTTTAGAACAATTTATTCAAAGTTTAAAATCATTTCTGTTTAGGGTGGTTTTCCTAAAATTGTTTCTGTTTAGGACAATTTATTTAAAGTTTAAAATCATTCCTGTTTAGGATAGTTTTCTTAAAAGCATTTTATTTTAAAGCAATTTATCCAAGTTTAAAATCATTTCTGTTTAGGATGGTTTTCTCAAAAGCATTTCATTTTAAAGCAATCTCTTCAAAGTTTAAAATCATTCCTGTTTAGGATGATTTTCTCAAAAGCGTTTCCTTTTAATGCAATCTCTTCAAATTTAAAATCATATCTGACTGGTTTTCTCAAAATTGGCACAATTTATCCAAGTTTAAAATCATTTCTGTTTAGGGTGGTTTTCCTAAAATTATTTCTGTTTAGGGCAATTTATTCAAATTTTGAAATCATTTATGTTTAGGGTAGTTTTCTCAAAATTGTTTCTGTTTAGAGCAATTCATTCAAGGTTTAGAAATCATTTCTGAAGTTTTGCTAAAAATTGTTTCTGTTTAGATAATTTCCTTGATCTTAAAATCATTTCTGCTAAAAGTAATCTTTCTCAAAACTTCAGTACTGTTTAGTACACATTAAAGTGAGGGGTGTCTACATCTTTGCTTATTTCCTAATTATCCAGAAGCTTACACTTCTAGATCATCAAGAAATAATCAAAGAGGGGCAGCTGTAGACACTTATTATTTTTTTTTTAATCTTAATCAATTAGTTAATTAATTTTAATTAATTAATTAATTGATTTGTCATTTCCATATTTTTATTTTGGTTATCCTTCAAAATTTGATTTTTATTATTTCATCTTAAATTAATTTTAATTTTATTACTTTGTAGGTAATCTTGAACCAAGACCGGAAAGTTTGACGAGCCAACTCGATTTCCATGCAAGATATATATATATATATATATGTATATATATATTTATATGTGCATATATATGTATGTATTTATGTGTATATATATATATATTTATTTATATGTGTGTATATGTATTTATATATATATATATATGTATATGTATATATATGTATTTGCATGTATATATATATATATATTTATATATTTATATATTTTTATGTATTTACATATATTTATATATATATTTGTTTATATACATAAGTTTATACATAGGAATGTATATATATACATATGAATATATATATATATATATTTGCATGTCAAAAAAAGCTGCCACGGCAGCAGCCACACCACCGTTGCATAGCAGCGACCGAGCCACCAACCAGTCCGGCATCTCCAGCCAAGCCTCCAGCACCCACAGCCTCCACAGCTGCCACAGCAGCAACAAAATAGCCACGCCACCGTCCCACAGCCACCACAAACACAGAACTTAAGGAGAGCCTCTTCCACAAGCCCCTCATCGACAATGGCGGCTGCCACTGCAAGCACGACTTACCTCTTTTCTCTCTTACCCTTTTTCTCTTAAAACAAACTTTCTACGATTCCATGCTATAAATATTCATCTGCAGATCAGGCGCAGCTTTAGGATCATTGCATTGCTTCCTATTTCTCATCTGTCAGTACTCGAAAAACTTATCCCACAACCAAGATGAGCCAAGCAGAGGAAAAAGAAACCAAGGACCTCGCAGCTTCACGTCAAACACCCCGTCTGAATGAAAGAATCCTTTCATTCTTTGTCAAGGAGATCGGTTGCTGCACATCCTTGGCATGATCTTGAGATTGGACCTGGAGCTCCACGTGTTTTCAACTGTGTTGTTGAGATAACGAAAGGCAGCAAGCTCAAATATGAACTTGATAAGAAGACTGGATTGATTAAGGAGCCATTTCTTCATGGATTTTTTTTCTACGAGCCAGAGCCATTGGATTGATGCCCATGATTGACCAGGGAGAGAAAGATGACAAGATCATTGCAGTCTGTGCTGATGATCCAGAGTACAGACATTACACTGATATCAAGGATCTTCCACCTCACCGCCTTTCTGAGACCCGCCGCCACCACTGTCCCTCCACAGCCGCTACGGCAGCCACTGCAGCGGCAGTAGCTCGTCTCTACAACCACTGCAGCTGCTCAAGAGGATGAGAAGAAAATGGAAGAGCAGGAGCCTGCAGTCAAGGAAGAATTGAAAGATGAAGTGGTTAGTGATGAACCACTGAAAGCAAAAACAGAAATTGTAGCCGAAGCAAAAGTTAATGAGCCAGCGAAGGAAGAAAATGTTGCTGAACTTAAAACGGAGGACATTGTAGAGAAGGTTGCTGCTACTATTCCAGCCTCCGACGCTGTGGAAGATGACGGTGCTAAGACCGTCGAAGCGATTGAAGAGACTATTGTTTCAGTCTTTTTTTTTAGTTCAACCAGAACAACAACCAGCAGTTATAAAGACAGCAGAGGGAAACGTTGATGTGGTCTGTGAAGATCATCAAAAAGATGCGAAGACAGGGAACCCGCAAGCCCACAGCCGAGCTTTGCTTCTCTTTCTCCTTTTTCTCTTCTTCTTTCTTTCTTCTTTTTATTATTAATTTTATACTATATATTATGGTTTATTGTTTTTAACTTATAGTAATTGGGAAGGCCTTTTGGTTTTTCTTTGATCGGCAGCTGGCCCTATCTCTCAGCACCTGAAACAAAAATACCAGACACCAAGTTCCTTAATAAGAAAATGGCCAGGGAGAAGATCAAGATCAGGAAGATTGACAACGTGACGGCCAGGCAAGTGACTTTCTCTAAGAGAAGGCGAGGGCTTTTCAAGAAAGCTGAAGAGCTTTCGGTTCTTTGTGATGCTAAGGTTGTTCTCATCATTTTCTCTGCTACTGGCAAGCTATTTGAGTATGCTAGCTCCAGCATGAAAGATACATTGGAAGGTATAATCTGCACTCCAGCAATCTCAACAAATTAGATCAACCATCTCTTGAACTGCAGTTGGAAAACAGTAATCAGATGAGATTGAGCAAGGAAATTGCTGATAAGACCCATCAACTGCTGACAGCCGAGTACCTCATGCAAATATGAATATTTATGATCCAAATTTTGCTGTGCCTTTACAAGCTCCAAAATTCTGCTTTGATGGGTGGTTTCGCAAGTTCTGGCGCAGGCCATGGAGAAGAAGAAGTGGTGAGTTTGTTGTTAGTCGTTCTCATCAAACTCTGATGGCCGAGCTGTCGGTGATGTTGAAACAGAAAATGTCATGCTTTGCCCATAACCACAAAAAAGAGAGAAGAGAATCACATGTCTTCAACAGTCCTAATATCATGACCCGTGACCTCGCCAGCTACACTTATTGGATGCTGTGCCCCTCGGATGCTTACGATACCAACCGACAATGGAAGACAAGAAAAAGAAGAGCCTGGTCAAAGAAAATTAATTAACAGCTATCATTAAAAAAAAAGAAGAAGAAAGCCAACGGATGAAAGGGAGTGAATGAGTATAAAAAGATCATTTTTTAGCAAAAAAGAAACAGAGGGGGGAAGAACGAGAGAAAGAGAGGAGGAGAGCACAAAAAGGCTTCAGCATTTCTTCTTCAAAGACAGAAGAGAGAAAAAAACACAGAGAGAGTACAAAGAAAGTTGGAGCATTTTTCCTCAAGCAAATTTTTTTCTTCTTCTTGATTTATTTTAAACGGATTGGCCAGAGAAAATAGAGAAAAGGCTTGTTGTTTATCAACTTTTAGCCATTCTCTTCTCCACAAAGCCATTTTTTTTAATTTTGGTGTAAAACTTCATACTCTTTAGGTAAAGCTCTTGTTTTTATCTTTCATTTTTTTGCTTTAAATGCAATGTTCTTACTTTGTTATGTTAACTTCATGCAAAAAATACTAGCTTTAATTTTTTGTTGATATTTATGATTTATAAATTTGATTAGTTTAAAGCATGCTTTAAGAATATTTAAGATTATGCCTTTTTACTTATTTATTTTATTTTTGTTAATATGGCTTTTCTTTTAATTATTTATGTGATTATGTAAAAAGTTCCTAACTTTATTATTTTTTGAAGCATGTTTTGTATGTTCCATATGCTTGTTTAATTAAAAGTTTTAACCTTGATTAGAAAGATTACATTTTTGAGTTTATTTTCATTCTTGCTTGCTTAAAAAAAAAAAAATCTAGTCTTGGTCATAAAGATTATACCTTTAATGTTGTAAATTTGATTGTTTGGTTTAAAATTTCGATTTAAATTATAAAGACTATAATTTTAAACTTGTAAACATTTTTTGTTTAATTAAAAATAAAACCTTGGTGGATAAAAATTAAATCTTTGAGTTTATTTTTATTTTATTTTTTTATTTATTTAAATAAAGAGAAAAATCTTGGTTGTTTAAAAATTATATTTCTATGTTTGTAAACGTCTATTTAATTTAGAACTTAATTTTGGCCTTGTTAAATTATCTTTTTGTCATTAAATCCTTATTTGCTTAATTTGAAATTTAATCTTGTTTGTAAAATTATCCTTTTGCTCTTGTATGAATATTTATTTAATCTTACCTTTTTACCCTTGATTATATGTTTGTTTAATCAAAAACCAATCTTGTGTGTAAAATTACCTTTTTGCCCTTGTATATAAAATTATTTTTACCCTTGCATGAATTTTTGTCTAATTAGTAATTGTATCATGTGTATGAAATTACTTTCTTAATCTTGTATGTGAAATTACCTTCTTAATCTTGTATGTGAAATTACCTTTTTATCCTTGTAAATAAAATTATCGTTTTGCCCTTGTATGAACTTTTGCTTAATTAGTAATTGTATCTTGTATGTGAAATTACCTTTTTACCCCTGTATATAAAATTACCTTTTTACCCTTGCATGAACTTTAAATTGAATCTTGCATTGAATTATCGTTTTGCCCTTATATGTATGTTTGGTTGATTAAAAGTTGAATATTGCATGTAAAATTACCTTTTTGCCCCTGCACATATGTTTATTCAATTATGAATTAAATTTTGTATAGAAATTACCTCTTGGACCTTGTAAATGTATTTATTTAAATTAAGCTTACTTATTTGTGTTAAACTAGTTGCTATGCAATTTGATCTTGTAAAATTGACTTTAAATTTCCACGTCCTATTTATTTACCATTTTATATTGTGTGATTAATTGTGTATATATATATATACTAACCCATGTTTCCTTGTCCCATTCATGCATAATTAAAATTAGAACATTGTTTTTTTCAAAAATTCATATGCATGGGGTGACCGGAGGATGTCTCGGGAGTCCGAGATTTCCGAAGGTTTTCTCTGATGAGATGTTTTCTCGGTGTCTAATCGGGAGTCCGATCGGGCCTGGGAGAATTCTTTCATCCTTTCAAAAATTAAAAAAAAAATGTTTTTCATGTAATTTTCATAAAAAGCATGCATCATGTTTATGATTGTTTTTAATTTCTTAAAATTTGCGAATGAACTCCAAAAATTTTATTTTTACAAAAAGGAATGTTAATTCCAAAATCTTTTATTTTTTATTTATTTTATTTTTACTTTTATGTTTTATTTTTATTTCATTTTAAGAAAATCTCTTGCTTAAGAGGCCCAATTAAATTAAAAGGAATGTTCATTCCGACATTAATTTCAAAACATGTTTTAGAAGTCTTTTTGAGAGATCTTAATTTTCCAACTATAATTAAGGCCTCTAAAATTAATCCAAATTTTATGAAAAAATCACTTTCAAAATCTTTTTTTATTTTTATTTATTTTTATTTCTTTTTCAATAAAAGGGAATATTTATTTTCTTTTATCTTTTTTTTAATTTTTCAAAATATTTTCCTATCAAACTAAATTTTTGTCAAACTATTCCCTTCATCAAATTAAAAGGAATATTTATTCCGACATTGTTTTAAAATTAAATCTTTCTAAGAGATTTTAATTTGAGAAATCATAATTAAAGTCTCTTAATGTGATTTTCAAAACAAGAATTTGAGGATGTTTATCCCAACCTTTTTGCAAAATGTTTTCTAGAAGGTTTCAATTAATATTCTCATAATTGAGACTTTCTAAAATTAAAATTAAACCTTTGTTTTTCAAAAGGATATTTATCCTCATTTTTAAATTTGACTTTGATTTTTTTTTTTTTTTTTTGAAGAATATTTGTTCCTAGTTAGAAATTGAATCTCCATTCTAAATAGGAAATTTCTTCAAATTCGAAATTGGGCTATGGATTTTCACATTAAAAGGAATGTTTATTCCGACATTAAGTTTTTTTTTAATTTTTGGATTTAACTCTTCAATGGGATTTTTGTCCCATATTAAAAGGAATATTTATTCCAACATTCGAAATTATGTTTTTCCTAAAATGATTTTAAACATATTTTATTATTATTTCCCAAGTAAAATATTTTTAAGACTTTTGTGGTACCGATTTCCGGGCGTCTTGGGGGTGCTAATCCTTCCCCAAGCGTAACCGACTCACGAACCTAAAATCTTTTTCGTAGACCAGTTTCTTTCCTTAGCTTGACGTAATCTTTCTAGATTTACGTTGGGTTAAACAAGTAGGTGACTAACCACACCTATTTAAAATAAAAGGTTAGTGGCGACTCCATTTGTTTTTAGACTGTTTAGTCCCGAATATATCTCACGCCATGTCATTTATCGTCGGAGCGGTAAAACGTCTCGACAATAAGCATGAAATCGAGTTAAATGAAGTTTAAAACATCCATGGAAAGTCAAATTTGGTATACTGTCAAGACAACAATACATAATTTTACAACTTGACACATGCGGACTAGGTCCGGGCGTGTCACCCACCCTTTAAATCATTTATAATCATGGTGTGTGAGGGTGGAAAATACATACCCCAAAACATATATAATCAATTTAATAAAGCATTTATAAATAAATTTGAAAACGGTTAACCCTCAATGGTCGACCAATATAATCCAAGCCACTCACAAGTGAGGAGAGTTGTATACTCCCTGATTACCCACGAATGCCTTAGCTCAAACTGCAACCGGTCCAAAACTCGTACAATCACGTACCTAAATAATCAAATTAAAATCTAATTTGATTAATAAAATATTCAACCAACAATTAAATCAATAATCAAAACCTATTAAAGGTCTCGGAATAAAATTGGGCAAGTCCGGAAGTCAATTGAAGCTAATTGGGGTTTAGGGCTGCAAAATTACCAAAATGCCCCTAGTGCTACAGTACCCATGTTAGCTGATTTGCTCACTCCCGGGCGGGAGTGAGCCAAAATGGGAGAAATCCCAAATTTTTGGCAGCTCCGGCGCGGGACACACCAGGTCCGGCGCCGGACCTGATTCCAGAACATGGCCGAGATCGGCCATGCACCAAATCGAGCTCGGTTCGAGTTCAATTCATCCCCAATCCGCACCAAAATTGAAACACAGCAAGTTAAACACATGATCTATGAATTCACAGCTTCAAGAACAAAATCAATCCATTAAACATGCTCGAATTTTGAATCAAAACACTAAGGATGAACATATTTCAGGCAAAACAGAAATCACAACTTCAATCAATGAATTCTCTTAGCACAGACCATGAAATCAAGCATGTAAACTATCAAATTAAAGCTTGATGAGTCTAGAACAACATACCAAATTCTCAGCCACAACCCACGGTTGAATCAAAAGATATGAGCTGATGAACAATCTGTCGCCAAAATTCTAGATTTCTAGATTTGTTAATTTTCTTAGAAACTTTGGTGTTTTGATCTTCAAGGAGGCAAAAGAAGTTGATATTGATGATTGATGAAGTGTTGGAAGAGGGATTGAGGGTTTGATTTCAAAGGATCTAAGAGGGAGAGCTCGGAGAATTGAAGAAGATGAAGTGAAGAGAAAATGGCCGAGACCCCTTATAGAAATGACGGGTCCGGCACCGGACCCGTGCCTATCCTGCACCGGAGTCAACAAATTCAGAGTTGACTCTGGTCAACTCAGCCCAATTTCCTCGGGTCTCGATTCCAAGTGGGGCCCACATCCCCGGACTTCAATTTTAGGGTTTTTAAGCTTGAAATTGAGCTAAATGAAGTTTAAATCAACCATGGGAAGTCAAATTTGGTATATTGACAAGACAACAATACACATATATTCAACTTGACACGTGCGGACTAGGTCAGGGCGTGTCACCCTAATTAAGTTAGAGATTGCTATTTTAACCAAAAACAATCTTTTCATACTAGTTAATTGGAAACCTAGGGAGAAGCCCTTAACGACATTTTCCATTGAATTTTTCCTATATAATTTAGATTTGATTGCTTTAAACTAGTTAGATTTAATTTTATTTCATTCGTTCAATCATTCAAAAGACTCACTAAAATTAGTTTTCAAGCAATTATTTGGTTCTTCGTGGAATCGACCCTTGGAATTCTCCAAGGTTTTATTTACTACACTGACTCTGTAAGCTTGTAGATTTCAGTCATTAGCTCTCCTTGATGGCGTAAAGCTTCTTGCATAGGGGTGCAGGACAGGATTAGCACCCTCGTCCTTAACCTGTAAAAGTAAAAATTTTAGAACAGAGATTAGATAAATATTTTTGAAATATAAAACTTAATCGAAACAAAAAAAAAAAATATATATATATATATTTATTATCATGTTAGACCAATGGAATTGAGTGGCCTTGCTGCCACCCCGAAAGACAATAGCCTGATCAGTGTCGTGATTTTTCTTATTTTGCTCATTGATCAGTCGAAAAGTCTTATCCGCCCAAATAGCCCACAGTCTCTACCACATCTCATCTGATATCCATTGGGGTTGCACGGTCTTACTTCGAGCATTTGTAAACTCATGCCTAACCCAATCATTGGCAATCTTATTGAAGAATGCCCATAGGCATTTAACCTCATCGGATAAGAAGGAGTAATGTCTCTAAAAAGGAAACAAGAAATCATTTAATTAAAACTTTAATAAATTCTATTGCATAAACAAATAATTATGTAATAATTTAACTAAACAAATAATTTTATTTAAATCTTTAAAGATGAATTACAATAATTAAACTTACCACCCATGAATCATACATATGATCCTGGGCCTCAGGCGGGACCTTCGTCCAAGAACTTCACGGCTCTCTGGTAACCACCGACTATGGCCTTGATTTCCTTCTTAATGTTCTTGTTTGTGGTTTGATCCCTGTGAAATTGTGAATTAAAAAAGTGTGTTAGTTTGAAATAAATTAACAATACCGAAGTATTACTAAAATGTTAACATATTATGTAAGTATGGATAGCAGCTCATGTCACATCCCGATCCGCCCGGGTCGGCCACATAGCAACCATCTTGCTGCCTCGAAGTACGTGCCGACCGGTCACGCATCAGAAGTACCGTAAGGCATAGAAATGGACATCATCGTTGCAAAACAACTAAAAGTTTAATAAAAAATCATTTAATAAAATAATAAACTTTAAAGCAATACTAGTGGATTAATTTAAAAGGAAACCTACGCAACAAAAACCGCTAAGTCTATGCCACCGACGTCTCCTAGTGAGCCTTTGATCTATCTGCTGACCATGTATGCGGATCTGCATCCACCCACATTGTATACAGGTGAGTGACAGAGGTTTAATGAATCTCTATCAGAGTTAGGGAAAACAGGGATAATCCAAAAATATAATAAAATAAAATAAATAAACTTGTTTTCAAAATCTCTTTTATAATTCTCCAAATGAGAATTTGATTTAAAACCTTTAAAATAAAATATACTAAATGAGTTGGCATCTAATACACTGAAGGCACGACTGGCCGGTCGTATGCCTTACCGCACTGAGGGCTATCTCTTTTCTCCTTAAATTCATTTTCTCTTTTTCTCTTTCTCTAGCCCGTTCCCTAGGTGGTGCCCATCGCTGTGGTGGAACACAGCTACCTTGAGCCCTGCGAGCTTCCCTACGTGTCTATCCCAGGGTCTCCACTCACCGTACCCCTCAAAAGGCAATCCACGGCTACTTATCTGCATGCAACTTAGACTCGGTCCATGCCCCCTTATATCGGAGCCCCGAGGAAACCACTCAGTCTCTCTTTCGCATCCCATCCATATATTTATCATATATATATATTTGTATACAAAATATATATATTTAAAACATGTAAACACAAACACAAACACAAACCTTTATATTTCTTTAAAAATCATCCCACCCTCTAAGTGGTTGTATCACAAAATAAAAATGTGTGTGGTGGATTACCCTTATCCCAAAGCATTTGTAAAATCTTTGGAAAACAGTTTATCTTTTGAAAACATTTTACCCTAGTGGCTAGGCACTAAAAGCTAAGCCACTCACAGTGTTGGGAGGTTCGTATACTCCCAAGCGCTCCATGTAACTTTAACCTCTAGAACATCGCCACATTCGATCATCCGGAGCCTTAGTACACGGAAAAGCGTGTTAGTATTCATAAACAATTATGAATGCACCTACGAAGCTCTAGCATGACCTGCAAGGGTGTTTGGAAGTGTTTCGGGGCTTAGAAAAGTGTCCGAAAGGTTCCAGGGTAAAAATTGGACATTTGAAGAAAAATTATTAAAATGCCCCTGTGGGCACATGGGCCGCCTATGCGAGCTGGGCCCGGGTAGCCCCAGTCTAGGCCAGTCAAGCCCTTCTTCTTTAGCAGACTGGGCCTCACCTGGCCCAAGTCCCGCTTATGGAAAGTGGGCTGGCACCCACTTCCGCGTGGGATAGGCCAAGTCCCGTGCGGAACTTGGCCATTTTGGTCACTTCTGCGCGGGAGCCGCATCTTTGCCTTGATTTTCGGGCCCTTCGATCTATGGTTTGGGCCGAAAATCGAGACAAACGTTTCTCTCACCTCCAAGACATGTTTACAGAAGCAGAAACGAAAATCACAAGCTCAAAGTTCTTAGATCTCAAATCTGAACTTAAAATCTAACTAAAAAGCTAAACTAACTTTGAGTTTAGATCTCTTCTAGACCAATGCATGGAAATGCGTGAAAACTTAATGAAATGTAGATTAAGGTGAGTAGAACATCATATTAGAAACTCACCTTGATCCTTTAGTCGAATTGTCCGGATCAACCAAAAGTCCAAAATTGCTTTGAGAGAGCAAATGAGAGGAGAGAAGAGAGGGAGAAGAGAAAATGAGAGGGGGAGAGCTCATTTCCCCCTATTTATAGGCAAGCCCGACACCGGGTCTACTTGGAGCCCGGGCCAAACTTTTTCCCCTCTTTGAGACCTCTCATAATTTCAATCCTTGACCTAATCTACTGACCAATTCACCAATGGACCTCCAATCCAATGGCTATGGACTTAAAGAAGTCCAAATTATGTTTCCATGTATGGTCACCTATCTCATCTTCCAACTTCGTCTTATCTTAACATTCGGACCGATGTATTGTTGACTTAATATGCTGTCTTACACTATTTCGTTTGTACGGAAAAGTCGGATTAGGTCCGAGTGTGTCAGCTCGAGTTCGGAGATCCCTAACCTATCTTTCTCCTTATCCCATTGTTTCCATCACGAATCACTTTGCTATTCTTGCTCCATGGATTCTCTTAGCATAGGTATCCAATGGCTGGATAAGTAATGAAGGTCCCACTACTCGTCTGCCATACGGATATGAGATCTCATTTATGTTCCTTGCTCTCCGTCACCGTCCTTACCTTCTTTCTCCTCATCAAGTCACCTTACATCATTGGGTGCCTCATAGTTCTAGTATCTAATGGCTGGATAAGTAGTAACGAGTTCACTACTCGTCCACCATATGGATATGAGGTCTACTTCCAATCTTTATCCTTCTCCACTATCTTTTCTAAGCACTGGTATCCAATGGTTGGACAAGTAATAAGGAATCTACTACTTGTCAACCATATGGATATAGGGTTTATTTCCGTTCTTTGTCCTTGGGTGCTTCTTTCCAAAAATCTACACATGGGTAGAGTGAAAAATGAGAGGAATCAGTTGGTTCATTGAGAGGTTAAGCGACTTTCTTCCTTAAGGTCTTTTGCTTCCTTTACCAATCTTCTATAGTCATTCATCTTATGTCCTAGAGTCCTTGAGCCCTATTCTCTTGGATCTCGAGTGTTCTTTTTTTTTTTCAGCTACTCTACCTAAACTTTTTCTTTCAAATTCTACACGCAGGTGGTGTAGAGAATGAAAGAGGTCTTGGTTTGCCTTTCGTTTGCCTATCTTCACCAAACTTCCTTTCCAATATTCTTCATGAACTCTCTTTCTTCCTCTCTCTGAAAGTCTACATATGGGTAGTGTAGAGAATGAGAGAGAGGTTGGGTTGCTTCGCGTTGGCCCTCTTATTGATCTCTTCACCTTACTTTATGCTACTCCAGCTTCGCCTTTGGTGTTTACCCAATTGTTGCCATGCCGAAATCTTCCTCATTCCTACGCTCTCATCTTGGGTGGCTC